>PELC01000018.1:0-384136 GCA_005212705.1 Curvularia lunata
GTAGACGTAGGGAGAGAAGTGGAGTAAGAGGGCGCGTTGGACGAGAGTTGGTCAATTACCTTGAGATTTTCCCAAGTGCTCCTAAGTCGATGGACGAAGGCGTCGTACGTCTCGTTTGAAGGAGGCTAGTACCTAGCTTGGTAGCGAAGTAGCTTCCTATTGAGGGAATTCTTAAGGTAGTTAATTTTCAGCGCGTCGTCATCTTATCTGAAACCAGCTTCGTTGAACTTTAGATTAAAAGCTCGTACGTGGAGAAGAAACTCGCCTTTTCCTTGCTTAGTTGTACGGAGATACTGTAGAGCTTTTTGCTTAATTGAAGGGTCTTTAAAGAACGCGTCTAGCTGCTCCCAAAGCTTGCTTAAGCTAGGTGATAGATTTCTACTTATGAAGTCTTGTACGTAAGCCTACAATATTGAAAAGGCTAGTCCTCCTGTACGGGAGATCACGTAGTGAGCTTGGTAGAACTCCGTAGGGTAAGCTAGGTAATCCGCCAATAGTTTCGTACGGATCTGCATCTTCTACTATATATATTCTTCGTGTGAACCTTTCTTAAAGATTCTAATATTAGGGAGCCTAGCTTTTCCAAACTCTTGTACGGGCGTAGGCGTAGCTGGAGGCTGGCTAGAAGGTTGCTGACTTTCCGTACTCGGCGTGAGGTTAGGAGTCTGTGCGTTAGGGGTAGCTTGCCCCTATACCGTATGGAGGAAAAGGGCTTTCATCTCTTAGAGTTCCTCTCGTACGCCTTTAGCGTCTTTAACTCTTATAGCCATCTAGTCTAGGTTTCGTTGGAGTAGGTTATTCGTTGCATTAAGTTGGCTCCAGCTTTCGACGAGCTCGTCGTACGTTAGAGGCCTTGGTGGGGCATTACTAGGTCCTGGGTTTAGCATAGGCTCGTATAGCCCTATTATTATGTCTTATTAGTTTTATATTCTCGATTCTCTCTCGCTTCGTACGAGAGAAAAGAGTAAAAAAGGGTTAAAGTGATCTTTTAGCTTATGTTATGGGCGGAGAGGCCTAGCGAACGAGTATGCTTCTACCTATCGTATAGAAGCTAAAAGATAAGGAAAAGAGAAGATAACTAAGTACAAACTTCTCTTATACCTACTCGCTTCTAATCACGTGTCTATATAGAAGGTATATCACGTGGTTAAGGATCACGTGATATCTTTAGTAGAGATCATGGGCGCAGCCCTTTACACTGCCAACCCAAGGGGTCTCCAATAGGGTTCTAAGGGTTGGCATATAGCCTTATATCAGAGTTATGTGACACTTTAAATAATCTCTCTTAATAATATATTTAAAAGATCAGGCTAACTAATAAAACGTAATAGCCTAATAAGTAAGAATATCGCTAGTAGCTTACTAATGGTACTACGTATCAGCTAACACCTTATTAAATAACTATTAACTAGTAGTTAACTAATCATTAAAAGTAAAGTAAATAGCGGTAAATAGAAGGAAGAGTAAGCTACGATAAGTAGAAGTAAAAGTAAAACAAACTAAGTACAGATAGGAAATATAACAAAGTTATAGGCAAAAGCAGAAGGGAAACGATAGCTGGGTAAGCCTTTTGGGCTTGAGTGCTTACAGAAGCAAGGTGCAGTGAATAAGCAAGGTCTCCTGATGTGACAATACCTGGATCAGCTCTACCTAGGCCATCACGTGCCCAAAAAGGTACAGTACACTGCATTGGCAGTATCTGGAGCTGAGTAGCATATATATATAACACCTGACGAGAATACAGTATTGTACTTGTACTCGTAACTCAAGCTAAACATACCGAACTATAATAATCTAATGCCTATTTCGATATACTAATCTTTTATGTAGCCTGGTCTGTTGCTGTGCTATGCCAAGCACGATGAGTAAACAAATCACAGAGCACGTTACGTGATGCGTCTATTTTCGGCGTTTTCCCTAACTATCATTGTAACTATATATAACCGAATATATATCTAGATAGAGTTGATTGTGGTGTTGTCTAAGGACAGTGCTGAGTCTAGGGACCCTATACCCATTTTCAGCCTACTAGCGCTCTTATGTCCTTTATCCGTGCCTATAAGAACCTTGGAAGAGTTATGCATGCAAAGCATGAATCTGGTCTCCTCTATGTTGTGTACATTTCCCGGCAGGATGGCCGGATTCTTTATGGTGTCAAACCACAGCGGAGCCATATTCAAGTATCACCTACCCCGGATGTTAAGACATAAGTCATAATTGATAGATAGTATTGCACTCCGACATGGACTGACCTGAAAGCTCTACATCCAGGCATCATCCTTATCTGATCCTTTCGGCTTTGGCAAACTCTTCATCCGTATGGCCTCGAGTAGCTGTAACGTACTGTTCAAACTCTTTGGCGACATCCAACGCCTGATCAATGTGTGAATATGCCAGGGCTTCCTTCCTGTACCTTGCTAATTGTCTAGCTGTGTTGATCACGTTGCGGATTTGTCGTCCGTTCATTACCTCTTGAGATAATGTATTCAGTTGGTCTTCCAGTTCCTCCTGTTTCGTCCTCTCATCGCTGCCAAGCATGTCGCGAAAGAACATATGCCAGATCTTGTAACGATCTTTAGAATCTAGTGGTGGATAATGGATAGCGAGTTGCACCCTAGACTTGAAAGCCTCGTCGAATGTACCCACGCGGTTCGATGTTAGGACCAAGATTCCTTCGAAGTATTCCAGCGTTCGCAGGAATACTGAAACGAGGGCATTCCTTTGTAGATCGGTTGGCGTGCGCTCCTCAAGAAACACATCTGCTTCGTCTAACAATACCACACAACGCCACACAGTCCCTATGTAAAGGACTGTCTCGAGGTACTTTTCCACACTCTCTGGGTCCGTTCCGATGTCTCCACAAGTCACTCTGTACAAAGGACAGTGCGCGTACTCCGCAATGCTTTCGGCAGTTAGTGTTTTGCCTGTGCCTGGCCCACCGTGGAGAAGAATGATCAAGCCTTTGCCTTTCCCCTCAATTATGTCACTCTTTTGAGGTCTGTCCGATGGCGAATTGTGGATTGTTATCAAAGCCTTGATCAGCTCCTTCTTGTGGGGCTTGAGAACGAGTCGGCGATCAAATGTGTCACTATTCCATGTCACTTCGCGAATACTTTCAATCGGTACGGTGCCTGAGATGGTTTGTGAGCGAAACTTCTACTTTCGAGGTTGGCTTGATACTTACTCCACTTCTTGTCATGGAATCCGTAGCCTCGTATCGTTGAAGGCAGTACGTACAAGAAATTCCCTTTGGCTGGTTTTTCATCGTTAGTACGAACGACATTGTTCTCTTCGTGAGTAATTATGGATTCGGGATGCATTTGTTTGTAGGTCTCAATGTCAACCATGTACCGGTTGGATGTCTAAATCTCTGTCAGCCAAGTCCTTTATATCGGAGATCCATATGCGCAGCCCATTCTTATGATTAGTTATAAGATGTATATCTTAACGGTCCTGCCACTTACCGTTTGGAATTCAAAATTCGTGGTCAAAGAGTCACATTCGATGAGACGGCGAATCCGGCATTGCCAAAACTGCTCACCGCGCGCCAACACACGAGATTTGAGAGCTTTATCTGCGAATTTTAGTGGGAAGTACTCCAAAGAGCTAATGGCCAGCTGCTCCTCTGTGGATTGCCACGAGGTCTGGATTGCAATCCTCTTCTTGTAGAACTGTCCATCAAAATCCAAACTCCAACATTCCATCCTAACGGTATGCTCTTGGCTCAAAACAATCTTCGATACAACAACACCGACCGGCCCTTGATTAGTCATCTGTATAACGACTTCTTCTAGGGCAAATAATTTTGGGAAATGTCGTTTGGTAACTAGACCCTGAGCAAATTGCTCATCAGCTTCTTTGTATTCGGAAGCAAATTCGTCGAGAACGTAATCAACTAGGCGCTCGGCATGCCTTCTTTGGTCTTTTCCATCGTGCAAATATTGCTGGGTCTTCTCTTTCAGAAGCGATCTCATATGGTATATTCCCAGATATGGAGCTGTCAAAGGCGAATCATGACCTCTCCCAGCAGTACCAATGTGAGCCGGAACCAAACCATGACCTTGACCAATCGGACCAAGATTGTGTCCGCTTAGACCGAGACTGTACGGATACAGCTTCTCAAGAGCTGCTATGGTCTCTTTAAGCTCTTGTGCGATCGGATATATTTTCTCCGTGTTGGGTGTCGCTTCTGGTCCGTTGTCTTCTAGAAACGACAAGTGAGCTTTGAATGCGATCAGCTTCTTGGCTATACTCCTAGGCATTTCGACAGTTCGGAACGCATTTCGTGGGATCTGCTTGTCGTAGTAGTGGCCACAGTCATATTCTTTCACCACTGCAAAACTGACGAACGGATTTCCGATAGCGAACTCGTCGTTGAAAATATCTTCGATGACTGGATGGCGCCCTCGAAGCGCGGCAACCTTGTTGTCTCCCTTGAAAAGTCGTGGGCGATCTGTGTACATCGTGGTTTTATGTGCGTCATGATGAAAACAATTCACACGATGCACTTCAATATACTGCAGGTTGGCGCTTGTGGTTCCACTGGAGGATTCGAAGTTGTCCCAAGAGCCGGTATCTCCCAGCTCGTCTCGAAAACGTTTGAGGGTGTGCGTACTTGCGACTTCCTCGTCAAGGCGGCGTCGTTTTGTGACTGGTGATGGTTGACCGGAGACTTCAATTATCTCCCGATCTACCGGATACTCTTGTGCATTCCCAGAAGCCCAGGGATTGGAATCCAGAATATTCGTACCCATTGTGGACATTGTGGGGGTATCCTCCTTAGCAGTGTGCAAGTTCGGAGAACCCCAGGCAGAGGAGCTCTATGTTGAATTTGACAGGTAATGAGGAGCAAGAGTGCCTCCAAGCAAGGTTTTGTAGATTGCAATACCGGTGAAGCGTGAGGCTGATTCCTTTAAATGCGCCCTCGCCAGCGCATATGAGATCGAAGCTGTCAGCCCAATCTCTCGAACAGGGGTAGCGCCAGCTCAGCCTTGTGCGCCTACAAGCTACGATGAGGTTCCAGCTAACCTTTGAACAGGTCATATTTAATTTAAATCTCTGGACCTATTCATGCAAAAAGATTCGTGATTCGTAGATGCAAGTGGGTTTTCGTCGCCTACGAAGGCCATGGATATCTCAGCGCAGCAAGTGGTACCTGTACGCCGCCCCCACAGCCCCGCTTCGCCTCCTCTGCCGCGTTGTCACTCAGCCCCAGGCTCAGCCTGGACTCAGCAGACGCCCATGGCTTGATCACGTGAGCGTCGTATAACAAACAGTATATTCGAGGACTGATCATATTCGTTGAGGCACCTCTCACTATCTTCCATCTTTATTACACGTCCATCACCAGCGCAGGTTAGGATAACGCAAGCAGCCCTGAGCTGAACATGGGGAACTGTGATATTGTCCAGGAAGCCTACGATGCGGCCAGCATCTGCATAAAGGCTGAGTTCAAAGACAGCGCTGACATCACTGCGATCCTCTCCGGTCCAGCACGATCCATTGATGATGTACAACGCTTAGTCGAGGAAGCGCAAAAGCGGTATAACGAATCTTCGAAAGATGGAAAGGCTATAAAATGGCTGCGTAGAGCTTCTGCTCGCATCACCTACTATGGACAGGTGCTAGATGTCTTGGCACAACACCACCCAGAATACCTAGCTTTGGCCTGGGGCACAATGAAGTTTATTTTCATGGTATGTAAAGAATTCTCTTTTCCGGCAAATGCCATCAGCACCCGCTCAACGTGAGTGTACGCTCACACAAATAAGCGTACACGGGATGCTTGCAATAGCCGATACAGTCTATTCCCTCTTAGCGTTCATCAGTTTCTGAGGGACTGACGGTTGCAGGGCGTTCTAAACCACAACGACCTGATCCAAGAGTTCAGCAAAGCGCTCAGTCGTATAGGTGACGCACTTCCCCAAGTCGCTATCGTTGCGGAGCTATACCAAAATGATAGCATGCGTCGTGCTATATCAAAGCTTTACGTGCATATAATTCGCTTTTTCATGCAAGCATTGAAGTGGTACAACAAAAGTAGACTTAGAAGAGCGTTGTCTTCCCTTCTCAGCCCATACGAGCTTGAGTACAAGGATACTGTCGAGCAGATTCACTCATTGACATCGATCATTCGGCACATTGCCATGGCAGAATCACAGTCCGAGGTCAGAGATATCAATGTGGAGCTGGGTCTGATACGGAATGACCAGACAAGGTTGATTGAAAGAGTGGACAGCATTATCAATCTTGCCGCAAGTAGGTCACAGATGCCTACAGAACCCAAGCGGGCGGTGTATTGACCATTCTCAGGTCACAAAACAATCAGCGAGAGGATCGATATCAATGTGCAAGACATGATGCCCAGGATAAGAGACATCCAATTCTCGCACATCCTATCGGCTTTTCGTCCCACCAACTGTCCACATGAAAATTTTCAGAAGCTCCGATCCATTGTCAAGCGTTCACGCTCCCGCCGCCTGCCTCAGGCCGAGCCGAAAGACATCATACACAGGTTGAGTTCTTGGCTCTCGAAACAAGATTCTTCATTGTTCGTGCTCAGAATTGGACCACAGGCGGAGACTCAATCGCGAGAACTGACGACAGACCTCATCGTTACACTGCAGAGCAAAGGTTCCAATGTGATCTGGCGGCTTCCTGAGCTGCAGGCCACGCCCAAGGTCGAACCACCCTCCTTTGAAGAAGTACTCAAATTACTCATATATCAGATCCTGGTGCTCAACCCGTCATTGCTGAATCCTCAGGGTTTCGATGTCGCGAAATTCCAAGCAACCCACGCAGCGTCAGAATGGGCGAACCTTTTTCAAATTCTCATCAGCCAATTGCCTAGCTGCTACGTCATACTGGAAACACATGACTTACTCCGGGTTCAGAATAGCAACGAGGCAAATTGGTTGCCAAACATGATAGATCTGTTTCGTGGCCTCGCTGAGCAAGCTACCAACAACGGTCGCATGCTAAAGTTCCTGGTATTATGTTACAGTAGTCAGAGCGAGGCGCTCGCAGAGCTTGGAGACATGCAAGGAACGCTGAGAAAGCCTGCAGTAGTCCCGGTGAGCAGGAGAAACGTCGTAGCGCATAGGAAAGGGGCGAGAGGATGGGTGAGGGTAGCTCCAAAACTCTAGATTTACAGAGAGGACCTCCATAATGATGTGACCGAGTTAGAATTCAGTCAAATAAATATAATAGTAAACCTAGATGTAGAAAAAATACAGTTGCATGTCTCTCCGAGGCCGAGCTTCGTACTATTCGGGTTATGCTTACACTTGTTGGCTGAGATTGGCGTCTTGCTGGAGGATGATCTCGTTCCAAAAATATTTGTAAACCAGCTGTGTGGTCATCATTCAGCGCTTCGAGGACGGCTTCGATGTTTGCACTTCTGTGATCCTAAGTGCATGTCTCGACATGAGGAAGGTAATATGGACGAAGCCCGTCACAACGGTTCTTTAAATTTGAGTGATGGGCATAAACATGCTCTGTAGGGAACGCGGTCGTAGTATGTCTCTGGTTATAGCGACTTGTGCCCTTTCACAGATAGATAAGGCATTTGCCTATTCTGTGTCATGATAATGTGCAGCGTGAACATAAATGCTTTAACTCACGAACATAACGCGAAGGAGTTTGAATGTGTGCTGATGACTTATCCAATACCGTCAAAGACATTCATCGCCTCAAGCCGATCGATGCTGGTCTGTTGGCAAACAGGGCTGGTCTCGGCCCTGGAGACTCCGAGACCTTGAGGAGCTCCCCTCCCTTCACACTGTTCATTCTTTCAGAATCCAGAGGTATCGAAAGCCCACAAGTGAAGACCCTGATATGTGACAATGCGCACTACAGTTCAGCAAGTGTTGCCGCATGCCCTCTGCTAGTGGGTGGCCTCCCGCTCTCTTTATATCCTTCCGTTTGCGGATGCAATAAAGTACCAACGCGTCTCTGGCTGAATATCGTGCTTGATCTTGGAGCACATTGGCTGTGGGGTCCGCACGTTGTATCTCGTGAGATGGTGTATCGCATGTATAGACGGGCGCCAGGCCTAGAAGGCGTTGGATTTTCTTCACGTGCACTGGACGTTTTGCGCCCACGAGATATCATAGTTGGTTTATTATCACTCGAATCTACTACGCCGCGATGAAGAACCTCGTGACGCCTGCGGTCGGACAGTCGAGCGAATCCTTTACCACAGATACTACAGACATATGGCTGTTCGTCGGTATGGGTGCGCAGATGTGATCGGAGATTGTAGGCACGTGTGAAACGTTTGGGACAAAGGTTGCATTGGAAGTTTGTGGGGCGTTTCTGGGTGCCTTTTAAGGCGCCTGGCGAGAGTGGTCGCTGTGCTTCGAGCGGGTCAAGACCCGGCGATGAGGCGCGAGAGCTGGCACTGCTGTAGAGGTACGATGTGGCACGGATCCTGTTTTGACTGCGGGCTGGTGGCTGTCAGTGACGGCAAAGGGTTTTCGGGCAAGATGCTCACATATATAGCGCTGGCTGGGACTCTTAGTCGGTAGATCTGGCTTTGGGGGCTCGAAGCTCGCTTGCCGCGAGGGAGGCGCGAAGTCGATGTTGATCTCTGGGGGCTCGAAGCTCGCTTGCCGCGAGGGAGGCGCGAAGTCGATGTTGATCTCTGGGGGCGACAGACTGTCCAATCCAGATTCCTGAATCGTCTCCTTCGTGCGCCATGGAGGAAACTTTCCAATTACATCTCGTCTTAACAGAGCGAAAGCTCCTGCTGTCGGCCCTCTGGTTGGCTTCTCTGCGGCACGAATCTCTCTGATTGGAGTTCGCTTCTCTCTGAACGCATTTGGTCTGTATTCCATCTAAATCTGCAAATTCTGCACTAAAGATAGTCTGTACCAAGGAAGGTAGATGCGTTCAGTCGAGATAAATGGATGCTGATGGTAATTGTTGAGAGGTTCCACGCTTGCGCGGCGGAGCTGTAACCATCAATGGGTCTGAGCACCCCCCACCATGACATATAGATCCCCACGAGTCTCCTCCCCCTCTTGGTACGCTCCCGCTCTCTCAGTGTACTGGAATAGCCGGACAACAAGAAAACAGCGGCATAAGCTAGCGGACCGGGTTTCGATTCACCCGGGGTTTCCGCTCACCTACGAGAAATCAACACCCTTATTAAAACGCGTGTTTTCTTGCCACCCACATTGCTAAAATAGACACCCGTAAAGAATCTATTCAAAAAGCTAGTAATCTATAATCTTAATACTAGTATTTTTGATAACTAAAGACCTACTATAAAGGCTTATAATATTCCTTAAGCTATATTCTCTATAACGGGCTGAACGCCCTTTGGATAGCTCCCCGATGGGATCTCGGGTCGTCTACAGAATCTAGGTGCTACTTAGAGCACCTGGAGTCTATACACCGTCCGAGCGGTGCTCAGACGACGCGCTTAGACGCTCGGCGTAACCTTCCTCCGACAAGTGAATAAATACCACGCAAGTAGTAGTAGTTAGCTCCCTATCGAATACAACCTCTTGTATACCTCGTGGTTGCTCCACGGAGCGTAGCCCCTTACATTCTCTACCTCTATATAAGGTATATATAATAGCTAAGCGAGCTATATATACTAATTGTAAAGGGCTACGCTCCGTAGAGCAACTATGAGGTATACAAGAGGTTGTATTCGTGTCAGACTGTTAGGGGTTTTCTAATCAAGGATTGATTGAGATCACTGTGATAAAAGACTGTGATAATTGATCGTGGAATTGGAAAAATCGATCGCTGTCTCTCTCTCTTCCAGCGGCGCGCAGGCGCGCCGCCTTATGGGCGCTATCGCTATTGCTTTTTGTATCAGGTAGGCGGCTGAGTATCAGCCTTGCCTAGGGGTAGGCCTTGGCGCTCGGCTCTGATCGGCCCGGATCATAGAGTCGGGGTGCTCAATCACACCCGGATTCTGTCACTTATCTGACACTAATTAACGTGCGGGATCAGTAAGCTGGCCGCCCCACCAAACTTGACCCAACACTCTACACAACCACCACCATGCCGCGACAACAACGCTCTATACAGACTTCTCGTGAAGGCAGAATAAGTCTTGCTATAGCTTCATATCATAATAATCCAAAACAATCTATCTATAGTCTCGCGAAAGCGTACGATGTACCAAAATCAACACTTTAGACGCGTCTCCATGGTACCCAGCCACGATTAGAGATAGTCTCCACCAACCGAAAGCTACTAACTATTCAAGAGCAGTCTCTCGTACAGTGGATCCTAGAGCTTGACCGACGAGGATTTCCGCCCCATATTATTGACGTGCGACGGATGGCGGACGCGTTACTTACCGCGCGTGGCCAAGATCCACCTCCACAACCTGTCGGCAAGAAGTAGGTATCACGCTTTATCTAAGGCCAGCCTGAGCTTTAGACAAAGTGGACTAGACGATTTCATAGTCAGCGCGCCTCCTGCGAGGATTCTATCGCAATTACAGCCTGGTTTAAGCTAGTAGAGGAGACGCGTTAGACGTACGGCGTTCTTGACCAGGATATCTACTACTTCGACGAAACTGGATTCGCGATAGGCGTGGCTGGCACGTCTAAAGTCGTCACGAGCTCTAATAGAGTAGGCAGAGCAGTTATCGTCTAGCTAGGCAATCGTGAGTGGGTTATAGCGATCGAGTGCGTTAACGCGTCTGGCTGGTGTCTACCACCATTCATGATACTACGCGGCAAAGTTCACCAGAGCACCTAGTATGATAGACTCCTACTAGACTGGGCTATTAGTGTCTCAGATAACGGCTGGACGACTGATCAGCTTGGCGTAGAGTGGGTGAAGCATTTCAACCAGCATACAGCGACTCGTACAGCTAGAGTCTATCGGCTCCTTATCCTAGACGGCCATAGTAGCCACGCTACGCCAGAGTTCGACCAGTACTGCGCTGAGAATAAGATTATCATCCTCTGTATGCCGCCTCACACGTCGCATCTTCTCCAGCCGCTGAATGTTAGCTGCTTCTCGCCGCTTAAGCGCGCGTACGGGTGTGAGATTAAGAGGCTCGCCCGCCAAGGTGTCTACCATATTAATAAGATAGACTTCCTTATAGTCTATCAACAGATCCGGCCAATAGTTTTCACGCAGCAGAATATCCAGGCAGGCTTCTAAGCGACAGGACTTGTCCCTCTCCATCCAGATCGCGTTCTGTCGTCGTTTACAGTGCCTAGGACACCATCTCCACCACAGCCAACTACAGATATTAACGCTGTAGCGCAGGCTGTAGCGCAGATAGAGACACCACATATAGTAGCAGAGCTTCAACAGCAGGCAAAACTTCTTCAAGACCGGCTCCAACGGGGATCGCAGAGCCTAACAAGCCAGCTTCTTCGCTAAGTTATTAAAGGCTATTAGATTGCAATACAATCAGCAATAATACTTGTAGAGGAGAATAAGAAGCTACGTGCAGAAGTCCAGCGCCAACAACAAAAGCAGGATCGACAGCGTCAATATATTACTTCTGGTGGAGTCCTCCGGGTCTCACAGGCTCAGCAGCTTACTACAGAGGCAGAAAGGGTGGTCGTAGAGGGTGAGCAGGCTGAGGGCAGTCAACGACGTCAGCGCGCGCCGCCAACATGTACGAAGTGCCATATTCAAGGACACACTCGCACTTTATATAGAACGAGACAATAAATTATGCCTCTAAATTTTATCCTATATTATTGCGTTGTTGTAGAGTAATTGCGTAGAGTGTTGGGTCAAGTTTGGTGGGGCGGCCAGCTTACTGATCCCGCACGTTATTCTATCTTTCATTCTACTTATTTCAGACGTAAATTTACTTTTAGAGGAACTTAGAGTACCACCTAGAAAGGGTAAGAACTCATTTCCGCTAGCGCCCGAACCCTAATACATGTGAAAAATAGTGCCCAACATCTCCACTAGATGATCACGTGACTCATCCTCCGCACAAGCACGTGAGTAGACAAGGAGACCTGAGAAGGTCTTGTATACACATACATATACCTCTCATCAGTACTGTCATCGTCATCGATGCTGACGCTGCATCGGTCGCACAAAACAGGGGCGCTTCTATCTGTTAGATCGATCACATGCTGCTGTATTCTGTGCCAGAGTTGAAAGCATTGATCATTTAGTCAAGCTGGTCTAGTCGATGCTCCTCCATAGCGCAAGTTCTTCTGTCCCGTTATGTCCAAGACTTTGAGTGCTCAAGATCTTTGTACCGGATGGAAAGCCATTCCTTCCATCACTAAACGAGATGCCATATTTCGTACGCTCCTTGCTTCCAGTCAATCCTGGAAAATCGGATGCTATGATTGGACCGTATACGATTTCACCAGTAGCCTGTGCAACTTGAGTGAACAATCAACTATGGGACTTATCGTAGGCCGGGTACGTACAACTGTATTAATTGCATTTGGATCGACATAGAATGGACCGGCGAAAGAAAGTGTCAGATTCGTAGCTATCGAAACGTAAATATGTGGGGTGCAACAATGATCGAAAAGGTTCTGTACCGTCCTCAATGACCACTGAAACGTAGCCGGTCTGAGTATATACTAACATGCCAACTGGGTCTTTGCGAAATTGCACGTCTGGTCCTGGTATGCCATTATAGAGGCTGGGATCGTCAAGCTGTTAGCGATTTAAATCTTTACTAAGTATAGAGGGATCAGGGACGGTTCTGCCTCACGTTGTTGTGTTAATGAGCGCATACGTTCCGGCCAAGGCCTTCAAAATCGTCTGAGAGTTACACATAGGTTTGAAGGGATAAAGATTAAAGATAGTATAAAAAGCTGGGATGGTAGAGGTATTGCGATGACCTTTTTATGTTGAATCCGGCAGCTCCGGCAGTTCTGGGATCATGCTGGCGAATATGGGTAGGTGTAATGTCGGGGTAGGTTTAGCTTATGTAAGACCCAACCCAACTCCCAACGAGCAAGAGTCCGAAAAAGAGAAGGACCGATTGTGACGATGATGCCCAACCCGAGCCGATTGCATCACAGCTAGAAGGTAGAGCATGACTTTCTACGGTTCAGTGAGATGCATTTTCGCAGATCCATACATCGTATGCCTACTCGATGTCTCCTGAGGCGAGAGGGTCAGTCAGGGAGATTGCGTCAAGATCGTCAGGAAATAAGCGATGGGGGCAAACGGCACCCGCACCAATCTCAACAATTCTGGTCTGATTCTGGCTTTCAGTCCGAAGAAGTCAATCAAATTCACGACCATCCACCCAGAAGCAATCACATGGACTTCCGTAAACAAAAGTCGTGTGAACCTTCGTTCCGCCAATCCCTAACATGCACCCGCACGGTACGGAAAAGAAGAGTCTTAAGCTGGAACGAGAACAATCTTGAATCGTAGCTCTGACTACAATGTCTTTTCGCTCTTAACTTCGACTTTTGGTAGCCTGGATGATGGCTTCTGCTTTTCAAAGATGATAATCAACAGTTAATTGTCGAGATGCACGTTACTAAACTATAGAACCATTCTTTGCCCAGCAAATCCTTCCTAAAATCACATAAGCCAAACTACCTCCCAGATCCACCTTTCCATTCAAAAAACAAGACGCACTATCTAAGCCCTCAACGCATCCATTACAATCCTGCGATCCCCACTCCACGCTAACCTTCCCTCAACCTCTCCACCTTCCATCGCGCCTCCTCAAATCTCCACTTCGCCTCTTCATACTCCCTCCTGCGCATCTGCGCCTCCATCCTCCTCACATTAAACTCATGCGTCGCCCTCTGCGCCGCCAGCACCCTGGCCTCCACCTCTAGATCCACACTCATGCCGCCCTGTTGCTCCAGCTCCGGCCCCGCATCTCGACAGTCAACCGTAGCTTCAGCCTGCGAGAACTCTTCGTTCAGGTGCTTGAAGAGGGGCGTGAAGCTGCTTTGTATGGGAGGTAGGGACGAGCCGGGGGTGGGTGACGGCGGGTAAGAGGTTTGGAGAGGAGGGAGGCGGGTGAGGCGTTTCTGGGTGTGAGGGGTGGGCGGGGGAGCAATGGTGAAGCGGGAGGGGGTGGTTTGGGGGGTGGTGTCTTCCTCGGTGTCTTGGAATGGTGTGGGTGTGGTGGTCGTTGGGGTGAGTATGTCAAAATCGTGCGTTGCGAGCGTTTGGTCGGGCTGAATATATGGGTCTGCGCGGTCGGTGGAGTGTGAAGCCGAGTCTGCAGAGTCCCAGTCAGGTTTTTCTCGTTCTTTACTTGCCCGGAGGTTGAATGGAAGAGAGATCTTTTGTGCGGTTGAGTAGTTTCTTTGATCAACTCCAGTGACATTCTTTTCTGGTGAGGGGACGAAGCCCTGCAGTCCCATTACCCGATTCATTTTCCTTGCACTCTCGCACGCTTTTTCGACATCGCCTACTCGCAAGACTGCAAAGGCAGCCTTATTCTTTCCGCCATAGTTGCCTTCTCTCAGGCGCGCTTGATGGTAGGTGTTGAGTAATCTATGTGCGCGCTCGCGTTGCCCGACTGTTAAAGCAGAGAGGGCGTGTATAGCAGCTATGAGAACGGGGGAAAGGCAGGAGAAAGGAATGCCGGCAAGCAAAAAGGAAGGGAGAATCTCATCATCGGAGCTAGTACGAGGGATGGACCAGTTTTCTTGGATCGAATGAATGACGTTTGTGGGTTCCATGATGAAAGTATGTATGGGTTTGAATAGCAAAATTTGAAAGGTTTTGCAGAGATGTTGCTGTAAAACAAAGAAAGAGCAGGATGAGGCTGTCTGAAAAGCACTGTGCTTTGTTTCTATCCGGAGTGGGAAGGGACGAAATCTGCTTTGTTTCGACCGTACGAAAACGTCCCAAGGTTATGCTTGATAGAGTCGAAACGTTGTGCGAAAAACTAGGCATCGCTGGAATAGTATCGCAACCTTTTCGGATCGCAGTGGCGGAACATCAAGGACGAAGGAACAAAATTATGCAGATGGTCATGAGAATTTCCGTGGCGTAAATCTTTTGTTCAAAAAGACGAAACAATAATAGCTGACCCCCTTCCCTGCGAAGCGAAAGACCCCTGCGTCGCGATACGAGTAACAGGTACTTCGACTTTGCTTCAGCTTTGTTCTTGCTCTATAAAGTATCTATGGTCAATAGCCTTGTGACAATAAATATAAGCAATTCTATAGCTATCTTATGATATATATTCTAAAATTATATAGTATTTATTGCTATATTACTTAATTTACAATTGGTCTACAATAGCTGCGCAGCACGATAGCTACTTGTCAGATAAGTGACAGAATCCGGGTGTAAGTGAGCACCCCGACTCTATGATCCGGGCCGATCAGAGCCGAGCGCCAAGGCCTACCCCTAGGCAAGGCTGATACTCAGCCGCCTACCTGATACAAAAAGCAATAGCGATAGCTCTCATAAGGGGCGCGCCCTCGCGCCCCTGCAGAGACAGGACATAGAAATCAATACATTCCAATTCCACGATTGATTATCAGTCTTTTATCACAGTGATCCAAAATCAATTCTTGATCAGAAAACCCCTCACAGTCTGACAGAAGTATTCTCCATTGTTCAGTATATCATGATAGGAGCAAGTTTATATACAACGTTATTAGTTAGTGAGTAACCGCGTGATTATACATGGTACTTCTGGGCTTACAAACGAGGATATAAGGATGGATGGATTTCATTATTACTCTCGTTATGGTCAACTTAAATTGTACTTTCTTACTAGTTACTTTACTTAACAAGATTGTTACTTGTTAGTCTTTAGTAATAGAGACTAGATTTGTTAACTGTTATTCTCGTCCATTCTACTCCACCGAATCGCTAGACAAACCTCACGGAACACTAGCGTAAAGCTTGCCGGCCTCAGTGTGGGACCTAGCAAGAGAAGTATAGATCCTAACCCCGTGTAACACTGAACGCCCTTTGGATATCTCCTCGATGGAATCTCGGTCCTAGCGGCAGCCCGGCGATTTCCAGTCTCTACACCAGCCATGGAAGACCTGGAACCTACCAGCCTGTCGTTACTACAGCGGGCTGAACGCTCTTGGTTAGATCATCGATAGGACCTCGGTTCAAGCTGCACGCGCGCCATCCGAACTACGTTCAGATGACGGATCCTATTAGCCCTGCACCACGTTTAGACGACAACCCTACTAGCCCTACACTATATTTAGACTACCTGTATCGTATATAAATAGCTATGTAGCTTAGAAGCTTATCTCTTTAGTGAATAAAACCTCTTGTACACCTCACGATTGTTCCCCGGAGCGCAGCCCCTTACATTGCCCAAGTTACTGTCCTATTGCACACTGTCTCTCTATCTGCGAAAACCAACCAACAAGAAGCTTGACACCCGGAGTCTTATATTACTTCCACTCGAGCTATACTCTTAACAGTCAGATAGGGTACTTTAAGGCACGTTATAATCAGATATTAAAAAGAGCAAGGTAGAGATTTAGTTTAGAATAAGTGAATAGATGGTTGCATTGTTGAGACATGACGCGTTATAGTATCGACGTTGACGCGCTGGTGGGGCGTGTCCGACTCGCTTGTGAACCACGTTATCTAACAAATAACAATTCCATCTGCCAGGGCGGTTACGGCTTCTAGGCCTGTATCCTAACGTCATCCTTGCTTATCTGGCGGTGAGAAACTTCCCGCCCACCGAAATGACTCCGGTAGGGTCATGTACTATCATGTTTTAAACCTAGGCTCCATCAATAGTGCTGAGTGAGATACAAATCAGGCTCAAATGACCGAATACGTCGGAATTAAGCACGGGGACTGGTATAATTGAGCTCTTCCGGAAAAGCGTGATCAGACTGAATGACATGAAGCCGAGTATTTCTTAGAAAGTTATAAAAGACTGGTCCAAGCGGTTGTAACCATTACGTTGGACATCATGTGGGATACTTTTCTCTCTCGTGTGTCCTGATCAGTACAGCAGTATCCAAAAAAAATCTTTCAGAACCCATCACAACGCAGCAACCATCCGACTGTAGCAGAGTGATGATGGCGCCTCGCAATAACCTTCACATTACTATCGCAGCTCTAGTACTCCTACCCTCTCTTGGAATGAGTAACACGTTGCCATTTCTTGGGAAGAATGACAATGCCAATTTCCGTCCGCGTGCGGTTGTCTACGATTCTAGATCGGAGCTTCAAGAGAAACTGAATGAACTCGGAATCCCGATTGGTGGATCCCAAATCCAGCTCAAAACCACCCGTTTATCCGCAAGATTTAGTTCCAGCCCTCACAAACAACTTATTAAGCGCGCCACTCACGCCGGAACCGTACCTTTAGAAACGATCGAACTTGGAAGCCGTTATGGTATGGATGTGCAAGTCGGCGGAGAAACATTTCGGTTAATGGCGGATACTGGCAGTTCTGACACTTGGTTGCCGTCCCAGGATCTCAAATGCTTCGATGATAAGACGAAGGAAGTCCCTCAATCACATTGCAATTTTACCAAGTTCACACCTCCTACATTCTCAGGTGGTCAGATTCCAGACCGGCACTTGAATATCACCTACAACAATGGAAATTCGTATTTGGGGACTGTTGGCTATGAACCTGTCTCAATTGCAGGTTTTAACGTGGAAAGACAGGTGATAGCCAAGGTTAATATCGCTAAGCAACCTACAACAAGTCCGGGTGGTTCGCACGGCATTTTTGGCCTTGGCTTTCCTAACAACACTTCTGCCTATCCGGGATTAGATCCGACAAAAGATAACGCATCTTATCCTAACCCTCACGACTCAATTCCGTACGATCCATGGATTATCAGTGCATTTAAGAGCGGTGTTATCAAGAAACCAGTTTTCACGCTCGTTCTCGGGCCCATAGGCGGAAGAGATGGAGAGAATGCTGGCACCTTAATCATAGGAGGGGCTGCACCACCAAGTTCAGTGTCTTATAGCGGAAATGTCAGCAGTGCTCCGCTCAGAAAATACGGCCCTCCCTATCGTAATTACTGGTGGGACATCGTGCCAGACGGTATGACAATTGGCGACCAGTTCATTCCATGGACCGAGCCGGGTATCGACAGTGAACCGTTAGCCTATAGTGTAGATTGTGGTAGCGACTACTCATACGTTCCACAATCAACCATGACCCCATGGCTGAAAACGTTTAGTACACCAACCCTTGCTGACAGCAGTGGCTACACCTATGCATTGTGCAATGCTACATTTAGTTCCGTAGCTGTTCGCATTGGTGGAAAGGATTTTCCATTTGAAAAATCATCTTTGTTATTGCAGCCACCATATGGTGCAGTTGATGGTAGCCCAGGCTATTGTTGGACAGGGATTCAACCACATGGCTCATTTCTAGGAGGAACTTTTCTATATGGTGTGGCAGCTACATTCGACATGACCCAGGGCTCAGAGAGGATTGTATTGAGCAGTGTGCTAAGTCAATAATATCTCAATAAAATGCACTACGTTGGTTTAGTCAGACAGCTAGCTATCTTTAATCCCAGATTTCTTTGCGAGTTTATTAACTTGAAGGTTGCAAAGAAAGAAAAGTTTGCTAAATTAACCTACCCCCCTGCGTAGCGAAAGACCTCTGTGTCGCCCTTTCTCTACAAGATATTTGTAGTTAAAAATCTTGCAGCATTATCTGTAAGTGATTCTCTAGCCATCTTAGAATATATACCCTAAAATTGCATAGTGTTTATTGCTACGTTATTGGTTTGCGATAGACGTATAATAGCTGTGCAACACGACGGCTGCTACAACAACGCCAGCTTAGCCTTCTACTTGCTAAAAATAGCGTAACTAATACGTGCTGAGGCCATAATAGCACCATTAGTTTGGAATAGAAGCTTCTTCTAGTTGCATGTGTGCTACAAAGCTGGTCTCCTCTACAGAGGGAGGTACAAGCGACGTGCAATAGCGACAAAAGCGGATGCGGTGGTATTATTATGTAATCTTCGCCTGCGTAGCCCTCGGATATTACTCGGCACAGATCCCTCTAGCACTTCGCATCTGCGCTAGGTCCGTGCGCCTAGGCTAGCGGGAGGACGTCGCTAGATCGTGTCCCGCCAGCGGTGCTGTGAAGCGCCAGGAGGACTAACTAGCCCCAGTCGCCCCAGCCACTTGCTACCAGATCTTGACCGTCCAGTCGGCCGACGCCGACGCGAGCCGTGCCGAGTCATGGGAGAAGGCTATTGACCTGATCGATCCAGTAGATACACGAATATCGCGATGGCGCTGGTAGGTCCGGGTCTGGCGGCTCCACCTAATCAGCAGGATACCCTAGCGCACTTAAGCTGTACATGTCTCGTCGGAGCATCTTCGACATGGAGATTGTGTAGGCCTTTGAAGCCTAGAATAGCATGCGGGAGGAGAAGAATGTGAAGTCGGCTTTGCGATCAAGGAAGCGGGGTTTTTTTTTCAAGACCTCGGGGATAGAGGAGAGGAATTTAGTAGCGATGGCCTGGGACTGTCTGCTCGGAGATCAGCATTAAGTGCTAGCAATTAAGCAAAGGGTCGCTTACATGCTCTAAAGCCAGAACTTCCCTACCCCTTCAAGCCTCATCGCGAGCTGCACCAGCGGCTAGATCACGTCCATGCACCACACGTTTTGATCGCGACCCCTCGACTGGCACACTCGCACATTCACCCAGACCCTTTCATCCTACGCAACACATACTCTAGTCTTTCACGCTCCTCGCTGCCAACATCCGGATCCGAGAGGCTACGCGCCGTGCTCTGGTCCCAAGCATGACGCTCAATCCTTTGGTGTGCCAACTAATCCAACCTCAGACCTTGACATTAACTCTGCCAACTTTCGCAAACACGTTGACTCCGAACCCGTCCACAGCTGCCTTCCACAGCACCTAAAAGATCCAAATAGTTTAAAATGCCTCAACCCTACCCAATCGTAAACGCTCTACCGCGTCGTGGCTGTCAGAGAGATCGAAAGTGAGGGGCGCCGGTCTAGTTATGGACCATATCCAGAGGACTTTGATGAAGATATCTCAGAACTGGAATCGGAAAGCAGTGGTGCATGCCACTGTGCCTCTGATACTTCAGAGTGCGAATGCGATCTTGACGAACGCGATTTCATGGATGAGGATTCTGCGTACGTCGGCTCCGATGCGGAATGGTACCTGGAGTATAATGAGATGCGAGAAGAGCGGAAAAGGCAACTTTTTGAACTTTGCAAAGATCACGAGCGTGCGATTGAGTATCACAAAGCTCGGGAAGATGAAGTGGAGAGAGAATGGGCCAAGCTTAAACAGAATAACACGCGAGGCATACAGGACCAAAGGCTAAACCTCGAGCTGCCTCATTTCAATATATACTCATCTGATTTTGCCCGGTGTCGGGACATAGAATATGACCATCGGACATCATACATTGAGTTCTACTGGCCGGATGAACTTGGCGAACGGACCAACAAGCAGACCATGGGACACATCTATATCGATCCAAATATCACACCCAGCCTGGAAGTTTTCGAAGCACTCGAATACGCTGGCCAGCCTAGTGTCGATATTGGCGTGGAAGGCAGTGACGAGAATATTTCCATCACGTTTATCAATCAACATCTACTGAAAATGGTCGTCCCTCGAGCTATCGCATGCCCGCTACCTCCTCCGTCCAACACTCCAGAACTCTTCGAATTTGTCAGTATCAGCAGACATTTCAAGAACAAGAGGACGAATCAGGAGAAACAGAAGCGGGAGGAGGCAGAAGCAAAGCGCCGGAAGCAGCGCGACGATTCTCCAAGAGAATCCTGGTTTGAGATGAATCATCCCATGGGCTCATGGGCTCAATCTTCATGGTGATACGTTTAGGCTGGACAATGCTAGAAATAGAGGGAGGTTAATAAGTGTACGCACTATTTGTTAGTCAGCTGAACCATCACATGAGATAGATAGGTTTATCGCGACTGCTGTGATATATTGGCTTAACAAATTTTACTCTCCTTTGCTCGAAGCCTCTAGCTATGGGAACCATCCCACATATAGACGCGGGCGTTTATGTCACGGTTTGCCTAGTCAGCTATTTCCGGCAGCGCCCTTAGATGATCTGATTTGTGCCGCCCGCATTCTACCTTATCCGGTGCCTCTCCTATCTCACCGTATCCCCTTCAACGAGCTGAGACTAGATATCAGCTGCTGCTTGGTCTAGGAATCGACGTTGGTGGACTTGAGAAGCATGAGGACGCGGTGGGGCTTAGTTAGGTCTTTTATTTAGTCAGCGGAGAGAACAACAGCAGGTCCTAGAGGGCGTTGTAACGGCATTGTAACGGCTTGGAATCACGACCATCTTAGTAGCCCTCACGCATACAGATCCGACATAGATTCGACCACGGTCCGAATCAGATCCAGACCAGCAGGTATAAGTAACTGTTGTCTGACATACTTGTTCTGTAGATTTTTGACATCCTCTCGTACCAGGCCTATAGGCGTCTATCGAATCTAAGGTCCTTTGGTGTCCCACGCACTCCCATATGCCTCTGAGGGACTCTACGTCCGACACGGATCCGATTGTCTTACCTGCGCCGTTACAACGCCGAGGCAGGTCGAGGTAAAGGTGTTAAGGATACGAGTAGTGAGATACGGTATTGTAAAGTCGACAGGGAAGTCACGCTAAAAAATTTTAAGCATATAAGAGCCTAAAGAGCCTGGAGAGCCTAAGTGACTATTCTGAGAGTATCTAACCGGTGCAATGGCTATTGGTGTTGTTGTGGTGGAAAGTGCTACTGGTGTTCCGCCACGGCGGTTGTTCCGTTACGATTGGATGGACGTTACTGAGATTTGGGCGTTGCCGCACCTCCTCTAACGAACTCAAGACTAAGGAAAGTTCGGGACAAATTGTGGGAACTAGTAGCGAGGGGCTAGGGGATAGCCCTACTGGCGCTTCGCAGCATCGCTGGCGGCACACGATCTAGCGACGTCCTTCCGCCAGCCTAGGCACACGGATTTAGTGTAGATGCGAAGTACTAGAGGGGTCTGTGCCGAGTAATATCCGAGGGCTACGCAGGCGAAGATTACATAATAATACCACCGCATCCGCTTTTGTCGATATTGCACGTCACTTATACCTCTCTCTATAGAGGAGACCAGCTTTGTACCACACATGCAACTAGAGGAAGCTTTAATATTAGATATATACTATTGATATAACCTTAGCACGTATTACGTTGTTTTTTTAGCAAGCAGAAGGCGAAGTTGGCGTTATTGTAGCAGCTGTTGTGTTGCGCAGCTATTGTAGACTAATAGCAAATCAAGCAATGTAGCAATAAAAACCATATAATTTTAGGATATATATTATAAGATAGCTAGAGAATTACTTATAGCTATTGCTGCAAGGTTTTTGAGTACGAATATGTTGTAGAGAAAGGGCGACGCTGAAGCAAAGTCAAAGTACCTGTCGTTCCTATCGCGACGCAGGGGTCTTTCGTTACGTAGGGGGTGAGGTTAGTAGATGCATTGAAAATCACTGGTCGTAAAGTGACGGACCTGGTTATCAGATGGCAGAGACCCTGCGGCAAGTGCCAGGTGGTAAAGCGCAAGTTCCCAAGAATTGGTCCCAGTGGAGAAATGGCATATAAGAGATACATTAATTGAACCATGCATTCTCCTTTGGTTGGTCATGCTTATACCCACAGCAGGAGTTTGTACAGCCGGCCGGACCTTTTTGCCATTTGCAGGGCGTATCAGATATGGAAACAGGGTCTGCTTCGTTATAAGTCTTACCAGCAACCCGGATAAGCTCATCCAGGTGTTCTAAGTTTGAGTACAACTCAGGTTGCTTCTTCTGTGGTGGTGGAGAGTGTTGTGGACTATCGGTTGAAACCTGACCCTGCGCGATGAAGAGTGGGTCACGATTCTTCTCCGTCTTGCCAGCGACTCGGATGAGTTCATCCAGATGGTGTAAGTTCGGTTGCAAGTCTGGTTGTTTACTCTGTGGTGATGAAGCATATGGTGACCTATCGGTTGGAACTCTATCTTGCATGATGAAGAGCGGGTCGTGGCTCTTGTTACAAGTTTGATCTGTGAACCTACAAGTCCCTCTCATAAAGTATGAGCAGGGTGTGTGTGCGTACTTGCAGTTCTGGCCCTCATTGCACGCGTTGTTCAAGTTTTTCCTACAAGCCCGTTTCTTCTGATGGCCCAACTGGTTTAGTTCTTGGCTCAAGTCTGGTTCAGCTGCTGGCTTACTGACGAGACTGCCCTCTTTATTCAACTCGGAAGTAAGAGTATATAAAATGGGGGCATCCGGGTAAGCATATTGGGTTCTACTGCGGGTAAACAAGGCCTTGGGTGCTTTGGGTGCAGATGAAAATACCGAGTCAGTCTGCATTGATGGTTGAGTGTTATCAACTTGGCGCTCTTGAATCATGGAAGTGGGACCTGCGCGGAAGACGTTATTGGTAGTGACCTTGTCTACAGAAGGGCTGTGATTGGATAAGGGTTGAGTAATCAACTTCTCAAGAAATTAAGGGTCGTGACTTCTAAAGCAGTTTTGGCCATGGTTGCAATTACCACTTAACCAGCGACGGCAAGCCTCATGGGGGAAGCGGCATCTCTTCCCGCGTCTGCATTTACCCAGCTTGAAGTCACGGCAAGCCTCTCTGAAAACTTTATTCTGATCTGAATGGGGTTGTGCAGCCATGCCGTTCATCATATCCTTTTCGAATCGGTTTAGTTGCCCTGCCATCAGTAAGTTCGGATGCGGAACGTTGCCAAAGTTAGTCTTTATCAGCGGGTCGATTTCCATATCACTGCTATCCAATCCGCAGTCATCAACAATGTCCATGGCTACTGGGACATCCTGATGTATCGCGGGCGTGGCAAGCTGCGGGGGAGCATGTGACTGATTGTTAGCAGGCCCATCTAGCAGCTTACCAGAAATGGCATCCGAGAAAAATGGAGTAACAGGGAAGCTATTATTAGTAATCCGGCTGCTGCTGTCAAGCATATCAATCGACACGTCCGTGCGACCAGTTGTTTGTGCTACTAGCCGGGCAACATCTGCCTTGATGGAAACACTTCTCACTTGCTCGGCATTAAGAGCAGCACTGAGTCGATCAATTTCCTCGTCTCGTTGCGCCTCCATGACAGCACTTGTGCCTTGCTCAGCGCTAAGAGCAACGTTAAGTCGATCGATCTTGTTTTTCTGTTGTGTGATCTGATTGCGATGCTCCTTTTCGAGCTCAGGTATTGTGGCCCAAGACTTCTCTTTCAACTTGTGCTTGGCAGTCGGCTCTGCCGCAGCTAGCTCTAGCGTCTTGACGCGGTCAGTCAGCCGTGCCTGTTCCGTCATAGCTTGTTCGAGTTTGTCTTTTAAAAGATTAATCTCGACCATCTGTTGCTCGGCCAGAAGACTAATCTGGGTTGTCCGTTCTTCTAGTAGATTTATTTGGTTTATTAGTTGTTCTTCTGTGTTCACTGCTAGCGCTGTACTGGCGCCACCCTGAACCAATGAACTTGCTGCAGCCTCATCGGGGCTTCTCTCGGTCTGTTGCTGAAGTTTGTCAACGACGGACGCTGTCAGACGCGTCGGGACCTCGACAAAAGGGGGCGGGGGGTTGAGCCAGCTTTCTATATCGGAGACATGGTCCGAAAGGTCACTGAGGAAGTGACTCTGCTCGGGATCCGTGACAAAGTTCCGCAACATGGGGAGGCATGCTTTAGGCAGTGGCGTATATGGGATGATGGTGCGCCATCTCGGGCTTCCAATGAGAGTCGCATGTAGGCTGGCAACACAATTGCGTACAGAGGTTACAAAGTCGAGGTCGGCCTGACGGCCACTGCTTAGAATATCATGGATGAGCAGCAGGTCCTCTTTGATGGTGTCGTAGTAAATGATGAACTCCTTGACAATTGCAGCTTTGTCCTTCTTGGATCGGGGCGCGATACCTGCCAAACGGGGAATCATGTGACGGGCCGCTGTGCCTTGTCTAAAGGAGCCCTCGGAATGCGCGTGCGCTAACATGTAGGTAAGATCCTGTCGATAGTCTTCTTCGACATGCCAGGGATAGCTGGCCATGCCGGCTGCATGTACACGTTGCATGTGTGCCCCAAAGCACGTATGAGCCATGTACTAGAGGGTTTTGTTAGGAAAATAGGGAGCACGATTGTGTCGCATACCTTGGGGTTATATATATCGCTGTTGCGGCATATTTTCTTCGAGGGAGCTTGTGCAGAGATATCATTGCCAGTCTGTATGAAATTTTAGCCATTCGAGAACTGATTAGCGGAATCATGCTATGGGCAGCATACTGGGCCGGAGCCTTCGGCAGCAGCGATTGACTTTCGTTTAGTGCCGGCCATGGAAAGTGCATAGGTTTGGTACTGATCAGCTTTGTCATGTTGCTGAGCCGTGAGGAAAGGCATATTAGGCGTCTTGGTATATCTATCGGGGAATGTGGTCCGGTTGGTGATATGGAGAGCAGCATGGAGGGGGATGCAAGGACAAGGACTCGGTTGATATTTGGAGAGTAGTAGTTGCAGGTGGCTGTGAGAAAGAGTGACTGGTTTGAGGGGAGGTTTGTGCAGGGACACTGTACAATCCAGGGATCAAAGAATGGCGCATGAAAGACCTAGACAAAGACTGGAAGAGGAGAAAGAGGGACATTGCCATTGACATGGAGATGCTGGTTCGCACAGTGTTGGCACGAGCAAAAGGCAAGGGCGAAAGCGCAATCTTCACCATATGTGAATCGAGTGCCGGATATAGCGCGTGCAGGGGACCATGGCATGCTTGTCGAGGCGAGGTTCACTACTGACGACTAAGGCTGTGTAAGCTCCATGGAAGATGCAGGCTATGCGCGAGAGGTTTGGCGAGCGGTGCAGAGGAGCAAGAAGAAGCCGAGGCCAGTCGACCGCACCCCACCGTGGCAGCATCCATAGCGACCGTTAGAACGTCGATAGCCGAGTCTGTACGGGCGGGCCGGCGAGACACAACGGCAAATCCAGCGAGGAGGGGAAGCGCAGGGAGGGGCGGACAGCGGCGGAAAAGGGGGCGACGGGCTGTCAGTGGGCGGCGGCAGCACGGGACACGCAGCTAGCGCCGAGGATGCGGAGAGGTGGTGCAGAGGGCGAGGCGCGTGCGACCGGGATGGGGCCTCAAAGTCCCAGTAGCTCTCAGGCGGCTGTTTTTGTCGCAGTCGTCGTCGTCGAGGCTGTTGTTGTGACATGCTCTGTTCATCGCAAACATGCGCAATCCCGTCGCCTGCGTCTCGTGTCGGTCGGCCAAGCAGAAGTGCATCCACGAGGACCGGCCGCCGTGTGACCGGTGCAAGCAGAGCGGGCGAGCCGACGCGTGCGAGTTTCCCGGTAGGTTGTCGTCGTCGTGGTGCGGCGGGTGGTGGTGGTGGCGGTGGTTGGTGGTGATGTCGAAAAGGATACTGACCGCGAACAGCGCCCGGGACAAGCGCCATCCACCGCAAGCCCAAGCGGCCACGGCACTCTGAAGACGCAGGAGACACGCCGCCGTCCCACACAAATGCACCTCAGAGCACGACGCTCGTAGCGGCTCAGCAGGGCGGCCGCAATGACGTACCCGTGCCGACCGGCAACAATGCCGCTGCCGCTGCACACATCTCGCCGACCGCGGCATCTGCTGCTGCGCTGCTCGACGGCCTCGATCCCTTTGAGCTGCTGACCGACGAGGTCAAGAACAGCTACCTGCGCTGCTCCTACAAGTGGAGCTTCCACCACACGCCCACCCTGCTGCTGCGCATCCGCGACCGCACCCTCGAGCCATGGATGGCCTGGGCGATGCTGGCGCTCGCCATCCGGTACGACTCGTCCAATTCACTGCCTCCCTTTGCGGCTGATACTCACCTCGTCCAGATTCGTCAAAGACCCCCCGCCGCCCTTCCGCTCCCAGACTGAGGCCAGCAATGCCTATGCCGCCCACGCCCGCCAGATCCTGCAACAGGATCTTGAGACGCCCTCCATCAGCCGTGTCCAGGCCCTTCTCATGCTGACGGGCCATGACTGGGGTGCCGGCAATGGCAGGAGGGCCTGGATATATCTAGGCATGGCCATACGCCTGGTCGAAGTTATGGACCTGACCCGCGAAACGGGCATCCCCCGCAACCGTGTCCCGACGCGCGAGGAGTTCATCGAGGCCGAAGTGCGCCGCCGCACAGCCTGGACCTGCTTCCTCATGGACTCGCTGCTGAGTGGTGGAAAGGGCCGCAAAAGGTCCTTGACGGCCGCTGACATGTCCATTCAGCTGCCCTGCGAGCGTGAGGACTTTGTTTTTGGCGAGCCCAAATGTACCCCTCAGCTGGACAATACGCAGCGTATGCCCCCCGTCGCCCTACCCATAGGCGAAATCGGCATCATTGGCTACAGCATGCGTGCCGCAAACATCTGGGGCAAGGTCGCCCGCTGGGCCTGCAACGAAGACCTCAAGAGCGAGCTGCCGTGGTCGTCGTCGTCCCAGTTCCAGCAGCTCATCTACGAACTCGAAGGCTGGAAGTCCTCTCTACCCCAGCGCCTCCAGTACGACCTCTTCACTATCCACAGCCACAATGCCGTCGAACAAGGGCAAGCCTACTGCTACATGCACTGCATCCACTTTATGAGCTACATGTTCCTGCATCGCGCCTACTTACCTGTTCTCGGCCCCCACCAGAATGGCGCCGGTGCCGAGGAGAAGCACAATGCATATGAAGAACATCGCGACATGTGGAAAAAGTGGGAAAGGTCTTCCCGCAGAGAACTCTTCAAAGATGCTGTCATGGTTCTCGATATGCTTGAGGAGATGCGCACCTTCGGTGTCTATTTCCTCCGTGGATTAGTGCCCTGGGTTGGTTTCACCATCTATACTGCTGTCGGCGCCATGCTCTACTCTTTCAACTTCCCCAGTGGTGACGATGACCCCCGCTGGCAGGAGAAGGCTCGAAAGAGTGTGATTCAAGGCTGTAACTTTTTGAAGGAAATGAAGACGCAGTGGCCCATGGCAGAAACATGGGTAAGCCTATTTCAATCATGTTCAGCCAATGCCTGCTAACAACAAACTTTCCAGTTCGATACCATAAGGCGAATGCAAGCCTACTACCGCTCCGTGCTGGGCCAAGATGGACCAGCTTCTCCAGAAGAGCGTCAAGCTCTCCGTCACGCTATGATTGACTACGGCGCACTGCAGCCGTCACCAGTACAGAAGCCGAACGAATCCTCCAGAGTGGCCGAATCTCCTGTGGCGACTGCGAGCCTTTCGCCAACCGACCATCACATTCATGTATGCTTTGTTGCATCCTTGTTGGTATCTCTGCTAACCCCCTTCCAGCGCAAGCCCATAATCGCAAACATCACAAATCCCTCGCTCGGCAGCCCAATGCCTACAACAGCCGCTACACCCAACAGTTATACTCCAAATTTTGCATGGAACACGCCACCGGCAGTTCCACCTCTTGAGGCTGACGAAACCTTCAACCTCGACTCCTTCGACTTGACAAACGAGGAACTCGAGGCCATGATGATGAATGCTACCCAGGAATTCTGGGCTAGTTTCCCAGGTGAAGTCGGCGTTGGATATTAACTAGCGGACGAAGGCGGCCTTTTGGATCATGCAAAAAGTTTCACTGTAGGAATATGGCGTGTTTTGGCGTTGGGCTCCGGTTCTTCTCTCAATATCTATAATTCTTGTGGTAAAAAATGAGCTTAGGAATAATCAGGAGATAGACCACTAAATTAAAAGCTGTCGTAGCTATGAGCTCTATTTATCACATGGATCTTGCCCCTAAGTCTGATCATGTGATTTAAGCTCTGGCCTCGAGTCAGAGGTGTCAGGGACCACTCATTTATTCGACAATTTTCATAATCCATTCCTCGGTAGCATCTTCAACGAGACTGATGATAGCGCTACACACTCACAATCGATTTGCGCATTTTTCATGGCATTGGGTTTGGATGATTTACATATCTCAATAATTTGACATGTCGAGCTCTGTATACTACCTGTTCTGTAAGATGTAGGTCTCTCGCCTTGGGCATTGCCGACGTTGAATTAAGTAGTTTCCTTATCTCATGGCGCTAACCGAAAAGGTCACTCATGCAGGAATAGCAGTACGCTTTATTAAGGGCCCTGATACATTATAAGGACCCTGATGCACTAAGGGTCCAAGAGAAGTGGGTGGCTGCAATAAAATCCATCCCCTGCAGTATAATATGCATGTTTGATGGCGTTGTACATACGGGCTTCCAGATTTCCTCGAGTACAAGGCTTGTACGCAACGATCATACAATGCCCAGCAGAAGTAGTCCCTTGGCAGACAGCAAGGTACTCTCTTGTGAGCAGAAACCAAAATTTTGGTTCAACGCATCAGTCCCCTCTATTACATGCACATACGATTTTTACATCACCTAGACGATGCGATCATCCTTGCTGCTTATCCTAGCGGGGGTAGCATCGGCCTCGCTTGGGGCCGTAGACGCCTCAAGTCACTCTGGTCAGGTCCCACAGCTGAGCGACATACCCATATCGGTGATGGATGAGATTAGAGCTGCTCCTGAAAATGCGCAAGCCGCACAAGACCCTTTGAGCATGGGAGCAATGTCGTCCAGTAATACGCAACCGTCACCCCGCCATAGACAAGAAAAGGTCCATCTTATGAAGCGAATGGATCGCAAGAGCGGGAAATGGTCCACGAATCATCCACGATACAGGCTCCTTGAAGCGCTCTGGGCATATACGCGGTACCGCGAGCGGCACATGGCTGAGCTTGATCGCTGGCGAAGCTTGTACAAGAGCGTGAGCAAGAAGCAGATGAAGGCGCGCATTCAATTCTACATGCACTCTCGAGACCTTGCTAATTATCTCATAGACGCTAGAATCCGTTGTTGGCTACACGAAGAGGCTGGATGAGATCGAAGACTTAATTCACACCAACGCAGCCGTTTGCCGAAGCATGGTCCACCACGCCATGCAATTCTACGGCATCGACCAGAAAGAACTAGACGACCACATGACGCGAGCTGAGAAAGACGGACGACAGGCAGATCGATTCGCAGTCGCGCAGACGCTAAAGCACTACGTGCGAGACTGGGCTGATGAAGGGGCCAAAGAGCGAAACGAAGCCTTCCCATGCATATTGAGCCTGCTAGACAGCATCAAACCTGCGTCGTCCAAGGGACCCAAACTGAAAGTTCTGCTTCCAGGTTCTGGAATGGGACGGCTAGGCCACGATGTAGCTAACCTTGGAGGTCAATCCACCCCCTAAACTCCGCACCTATCCTACATGTTGCTAAACATTCATTTAGGATTCGAAGTCACAATCAACGAATGGTCCATGTACATGAACGTAGGCTACAGATACATGGCCTCGCAGACTATGGTCAATAACATGACATTCCATCCTTTTATCGACGCCATGTCGCACCACACCACAAGAGAAGACATGCTACGCGCTATGTCTGCACCAAACATGCAACCGCACCCCGACGTTCTCCTCGTCGAGGGCGATTTCAACACCGTGTTCAACGACCAAACCGCCTACTTTGACATCGTCGCGACGCATTTCTTCATCGACACGGCGCGGAACCTCATGGCGTACTTTGACACGATATCGCGCGTGTTGAAGCCAGGGGGCCGATGGATCAATTTTGGGCCGCTGTTGTATGGGACAGGGCCTTTTGTGCAGTTGAGCCTTGACGAGATTGTTGCGGTTGTGGAGGCTATGGGGTTTGTGTTTGAGGATACTGGGGAGGAGTGTGGGGAGCTGACGTTTGAAGGGGGGAAGGTGAGGAGCAAGGAGGCTGAGTATGGGTTCAATGTTAGGGCGTTGACGAGGTATGCTTATTTGGCCCAGGTTTGGATGGTGAGGAAGGTGTGAGGTATATTGTGTTGAATTTTCTTTTCTTCTTCCATTTTTGGCATATAGTCAATAGTTGTGATGAAGTATACAGCTAGTGCTACATGCATGTATACGGGAGGCAAGCCGACAGCCCTAGGGTGCAAAATAGAGCCTAACCCAACTTGTGTCTAGAGACTGCCGACCCCAACCCCAATTTTCCATAAGGCTGAAAATCTTCAACATATCCAAGTATTTTTCGCGCGTTCTAGAATCTGTCAGATCCGATATGACAGTACGATTTCTGACGATAAAGTATGTTTTGGCACGGTCCTCATGTTCCTTGTATGATTACGTACTCGGTCTTGACATGCACAGACACTGCTTTTATTACGCTCGCGGCTCACTGTCGCGTGCTTTGCATCGCGTGCCTTGTATTCCTGGAAGTTGCAGATTCAGCGATGTCGTTTGGAGTGTAGTAAGGGCCCTAGAAAAAGAACGGCATTGGATCTCCCATGATGAACAATATTACATTGGCTCTGTCTCCTTAGTTTAATAAAACTTTACACCTAAGGCCAAGAATTACTTCGTACGTCCAATTTCCCACATCTTTCACTAGCGTCGCTTACGCGACGAACTTCTTCCGCAACGTCTCCGCAGAACCTTCATTAGCTGCGAGCTCATCGCGGCGAAGATTGGACGGTGGGATGAGATCCGAGCAATCTTTGAGGTTCTCAGTCGACTCAACACCAACGACTGCGAATCGGTTCCATGCTGAGACAAATGCATCGCTCCACATAGCGGTTGATTTGGTGTAGATAGCCCAGGTTCCCTTGGTCTGGAATTATCCCTTGTCAGCTCACATGCTTACTTATTAGAATGATTGGAAATTTAGCATACGCACCTCAGTCGCATTGGACATGAGAAGATCGCTTTTCAAACTGTACGGGGCAGTTTGGAACTTTGTATCGCTGTAAAACCTGATATCGTACACTTCTGGCGAGTTGTCGAGCGACTTGCCAGCCTGTTTAGGATCATCGAAATTCTGCCTCGCCACAGTGTGCGCTCCCACTAACGCGACCACGTCAATTGGTGTGAAATTCTTAGCTTTGAACATAGCCAGAATCTTTTCCACTGGGTCGCGGCTACTTGGGATATTGCCTGGAGGATTGGCTGTATAGCTGTCTTTTCTGCCCACTAATGCCTGAACGCGTGGGCCGCGCGTGCATGAGGAAATAGCCATAGCACCAGCAAACTGGATCATGTCGGCAGCACTCACACCATAATTGTGCGACCATTGTTTGACTTGAGAGCAATAAGGGGCAAGTCCCTTGTTCTCAGGCCGTGTGGTGCATTCGTCGGTGAGGACCAAGCTGCCATCGGCGGCTTTGGCCATACCATCATGAAATACGGCACGAATTGCTGAACGAGCTTCTACGCCGCAACCATTGAATACTTTCTTGAGGTTTGCAGCCACATCCTTCCAAATAGGAGGGCAGGCATCGGCACGGGGCCAGAGATTGAGATTGAAAGCGGAGATGGGGGTTGCCGCGAGGGCGAAAAGGGCGATTGAGGAACGCATTGAGGCGTCTTAAGATTGAAAGAATGATACAAATATCCAAATAAAGAGTGGAATTCTATTGAATTCTGGGGCAGAAAGGAGAGGAATCCAAGACGTTCTCGCTAGCAATTGAAGCGTGATGGTGTTCAAGGCACGAGAAGGGAGGATTATATAGTTAGGCCATCATTCCCGCAATTGAATCGTCAAATTATGATGAAGCCTGAAGATGTGGTGATCTTTTCTCGCCGACGCTATATCCCGTCATAGTCAGTGGTTAACCTTAATGAAGCTGCAATCTCACGCTCACTACCGCGCTGACTGTATAGAACTCTTGCTTTACAAGACTTCCGAGGCTTGATGCTTCATTACATCGAGACTTACAAATCCGTATCGTACCATTGGTGGACGACTCACTGTGAGCTCAAAGTAAACCCATAGATATCCAACTAAATAAGACGGATTGACCGCCGTCAGAACAAGGGAGAGCAGTTGTCATTCTATTAATAGGGCTGAAGCTAATTTGCGGCTTTTCGGCAAAATGTATGACGTGAGATCAACAGGACGGAGCCGGGACGATGAACACTAGCTGTGTTTGGAAATGCATAAGCGTTCAGAACGGAAATATAGTTTTAGCCATGGTCGAAAACAGTATTCTGATTTCAAGAATACCAAGAGTGTTGAGAGGGCTGTTCTTGGTACCAGTAGAAGACGTATGAGACTTCATCAAAGCAGTTCATAGTTCTTATTTGTGGCAACTCCACGTCACTTCGGACAGTCGATCATTTGATACCAAGCAGTTCATCGCAAGAAATACTGGTAAGTACAGATTGATGTTCCCATGTCCGATTTACTCGGTGTAGAGACCGATGGGATGTCTCGTACTCTCTGATTGCGGTAGTAAGTAACAGCGACCTTAACAGCAAATCTCCGACGGGCGTTCTAAGCTATGCTATTTTAGAGGTGCATTTGGTCATATAAGAACCGGATGGAATTTGATTTAGTTTCAGATCCTTAAAAAAAACTTCTATCTACAAGCAAACTTTCGTATTCACCTTACCTACCGCAATCAAAGGCGCATTCAATTCTTCACCACATCACAATTTTCCAGATTATGAATAGATATTAGATGTCTTTTGTCTAGCACTATAAACTCCTGATCTCTCAACAACGGTGTGAATAACATGAAATATAAGTTTTACACAATCTATCGCCACTCCATTGAAGGATTGTACTCTACCTCATGTCAATTAATGTAAGATGAAATTTATGCACAAAGGAGAAGATAAAAGTAAAGTTTCAACCTTTCCGCTTCAAAGTGGGCCTCCGCAGCGATAACAGATTGATGCAATAAGCAGATACGAAAGTAAGCGGATAACACAGTTTGGGCCGCTAGAATGCAGGCACGGCAGCTGTAACAGAATGTCAAAGTCGCGTGAGCAGAGCTATTTTATTCCAGCATTGACACTATCCCGTGGAACGGAGTCCATGACATGTCCGCTCTTCATATATCCTGGAGCATCATTTTGAAATAAGGCCGTGAAATTTTCTTCGGTGAATCTACACACCGTTTGTAGCAGGCTAGAATCCAAAGAAGTTGACTGAATATTGTGGCACTATACGTAATCAAGCTTAAGTAGATCGAGGGCGACTCGCAATCTGATAGTCAGAAAGCAATCGATAGTAGTAAATTGAGTGAAGAAGGTACCTATCCACTCTGAAAAGCGATCCCAATATCAGCCGATAGGCTGATCATGTGGTACTACACCAGAATATCTACAGAATGTATCCAGTCGTGGTAATATGGTCTCGCTTTGCACCGGCGGCAGCTATTGTGTTTGTAGTGAATACAACAAAGTAATTGTGTTCCGATCCTTACCGCGCGATGGGAAATCTCTCTTACCTAGATACCCTTGGCTACCTCTCAATGTAGAGCCGTCTGAACGACTTTGATGGAACAGGACCACTTCGGAGTACAAAATTTTGGAAGTAGTAAACTCCATGAGGTAAGTCTCTATTGTATCGAACGCCTTCCCCTTTAAGGGCAAAGTTCCATGAAGCGACGATCTGTAAGCCGGGTTCTCGCCATGCTAGTCTGGTTGTATTAATCAACACGGTAGGTAATTCTTGCTTAGATATAGATATTTTCGAGTTGGCGTGTGTTTTCCAAGCGTTCACATGGGGCCAAAGCTTCTCACATAACAGGTCTATTCTGTAAGAGAGCGGCATCGCGACGCCTAATCGAAACAGGGCGCACCAGGGAGTCGCTGGTAGCAAGGGGAGTTCTAGGCTGTAGTACGTCTGAGCATTACTACAAAAATCGACTGAAAGCTAAACTTTGTGTATAGATTTATACGAACACTCTACAACATATTGCTGTCCCCAGAAGTAGTTTCTTGTCACACCTTACCAGAAAACGATTTAGGTTTTGATCTTCGCCTCCATACCACAGATGCTCCGTGTATGTGTTTGCACATATCTCTATCGAGTATTCTCGGTTGAAAAGGAAAGAGTTCAATAGATATGTAGCGAACAGTAAAAGATAGTATTAGTTCCGTTCTCTGTGTCTAGCTTAATATACTGCATGAGATGTTTTGTATTCATTGCGCCATCGAGTGAGTGTGGAAATCGCATGACGTATGCGCAGGTTGCAGACACTGTTTTAGGACAGTCAAATCCGAGATTCGCATAAAATTTAGTAGTAAGAAAAGAATCAACATATCCAATCAACATAAATTGCCTGCCCTAATTGTGGGACTTCCTCGTCCCTGCTTTGTAAAAGTTTCTCCTGCTGGATCAGTGTTCCCATAAAGACCTGGTATAATCGACGTGTTTTGGGTTGTTTGTCTCGTCGTAGTCGCTCCTAAATTTGCAAGTAATCTCAAAAAGCAATCTTCTATCTTCAGAAGGCACAGTTGTTGTTGCTGCTAGGGCCAGGCTCTCGGCAGAGAAACCCGATGATCCCGGTCTGGCCGCACTCGATCGAAATCGAAGCAAGTGGAAATCACCCTGCGTTCCCCCAATAGAACCCGCCAGCTAGGGTCTCGAAGAAAGAGAATAAAGCATTCATAGAAGATCGGGATCTTCTTCGCATCAGAACTAGGCTTCAGATGATAACGCTCTACGTACATTGCTACAATAAAAGAGGATTTCTACGATCAAAAGCAATAGCACCATAATCAGGAAATCCTCCACTCACCTTGGCAAGGCAAAAAGCTCACCTTTTCGTATCGTTTGCCCTGAAAGGTCAAATTGATAACTGAATGTGTACAAAGCATGGCACAAGTCTTGGATTCGCCAAGAGAGGTACGAAAATTGATCCATCTACGAGATACATGAGGTTTACGTAATAGAGGCAATAAAACGTACATAGTTAGCAGTATTCAGAGCGAATGGATATGTCCCAAAACAACTTCCGCAGAAATTCTAGCATTGGCGTCATGATCGTCGTTAATAGCGCTGTGCATGAAAGTCATAAACTTTCAACTAACGATAACTGTCCAAGCACCCCAAGAATCCCTCGTATCTTCTTAACACTCATTATGCAGTTCCCTGTGACACTACTTTCTTTCATGTACCAGCGATCGAAATGCGAACATAAATCAGAATCCAAAACGTTCTAATGGATGAAATCTTAGCTTTAAAACATGATAACTGCGCACCAAAGCATGAGAAAACGAGCCCTTCAACGAGACTAGATTCATTTAAAATATGGGCAAAGGTAGCTTCATGCCATATAATCTCCCATACCCAGTGTACCATTATGCTATTCATGCTGCAGGTATATGCAACACCGTACAGCTGCTTTGTACATACCTTGAGAAACCGGAAGACCGCCTCATTGCACGTGGGGCCGTTCGTACCCAAAACGGCTCAAGCGCAATGCGCAAGCTCCGCCGAAAAGGTATTGATCGGAGCCAATACCCTATCATCGCCAGCGTTGCATCATAACTGGGGTACGCTCGCCCCATTGCTAATGCTGCTTCCCCACCCAGCACGGTGGCTAATACATATTTTCCTAAAAACAAGCTGGCAAGTGCTTCTAAAGGGGAAACATTCTAGTGCGCCAAAGAATATTGAGACTCTAGGGTTACTACCTCAGAGCTTCCGAGAGCGGCAGCGCAACTGGTCGATCAGTACAGAAAAGGTAGGCGACCCCTTATAGTTGGTCGAGGATGGACCCTCGTATTACGAATTGAAACTGGTGTCCCTTTCTTGCATCCGTATCCCAGACTCCATTATCACGAGAGAGCGTTGATCTCGGTGGTTTCCGACAGTAAACTACAGTGCTTTTTGTAAGTATATATAAGTGCCATCTCTTCCTAAGAATAAGGTCATCACCAACAACCGCCAGCCTCTGTTACCACCTATCCATCCAACCACCAACAAATCAAATCAACCCAAACCAAATCACCGCCTTCAAGATGCAGTTCTCCACCGTCCTTCTTGCTCTTGCTGCCAGCACCTCCGCCGCCGTCATTCCCCGCGACGGTCAAGGACAGTGGTCTGTTTCCATGAGCCTTGGTCCCGAACCAAAGGCCATCTACCTTCACGCCGAGTTTACATCCGACGAGTACCCAGAGGACAAGAAGCTGAGGAGCACCTGCGTCGAGGCCCCCAACGCCATACTTCCTGTTGCCCACCGATGCGACCGCGCCGCGTTTGACTTCTCCTTTGACGGAAAGAGTACGCTGAGATTCTCACCCACATTAGCACAGTAAACACAAACTGACTTTTTGTAGTTCTCAAGCTTCAGCAAAACCTGCCTAACGGAGTCACTGTCTCCGGAGAGGCTCCTTTCGAGGGCGGCAACAGCTTCACCGGTGTCATTCCCGTCACCAGCGCCATTGCATAAATCAAGAAATAATGAAATCTTCTTGTACGGACTCAAAAGCTCTTTAGTCCACTGTAGGCAGCAATAACCTAATGGGCTGTTTTGCGACCGACTAGTAATGTACATATCGTACTGTAATGCTATTTATTAGTATATATACAGGCCAAACGCCTGTTACACATTTCCTCTTGACTTCATGTTTCATATGATGTGGATTGACTGAGACAAAACATAAAATTGGGTTGCGCTGCCACCTCACCTCCGGAAGTGCCACAGTGCATCAGACATTGAATCATGATCCCTTCAGCACTTTGTTGAACCCAGTGTTCATTATTAGCCGATATTTTATCACGGAAAGGTATCACCCCAGCGCTATGAGAAAAAAAGCCCATCTGAATACCGATAAGAGCTTGCTATCAAACCGTGAATGCTTTCCATCCCTTGCGCTCGACGCGAGGAGCTTTGATACAGGCTACCTTATGTCATATATGATGAGGTGGATAGTCTGCCTTCAACGACGATGACTCGATCGACATGAAGTTGGTATGGTTGCTGATGTCGATGGAATCTATTGGCCGCCTTACGAGAAATCTTGGTGTAAACGCAACTTGGCTAACCTGGACCCATCATACGTGCATGCACTAAATTGATCTGCCGCATTCGCCATATGTGACTAGTATCGCAGTACCGCCGAGCAGCAACTACGCCACCATGCTTATAGCATATTTCCATACATTGATTTCAATTGTTGTTATGAAAATACGCCCAAGTAATCTAAAATTAAACTCTATTCACTCAAAAGCCTCGCTGATCAAGTTGAAATTCTGATGAAAAAGGTAAATTGAACTCACTTCCATGACGCAAATGATATTACGCTTGATATCAGCGGCGCCAAGGGTAATTAAGAAGCCCCAGGTTTTTCCGCTTTGAGGGGCGATATTTATCGTATCCATTCTAGATTTCTGTACTTCAGCTAGGTTAAAATTCAAAATGGAATAGCTTGATTCTCTAACATAAATTGTTGCAGAAGCACTGGTTAGACTGTGTTGCAATCGCCTATTCAGTGTTCGACAGTTAATCATGTACTTGCGTAAGTTTCAGCGAGAAGCTGTTCGCATCTATGCGGAGTCTATCTTCTATGGCTCGGAAACTTCATGTCATATGTTCAGTGAGCCACAGCACCTGTTCCCCGTTCAAACCTCCCCTTACATCCCGAACTAGGAAGTGGGGCCTTTCACCATGCTCGAGTTTGCTTGTCGCAGCATCCGCTTATACTCCTCAATCTGCACAATACCAACTAAGATGAGGTCCTCCACCGTTTCGGGATCCAGGTTTTCCCTCCACAAAGCAATCAGTCCATTCACTTGCCCATCGTCAATCTCCACCGACATCACCAGGCTGGTTGAGTCCCGGAACTCCCACGACATATAGCCATATGCCCTTGCACCGGTAAGCTTCAAATTCAAAGTGCCAAGGCCACCGCCGGGATTGACACTACGCTCCACGCCGAGTTTTATCTTGTGCTGGCGCTTCTGGAATTCCACTGTGACATGCATCATGTGGAAGTTGATGATAGCGATTGGTTCGTCTCCATGAGCATTAGACATGACATGGACCTTGCTCCCCCCACCACCAAATCTAGCTTGACGTTGGATTTCGTAACGCGGTGTCTTCTCGCCCTCTGCGGTCAAGGAGCGACGGTAATTGGCCCCGGCAAGATAGTTTAACTTGAGAGCGGGTGTTTCCGAAGTGCGCCGTGGGTCTGGAGTTGCATCTCCGCGAGTGATGAATTTTTCGTACCAAGGAGCCATATTGATTAGAATGTTATAGGGAGTATTGGCAAAGATCACAGGTTGTGGGAAGAAGAGAATTGAGTACCGTGTGTGTAATTTGAAAGCAATTGTAAAGGAATAACAACTTGAGCTTCTTCACTATATATCATTTATCTGAGCGGCTCGTCGTTAGACGAGCCTTTAAAGAGCGACCCACCAAGAATAACGTTGCGAGATTATGGGGCTGAGAATCCCCTATCTACCCGCTTGTGGCGTATTCTAGGGATAGCCATGCAATCGGGCCGTTTCTTGCTATTTTCCCTTGCTTTCCCGCCATTCATTTGCCGACAGCCTGATGGAGCGCCTGAGTTGAGCTGCCGCTGCCACATGCACAGCCTCAATTGGACGAAACTTTTGCCGTTTTCTCAAAAGGCTGCTGGAGTCTGGCTACAAGAGCGTTTCATAAAGGCTGTGCACCAGTAGCACTGAGCTGACAGTACGTGCGCATGCACGACTGAGCTGAATTCTCCAAGATACTGAACGGTCTGACCAAGCTTGAGCTAGACTTCTATCTGCTTTGGTACTAGAGGTGTGATGTGAAAGCTGGGCTTGCTTCCGGAGTTCTACTACTGAGGTCAGACTTGATGGTTGTCAAGACGAGACTGACGCATAGACTGGTCATGGATGCCCATAATTGAGGATAGCGAATAGCTGATTTGAGGCATTTGGTCTCACCCAATAGCTGGATTCTCGAAAACACGGTGGTTTTGCGAGAGATAGTCCTCTTTGCCAGTGCTACATGCAGGCAGTAGTACACCTATACCCTAGGTAGCGGAAAAGCAACCGAGAGAGATATCTCGGATAGATTGGCTTTTATCATGAGTAAACGACACAAAGGGTTCTTTTGTTCTCTGTACCTTCAACTATCACGTTCCCTAGTCGCGGATACGAGCGCTGGAAGGCTTTGGGCCTACTATGTATATACCGAAGGAGACTGGACGTGCATAGCCCTTCTTTTGGACTTACTGTCGGAGAAGATGCCTTCTTGAACCCTCATGTTCGAGAACGCGATACGCAACACCTACCAAAATCTCTAATACGACATTGAGCTTCGGTCAAAAGACGCGAATCGCAAGCGCATGGTTTAGTTGAGCGATACGTTAGATACAGCGCGATCCGGGACTGTACACAGCCTACTATTGGGTTGCTGAAGCTACGACTGAGATGAAGTTTGCTCTTCAAACGGTGCAAGAGTCAATATAGCAATGTTTTACGTCTTACCAGTTTAGAACGAGCTTGACAAAAATGCTAGTTTTCTGTGAAATCACTCGACGATTGGCATGAGGAGCTGATTCCGTGCCCACGTGTACTTGGTAGGGACGCAGCAGGCTTCACATGACAGGACAAATATCCAGCCTGGACTCCACAACTCCCTGACAACGGGGCTGTGGTTTGTGTGTCTCCGAGTCCTGGCCACAAAAAGGTCTGAGCGATGCATCTGACTCAAGCCAAGGGTCACTCGAGTGTGGAGCCAACGATCCCCCTGTCCATTTTCGCTGTGACTGTTCGCAAATCATGAGACCACGAAATCCAAAACAGGCAGGTAACTTGGGAAGCAATGCAGTGTCTTCGGGGCTAGACTGAGGAAGCCCGTCTGTGCTGGATCAGTTCAACGTATCAATCATGGAGCAAAACGTTCACAGCATGTGTATTCATCATTTCTGAAATCCTCTTCCTAGTAACATTATGAGAAGAAGCGCTCATAAGGTGGACCCGCCATCTATTGTTAAACATATCGGTATCATTCTTGGGCGCATATCCGCTTCTTTCACATCAACCGTTATGTAGCAGAGCAATGTAACCTGAGGATATCCATATTGAATTTCATTACTTCCTATTCCTAACTGACATTACTGCTATAGCCTAGTACCTCCACAAGAACATTGACAACTGTACTCAAGAACCACAGCGTGACCAGCCCCCAGCCAATGACCCTATCCATTTTCCACTTGCGTATGGGTACAGAAACAAGTAGGCCTGACAAGGTGAGAAGCAAAGTTGCTCCAGAAATAACCAGAGTGGTGCTGACAGCAATGTGGTAAGGTTTGAAATGCACCGACTGATCTGGGTGTTTCTCGTGTTGGTGCTCTCCCTTGGAAATAACCATATAGCATCCGCTCAGGCCCACACCGAGCAGAATATTAAGCATTGGACCACCGAAGCAAGCTGAAAGTGCCATGATGGGAAAACCAAGGCGCGCGACAGTGATGTCAGCAACAAGGTCGCCAAGAGAATTTCCAACAGCGAAGATGGTAAGACCTAGGATGGCATCCGACATGTTAAGAATGACGCCCAGTGTGCGCAATACGCCCACAACCTCGTTCGCAATAGTGCTGATCCATGCGATCGCAACGACAAATCCAAGAAAGCAAAGTGCCGACCGCCAGCGAGGCGGTCGAGTCGGCGAAGTGGTGAGCAGGACCAATGCCAATATGCAAAGTGAAACCACCAGCGAATAAAGCGTATGCCGCAAGAGCTTATGAGGATTGTCGGGTTCGACATTTGCCCAAACGACAAGGACAATGAAAAATGGCGCCGTAAAGATTTGCAAGATGACCAGCCATCGATTCCAATGCTTTGGTTCGGATAACGCAGGGATTTCAGGAATCTGCTCGGGTGATTGTGCGAGCGCTCCGGCACTTGTGATGCATACTTGGGGTGGCTGGCTGTTGCTTGGTGTGAAAGAATTGTAATTGGCTTGTGGAAGGGCCAGATTGGAGGGCCTGTTGTCCTTGGAGTAGCTGACATTCTCAGGTCTGTTCGAGGGTATATTGGCAGAGGCGCTACGCGCATGTGAGGCTATGCTTCCGATATGTGTCGACGGCGATGTCGGCAAACCAAAATCAAATGAGGGCTCAGGGTGCTCTGCCGCTTTGTCGTCCTGCGGGGGCTCAACTACGGGTAGCGTGATTGTGAGGAGGAAAACTGGTAAACTGGCGATCAACCCCAAGACTTTATCAAAGAAGCTCTTACTCCTCCAGTTGGTCAGAGTTGGAAAAAGGGTTGTAATCAGAACATAGGGAGCGGGGAGAATATTAGACGGCCACCATCTAGGTGTCCTGGCCTGATCAAAAAGGCCAAATGGGTTCTTAGGGAAGTATCCAGACTCTGGGGATGCACTGGGGGAAGGCGGGCGGAGACTCGCGGGCCCGGATGCTGATTGCGCTGACCATGGGTAATCAGTATAAGCCGGAAAAGGTATTGGTGGTGAATTGGCGCCTGGTACTACTAGTCTCAGGTTTGGGGGCTGCTGGCGGTCGCCAGGTTCAATTACAGGAGAAGAGAAGGGACTCGGTGATGATGTTCCTTGACGGACAGGTGTTCGGTTACCATTGCTGGGTGGCGCAAGCCTGTTGGACGAAGACTCCCTTGTCCGGGATGGGGTCGAATTGGGACCACGTGAAGACGGAGAGTTTGGTGGGGAAAGCGAAATGGTTGGTGAAGGAGGGGCGTTGAGCAGTCCAGTACGTTCGTTGGGGGTCGCAGATGCAAGTGTTATATCAGGCACACCCTGTACCTGAAGGGCACTGGGTTGTAACATGACATTGTCGATATCGTTGGTCGAGACAGCCCGAACTCGATTACCCAGACCATGGTTGATGTCAAGGCCTGGTCGACTCGCTTGTGCCAAGACATCAGAGGCACTCGAATTCATGTCAAAAGCAGGCTGAATGGCAGTGTCTTGTGCTTGGGAAATGTAGTTTTGTTGCTGGGCGGTGGTATAGGTCGGATCATCGGAGTATCGGCGAAGATTGATAGGCATGGATTGGATGTTTCGCGACTTTTGCAGCGAGGACAGCACAGCCCTGAATTCGAGGGCTCCTACCAAGCTGGGACGGATGGGCGTGTGTGTGTTGCGCCGCGACATGCTAGGCCGATTGAGACGCATGTTGTTGGTCAACTCGCCCATCCAACGTTCGCGTTCTGCTTCATTGTCATCATCCTCTATCAAGTGTTCGTCTCCGCCAGCATTTTCGAGCATGGAGAAGTCCTCAATGGACATGCCATGACTGGGGGTTCTGCTATGACCAGACGTTTCTTCGTCATGGTACTCTGGAATTTCCTCCTCTTCACCCCCTGGCATGACGTATTGGTTCCTCATCGCAGCTGCTTTCATCCTTCGTGCTCTCCTCAGGTTGAGCCACCAGTGCCAAACCACAACGAAAGCAACATAGAAAAGATAAAATGCCACCATGCTGATGGCCTCCCAGAGATGTAGTTTGCCATCGATGATAAAGCCCATGCTGAAGGCCGCAGCGACAAGAAAGAAGCCAACATCACGGACAAAACTCTTGCGCGCGACTTGAAACGGGCGGATGAGAGCCATGGAGCCGGATACAACAGCTGTGATGAAGCATGCGGCACCGATGAGCTCACCAACAGCCAAGCTTGCCGCATGAGTCCGGAATGCAGCAAAGGTGGAGAATACGTCTGGACTACCATTTCCAAAAGCGAGCAGGGTCACTCCAGCAAGACTTTCGCTCATACCCAACATGTGTGCGATAGTATTAAGATTGACGCAGAAGAAGTCGCTCGCAGCGATACCGATGGTGCTGAAGAGGAGGGCAAGCCAGAGCGTCATGAGGACGAAGGCGACCGGCTTTGCGTGCGGCAGGCGACAGTAGTAGAAGGTCAGATACGATATGACGCCTGCTTCTTCGTCTGGACAGTTTGCGCGCACAAAGGCGCACTGGTCTTTCGCATGGTGGACGAGGCGGCACTGCGCATGGTCAGTATCTCACATGCGTGTGGAGGCCAGAATCTATGCGTACTTCTTCATCCAGAACTGTTAATTCTCGCTTTTGTAGCAGGCCAGACGACGTCGCGTCTGTACCAGCCTGTGCTTTTGCCCATGCCAATAACGAGATGAGGGCGAGGGCAACGATGGTAAGGGCGAAGGGGCGTGCCGAGTAGCGTGGGCGCCGCCATTGCTGGACGGTCTTGAGAATGACGTCGCGGTCCATTGTCACGACATGTCTCTCACGCGGTCGCAGAGGGTTTCGGTTGCGCAATGAAATCCGGCGAGAGGCAACGGATAAGGCGACGGATTTGAGTGCCTGGGAACGTAATTTGCGCCGGCGTCACAGGACAACGGAGGGCGGAGCGCGAGCTGTTTGAGCAGAGGCGGGCGCTGCTTTCGTCTGGGGTATGATAGGTTCACTAGTCGACGGGCGAGCGGTGGGCGAGCGGCGGGCGGAGGGTGTTGCGCGATAAGAACAACAGAGCAGCAATAGTGAAAAAGGTCGGGCAACCAAAGGAGAGAGTGATGCCAAGGTCAAGGGCAACCAAGAGCCCAAGAGAAGCCTTGAAATGAGCGTCGTCACTGGGCCAGTTGTCGCGGCGAACAAATAGTGGCGGTGCGAATTGTGGCGTTTGTCAGATCAGTGGGGCGAAGGAAGGAAGGTACAAACGAAGCAACTGCCCTGCGCTTGGCTAGCGTGTTGACAAACAACATCACCGATCGAGACGACCAAGCCCCTCTTGCAGCAACAAGACGACGACACTATTGCTGGGCGCTCTGAATGAGACCAACCACTCGCCTTGCTCCACGCCTATTGTAAAGGCCCAGCAGCCGCCCTTGCTGCATCGCACACCCGACCATGCCGCGCACAACCAAGTACGCAACGGCTGCCACGCCGCAAAAGACACCCATCAAGTAGGCCCAGCCCGTCTTTGTTCGCTACACGAATGGGCCTGGCTAACTCGCATAGAGTACCCCTCAACGACGATCGCCAGGAAAAGGCTAATCGCCGCCATGCCCAACAAGCCCAGCGCAACTCTATGCGAGCATCGACGGCCACTCCCGCCAGAAAGCGCATGTCGCTCGCCGCTGGCTATGACGACCCTAACACGCCCTCGCAGGGCGAGGATGACATGCCTGATATCACTGGAACTGCTGTGACACCAGGCAAGCGTGTCATGCCGCTGTTGGCCAACTTCGAGGAGTGGATGAAGATGGCTACGGACAATGTATGCACAAGATGGCATATGTCACTCGGATGCTAACTCCCTGAAACAGAAAATCAATGCCAACAACTCGTGGAACTTTGCACTCATTGATTACTTCCATGAAATGTCTTTGCTCAAAGAGGGTGACGGCGTCAATTTCCAGAAAGCGAGTTGCACACTAGACGGCTGCGTCAAAATCTACACAAGCAGAGTCGATAGCGTTGCCACGGATACTGGTAAACTCCTGAGTGGTCTCGCTGAAAATGCAGGCAGGAAGCGCCGCGGCGATGCCGAAGATGGTGAAGAAGGTGATGATGATGACGAGGACGGTGAGGATGGTGAGGACGGTCAGAAGAAGCGCAAAAAGAGAGCTGCACGCTCCGCCGAAGCCACACTTGCATCGTCTTTTGCTCAGCTTCAGAACAAGAAGATGGAACTCGAGTTCTCCGTAGACCCGCTTTTCAAGAAGGCATCCGCAGATTTCGACGAAGGAGGTGCAAAAGGCCTGCTTCTCAATCATTTGGCCATTGACGGTAAAGGCAGAATTGTGTTCGACAGCAGTGACGACGCAGGCGATGCTACCGCCGAAGATACTCGCCCCAACCTGGGCCTAGAGGAATCACGCCAGCAGTCCCTGGAGCCACAAGAAGCCCAGCCATCCGACAACATCGACATCGATATTGACATATCAGGATTGGCTGCAAAGTATTTCCCCAACCTATCTCGGCTGGATCAACAAGATGTTTGTCCCTCAATGAAAACTTTTGATCTTGGTGATGTAAATGGTTCAATGGATCTTCCCTTTCTCAAGGCCCCCGAGGACTGGCGGGACGATGACAATGATAAAGAAGAGGAGGAAGATGGAGCAGGCAACCGATCGGGACTCTTCCTTGACGACGAGAACCCTATGGGTTTCGATGATGATGACATGAACATGGGTGGCTTCGACTTACCTCCAGAAACTGGCTTCGGTGAGGGTGGCGAGGTTTGGGCTCGTGAAGCTATTAGAGATCCACAGGCCCGTGTCCACACCATCGGTATCGAAGACAACGAGGAGGGTGTCGAGGGTGTCGAAGGAGCGGTCAGTGCTGACACTCCCTACGGTGTGTCCATGGTGCATGGCAGGGACCAAGAACAAGAGAACATTCTGAGCTATTTCGACCAAGCCCTTAAGAAGAGTTGGGCTGGACCGGAACACTGGCGAATCTCACGAGTCAAGCAAATCGGCAAAGCGACTCCGACAGTCAAGAGGAAAGAAAAGGAGCCCTTTGAAATTGACTTCACTGCACCCATGCCACAGTCGTTGGCGGATATGCTCTATACGCCTGCAACGTCGAACTCCACCATATCTCTCCCCAAAGCGCAATGGAAATCGAAGTCGCGGAATCTGCTGCCCGATGACAAGCACTTCAACTCCAAACAGCTCCTGCGGCTGTTCTTGAAACCAAAAGCGCGAATGGGGCCACGAAGAGAAGGGCGACGAATGCAGCCACCACCCAACGAACCTGCTCACGGACATGTTGACGAAGCATACTGGGCCAACCAAGGCAACGATGCCGAAGATGGCGCAGCAGAGGGCAACTACGATGCGGATTTCTTCCAGGATGATGGCCTACCAATGCCTGGCGGACCCATTGACGATGATGAGGACTTTGCAGATGCGCGCGAACATTTCTCACCGGCACCCGAAGCCCCTAACGCTTCACAGCCACTAGATGGGACAATACCCAGTTCACAAGCCGATGCATTTGGCGCCCAGCTCGTAACACAAAGCCGCAGGTTCCGGCCAGAATACGTTCAGTACGCCAGAGTGGCGAAGAAGGTCGACGTGAAGAGGTTGAAAGATGAGCTCTGGAAGGGCATCGGTCTCGAAGGCGTAAGTCTTATTTGTGCCACAAATATTCTGCACAACTAACGGAGAATGACCAGATTTCCGCGCCACCCAAGCCTGATGCTGTAGATGACCCAGCCATGAAGGCAGTCGATGGCTCCCTGACCTTTACCAAAGTCGTCAATGGCCTGCAATCTGTCTACTCAAAGCAGACCATGGCAGATATCTCTACGAGCTATTGCTTCATTTGCTTGCTGCATCTCGCAAACGAACAGGGCCTTGTCATTGAGAACCAAGAGAATTTCGAGAATCTTACCATCAGAAAGGATTTCACGGCTGAGGTATGAAACGGACTTGGTTTGGTTAGGTTAGCTCGATGATGTTTTTATGAATCCATGATACACACACACTGCGACACATCGAATCATGCGAATAACAATCATAAACTATTCCAGTTCTGTGCTCCCCAATTAACTATGTCGTTTGCGAAAGAAAAAAGAAAACTCGGTCGAGGAAAACAGCGCTCAAGTGTGTACATTTGTGTTCCTGAAAGCAGTTGGAACAACCTCCCACTTTGCTCCCCCATTATCTTGAAGCCAGAGATTGTTAAAGTAAGAGTTTTATGTACAACTAAAGTAGCAAGTAGGTTACCCCAAGACCGAACGCGTGCGAGAAGAAGAAGAAAAAAATAAAACAGACGCACTTTACGCCAGACCAAGAAAAATAAATAAAGACTTCGCAAAGCGAAAGAGAAAAAAAAGGTTGGTAGAAGAAGTGGCATTAAGCGTAACGACGTTCCAAAAAAGAAAGAACATTAAATCATCAATCGCAACAGGATGGTATCTTCGCGCATGGGTTTGCCCTCCCGCAATCCACATGAATAGCAGTGAGACAAAGAAGCAAACGCCAAAAATCTCCTTCCTGGCAACGCATACGCAACGCAACGCAAAGCACTTGATTAAAATCCTCCATTCCCCCCCGCCCTTTTCTTCCCTTCTTATTTCTTCTTCCTAGCCGAATCTTTGCGAACAGCGGTACCAGCAGCCCATCGGAAAAAGGGTGACGGAGCAGGCTTCTTGCGGGTAGTGTGCCCGGAACCGCCGCCGCCACTGGGGACGACAATGACAGCGGGTGGTGAGGTTTGGCCTCCGGGGGTGATTGGCGGTGGTGGAGGCACGACGCCTGGGGGAGGTGGAGGAGGAGGAGGAACTGTTACAACGTGGGCGTGAGATACAGACTCACGTTTCCTGCTCTTGTCCTTCTTACCTTTGCCCCTGAGAGGAAGATCCTGTGCCAGGAATTGTTGCGCATCCAGAGGTGGCGGAGGCGGAAGCGGCACAGCGTCTTTTGGCGGCTCCGGTGGTGGTGGTGGTTCCGGCATGGGCCACATGTGCATGGTGATGGTCCAGTCAGGCTGGATCATGGTTTCCCAGACCTGGGGTAGAATAATCTCACCGTCCGGTCCTACAAGATCGTAATGGCCCTGGTGAACATGGGGTCCGATTACGTCGACATGTAGGAAAGCCTGCTTGATGAGTTCCTCCATGCCCTAAGTACGGTTTAGTACAAAGTCAGTGTTATCTTGTGATTTCCAACTTACCTTCCATGTCTTGCACAGGTCCCATGGGAAGGTGAACTTGCGTCCAACTGCGTCTTTAAACTTAATAGGTAGCTTTGGTGCGTCGGATGGCTTGAGGGCAGCAGCCTCTTCTTCAGCAGCCTTCTTGGCTTTCTCGAGCTCCTCTGCGGCGGCCTTGGCCTCTGCAAGGGCTTTCTCGTGGGCTTTCTTAGTCTCTTCAGCTTCGGCAGCTGCCTTCTTTTCAGCCTCTTCTCGAGCCTTCTCAGCAGCTTCGAGCAGAGCCTTGGCCTTCTCGGCTGCAGCCTTCTTCTCTTCTGCAATCCTAGCCGCTTCGGCATCTGCTGCAGCCTTCTCCGCTGCACGGGCGGCTTCTGCGGCTGCTTCTCGCTTCAGTTGCTCATCCTTTTGCGCAAGGATGAGCTGCTCAAGTTTGGCAAGCTTGTCCTCGTCACCCTTCTTCTTCGCCTCTTCAGCAGCCTTTGCGGCTTTCTCGGCGGCTTCCTTTTTGGCCTTGTCTTTTTCTATCTTGGCCTCCTGCTGGGCAATGAGCAAGTTCTCGAGACGAGCAAACTTGGCAAGTTCGGCGTCTCTCCTGGCTTGCTCTGCTGCCTTTTCTTCCTCGTCAGCCTTTTGGAGCAGGAGCTTCTCGAGCTTCGAAAGCATGTTCTCTTCTTTGGGGTCTGGCTGAGCGGGTGCTGGAGGCGGTGGGGGAGGGGCCATCATTTGCTGCATCTGAGCTAATTGCTGCATCTGCTCTAGTTGTTGCATCTGTTGCATTTGCTGCATCTGCTGCATTGGCGGCAGCTGCTGTAGTGCTTGCTGCATTGGCTGTTGTAGAGGTTGTAATTGCATCTGTAGAGCTCCTGGAGTCTGAGGTGCTGCAGGGGGAGGTGGTGGCACTGCAGGAGGCGCGGGCGCAGCGGCAGCAGCAGGGGGAGACGGGGCATGACGATCTTCTTCAGGCTGAGGCTTTGGTGTAGCTCGCTTCGAGGAAGGTTTCTGCGGGGGTGGGGATGGATGCTCTGGATGTCCATAAGGAGGGTACATGTGCGGGGGCATACCATATGGCGCCCCGCCGTATGGCGGATAATAGCCCATTGGTGAGTAAGGCATCATATCTCCTGGAGGGGCCCCTGGCATCGAGTTGCGGTGGCCTCTACGTCCCTGGCGAGGATCTTGATAGTCAGGGAAGTAGCCGCTGCGTGGATCTGCCGAGGGAGGCGCCTGTGTAAAAGGATTCTGTCCATTGGGCGCAAAAGGGTTCTGCGCATACGCACCATGGGATTCATGGCCGAAAGGAACCAATTGACCTGCGGGGGATTGAGAGCCTCCTGGGTAGCCGTACTGGTATCGTGGGTCTGAAATCATGCTAGGTGCAAAGGCATTGGGACCATGCTGGGGGATATGGCCCCAGCCAGCGCTGGGGTGACCGTGGGGCGGGGCTCCTGGAGCACCACCATACGGGTAGTCATCGTCGTCATCGCCTTCCAAAGGCTCCTGGTGGACGGATTGAGGCCTTGGCCGTCGTGGCCTACGTTGGCGATCCAGTTTGCTTCGGCTTCGGCTTCGACTGTGACTCTCAGGGCGGGAGGGGGGATCTGGAACCGGAGCGGCGTGGCGCGAAGATGCTCGATCCCGGCGAGAGACTTTTGTTGGTCGGTGGACTGGTGGTGGCGCTACAGCAGGAGGATGTGCAACGCGGTGGGCAACACGGTGGTGGGTGATGGCGCGATGAGGGGCAGGGTGGTGTTTTGTACGTGGACGGGAGGCAGAGTCTGAAGGATTAATCTCGTCCTCGATATAGTCCCACGAACCTTCGTCTTCTTCGTCCTCGTCGTCTTCGTCGTCGTCCTCGTCGTCGTCCTCTTCGTCGTCGTCGTCCTCTTCTTCGTCCTCGTCCTCGTCGACCTCTTCAGTGTCTTCTTCAGTGCTGTATTCGTCTTCACTGGCAGTCAAGACCTGGATTCCAGCAGAGTCCTCGTCGGTAAAGTCGTCGTCGTCGTCGAAAGCACCGGTGTGGTTGTTGACAGTGATTCCCTTCCGGAGTCTGATTGCAACGTTAGTGTCGCCCTTGACATGATAACGGCGCTGGGGAGGAGAGATCGAAACACTCGAAGGGGCTGTGCTGGGCGTCGTGCGCGACGATGACGACGTCGCGCGCGACTTTGCCGAGCGGCGAGAGGGGGCACGAGGCATAGCGCGACGATGGGGGAGATGGGCTATGACTAACGGCATGAGGTTGGTGGTGCTGAAGGAGGAGCCGTACTCGAGCCTGCTCCTACCAGAGAATGGCCGAGTCCGGAGTCCTGAAGGCGCAAAAAAGGAAGGGCGTGAAGGGCCAAGTTGGGGGGCGGGCGAGCAGCAGTCGAGATCCGGAGCGGGAAAGGGACGGGGGTGGATGAATGGGAAGGGTTGTCAGTGGTGGTGGGGGTGTTTTCGCTGACCGCTTTCAGCGCGGGCGGGGCAGTACGGCGAGGCACTACCACAAACGGCGTATTGATAAACAGACGGCAGCCGACCGGCTCTGCAGGCGACTAGCGGCGTTGCTGCAGGTGGTTTGTCTCAGAGTGCTGCTGCTGGTGTTGTCGATGTCGTTGTCGTCGTCGCTCGCTCGCTCGCGGAAGAGGGGGGACAGCGAGCAGAATAGAGTGTGGACGGGAGCCAGGGTATGTCGTGGTCGATGAATGCCTGACGGCGCCGTGGTGGCCGGGCGCTGCGCTGATTCGCCGGCAGAAGCAAAAGGCAGAATGTCTCGAAACACTCGGGCAGCTTGGAACCAGGCTTTGGCTAGGCAGACGGCCTGTCAGAGGGGTTGCTGTGGGTTGCACGCAGGCTGGAGCAGGGCAGATCGTGTGACAAGACGAGTTCAAGGCCTGCGCCAAACTCTCCAAATCAGATGACAATGGGAAAAGGCCAGTCGTGCTGTTCCGGACATAGTCTGGCTCGAGACCTAGCACCTGGAGACGATATGGACTGACTGACGACAGCGAGGTGGTTGCTGGGCCGCGAGCGCGAGTCTATACTACTGCACCTGCAGCGCCCACTTTGGCTGCTATTTAATTGTTTGGGACTGACCGGAGCAGCATACGACGATTTGCTATGGAACACACCTCTCTAGTCGCATACGTGGTACATGCTCATTGTCCACGTCCCTGACCGCCCACAGCCCAACCCGTATGCACGCCTGCCACACCCATGGCCCAGAGGCTCGACGGGAGCCGCCGTGGAGCCCAACCGCACCAAGTAGCCCTGACGTGCGTTTGTCCCCGAGGGCCGTGACACGTGTAGCCCGGAACGCCCACCGTCCACACGACAAGATGCATCCGCCTTGGGCACTGGTGCAGCCCTTTGTTGCGCTGGTCATCAACAGGTGGGGTCTCACCTTGCTTATTGCAAGCTGGTTTTTTGCTGCCTTCTGTACCCGCGCCGACATGCACACTTAGTTGTCCTTGCAACCTAGCCTTGGAACCACAAATCAAGGTTTGGATAAACACCATCTAACGCCGCCGATATTCTCAGCCTCAAAGTGCCGTCCTCGCCTATCTTAGCCGCATGCTGAAGCGAACCCAGGGCGTAGGCACAAATACAGTGCCCCAGATAGATGACGGCATCCTGTGTCGTGTCTGTGAACCGCCCCCATGGGGCACCCAACGGGAACCTGATAGGCACAGTAGTAGCAAGGGTAACAAACAGGGTGGGAGAGACAGGGCGCGAGGGACGTCAGGCCCATGCACGCCCTCAGTGGCTGCTTTTTCTTGCTCCCGGTCACGGCCGTCACACACTACTCACATAAGCACACGCCTCTCGCCCATGTCACGAGACAAGGAAATCTTATTGTTGGAAATACTTGGCACTGTACAAGATATAGAACACACGCTGCCGCTACCCGCTCTTCCAACCCGCGCAAAATGCAAAGCCGCTCGACAGCTATTGGTTCGTCTTGCCGGAAGTGTTTGGCTTGGGGAGGTGGTCCAGGATGCTCTTGTTGGGTGGTGGCTGGTAAAGGATCTTTCGGTTCTTGAGCGGTGCCCACTTGTACCTGTAGTCATTGTTAACATGCATCCGCCCCATGTGTGCCTCTCCAACACAACATACCTCTTAACCCAGACGCTGAGAGCGAACAAGACACTGGTGACAGCCAGAACCTTCCATCCCATCTTCTTGCGGTCATCCATCTCGGGCTCAGCGGCCCAGTTGAGGAACTCAACCACGTCCTTGGCCATCTGCGAAGTCGACGCCTTGGTGCCGTCCTCGTATTCAACCAGGTCGTCGTACAGAACACGGGCCATGGCAATGCCGGTACCAGGGAAGTAGGGGTTGAAGTTGAGGCCGTCCTGAACAACAGCACCCGCAGGTGGCTCCTCGGGGTAACCAGTCAACAAGCTGAAGATGTAGTTGCAGCCACCGTGGCGGGCCTTGACCATGAGCGATAGATCCGGGGGAAGAGCACCGTTGTTGGCAGCACGGGCAGCCTCGTCGTTCTTGTAGGGTGCGGGCATGTAGTCAGACAGCTTTCCGGGACGCTTCTCGATTTCACCCTGGTCGTTGGGCTCGGTGTCGTATTCGTTCTCCTCGGCAAGAGCCTTGGCCTCGTCGACAGTCATGAACTTGCCGACAAGAGCTCGGTAAGGCACACGGGAGATGGAGTGGCAGGACGCGCAGACTTCGCGGTAGACCTGGAATCCACGGCGGAGGCTAGGAACATGTTAGGAGGTGCGTGCGAGTGCTGTGCGAGGAAGACGTACGCTGCGTGATCGAAGGTCTTGTACCACTTCTCGTGCTCCCATGGGTACTGGGTTGGGTGCAGACTACAAGGTGCACAGTCAGCTTCTTTTTGTTCTTCTTTATCCTGCTGCCGCCATGGGAATGCACGTCATTCCCTTTTGTCCTTGCACCATGAGCAGCCTGCGAACTGGATACTCACCCTTCTTCGGCGGGGGTCATGGCATCGACATCGCGTCCGTAGAGGTGCCAGTACCAGGCAGTCGAGCCGACGGCGAAGATGGTGGCACCGGCGGGGAGGGCGTTGTTCTTCCATGCGGAGCCAGCTCCCTCGGCAGAGGCCGATGTCGAGGCGAAGCGCTGTGATGATCCAATCCGTCAGCCAGATATTCAATTGCAGCAGGACAATGCTCGGGCACGCATGAGATGCCGGAGATGGCGTCGATGAAGCTTGCGGAAGCACTTGTCGGGAACTGGGCCATGTGGGAGGCGTACCGAAACTGGTCTGCTGGTGGCATTGCGAGCCGCGGCGCCAGCGGAGCGAGCCGTACGCAGTGCTGAGCGAGCCAACATGGTTGTGTGAAGCCGGCTCGGAGCAAGAGGGGAAGTGGATCAATGGGGTTGTCGGCGATGGTGATAGTGGTGATGGAGGGCTGTTCGGTCGCAACTTCTTCGCTCAAGGCTTGGCGAGACCTAATCAAGTCGACGGGCGCTGTGATTGGCCGGCGCCCGCGGGTTTCGGCGATCCATGATCTTTATACTGCGGACAGCAGCCAATGTGCAGTAAATCCACGCAACCGCCGCTCGGGCAGTGGACGGTTAGAATGAGGAACCAAAGGCCTACCTGAGGCAAGTCTCTGGCTCTCTTGTTGGTGTTCTCACGAATGCAATGCGGTAGAGGTCACATGACTTGTTGCAAAACATAACCGGCACCCTCAACTTTCGTCGGCCGACGCACGAAGAGCGCAGGACTTGGGATGTGACATCAATTCACCGGTCAATTATGCACTGAGCTTGGATGAAACACGCAATGTCTCTCAAGAGACGCAGCCATTGCGTGCGCGCGCACTGCAGTCATGAGTCCACGCAACATGCTAGGATCTCATTTCATCCATTTGCTGGACGCAAAACGGCAATGTAGCTCTACTTCTATACCCTTCCACTCAAGGAGGAATTGCGAAAGGGCTCAAACGAGGGCAGTGTTTTCTCTGGCAAGGACTGGCAGTGTTGCCAGAACACTCAGCGTCTCTGCAGAGGGAGATGGCTGGGAGGACTTCCTTGCGGTGTTGGAGAAAAGGAAAAAAGAAAAGCTTTGCCCAGGGCGACGGGCAGATATTTGAGCGGGGGCTACACACACCCTCAGGCACATGGGGAGCCTAGCGGCGTGTGCGAGCCAAAGTCCGCATCGCTTCTGCCCCTACAACCCTCGCCTGGCCAATTGCGACGACTGCGCTCTCACCGCAGCACGCCCTCGTCCACTGCAGCCGTCGAGCTAGATGCAGTGCTTCAGGCAGAATGCCGCCTCTGCCCTGCAATGCGGGCGCGTGGTGCTATCGCGGCCTGTCATCACCGCCTCGCGCAGTCGGCTGAGTACTCGCCCGGGTCTACTACTGCACACGCTCTCGAGCCCCACGACAAGCTCTCGATACCCCGCTACCCGCGCCCAGGTACAACACGCGACGATTCGCCCGTCTCGACCGTCTCTCTCGCACCCCTCCCGACTCTCCCTTACTCCACCTGTCCGCTACTGCTCACACCGACGAAACATGTGCAGACACTTCGGCGTCGACGACCCGTCGTCCATGAACGTCACCCAGGGCAGAGAGGTGCTGCCCACCAATGTCAAGCCGGTGCATTACGACTTGACACTGGAGCCGGACTTTGACAAGTTCACCTACAATGGCACCGTCACCATCGAGTAAGCCGGGCTCGCATTGCAATGCATGATTCGGTCTGCTAACACGCCGCCAGTCTAGAAGTCGCCGACGACACTACCTCCATAACCCTCAACACCAACGAACTCAAGATCCATTCCACAAAGGTCACAACGGGCCAGGAGACCGTCTCAGATGCGCCCAATGTCACCGCAGATGAGGATGCGCAGACAACAAAGGTCAGCTTCGACAAGACCATTCCCCGCGGTAGCAAGGCGCAGCTCACCATGACCTTCTCGGGCATCCTCAACGACAACATGGCTGGCTTCTACCGCTCCTCGTTCAAGGCCGAGGATGGCTCGACCACATACATGGCAACAACTCAGATGGAGCCTACAGATGCGAGACGCGCATTTCCTTGCTTCGACGAGCCCGCCCTCAAGGCCACGTTCACAGTGACGCTCGTTGCCGACGAGAAAATGACCTGCCTGAGCAACATGGATGTGGCCTCGGAAAAACAAGTTGAGAGTGCCATCTCAGGTGGAAAGCGCAAAGCAGTTACCTTCAACCCGACACCACTCATGTCGACGTACCTCTTGTGCTTCATTATCGGAGAGCTCAACTACATCGAGACCAACAACTTCCGCGTTCCCGTACGTGTGTATGCTCCCAAGGATAGGGACATTGAGCATGGCCGCTTCTCCCTCGAATTGGCGGCAAAGACGCTCGAGTTTTACGAAAAGACCTTCGACAGCCCCTTCCCACTGCCCAAGATGGACATGGTAGCCATTCCAGACTTCAGTGCCGGCGCCATGGAGAACTGGGGTCTCATCACCTACAGAGTTGTTGATGTGCTCATCGATGAAAAAGTCAGTGGCGCCGCCACTAAGCAGCGTGTTGCCGAAACTGTCCAGCACGAGCTTGCGCATCAGTGGTTCGGCAATCTCGTCACCATGGATTTCTGGGATGGCTTGTGGCTCAACGAGGGATTCGCGACATGGATGTCGTGGTATTCTTGCAACGTCTTCTACCCTGATTGGAAAGTCTGGGAAGGCTATGTTACCGACAACCTCGCGAGCGCACTGTCCCTTGACTCCTTGCGTAGCAGCCATCCCATTGAGATGCCGGTGAAGCGTGCAGATGAAATCAACCAGATCTTCGACGCCATTTCGTATTCCAAGGGTTCCAGCGTCATTCGCATGATCTCCAAATGGGTTGGCGAAGAAACCTTCATGGAAGGCATCCGTCAGTACTTGAAGAAGCATGCCTACGGCAACACCGAGACCGGTGACCTCTGGGCTGCTTTGTCCAAGGCTAGCGGCAAGGATGTTGGCAAGGTCATGGATATTTGGACCAAGAAGGTCGGCTACCCTGTGGTCGCCGTCACTGAGGGCACCGACTCGATCCATCTCAAACAAAACCGCTTCCTGCGCACTGCCGACGTCAAGCCCGAAGAAGACCAGACGCTGTACCCTGTCTTCCTCGGCCTGCGGACAAAAGACGGTGTCGATGAAGACCTGACCCTCTTCGACCGCGAGGGTGACTTCAAGCTCAAGGACATGGATTTCTTCAAATTGAATGCAGACCACTCTGGATTATATCGAACCTCGTACACGCCAGAACGACTAGGCAAGCTCGGCGTTGCTGCAAAGGAGGGCCGCCTGACTGTTGAGGACAGGGCTGGCATGATTGCTGATGCGGGTTCGCTGGCTGCCTCTGGTTATCAAAAGACCTCTGGTATCCTTTCCCTACTCGACAGCTTCAAGGACGAATCCGAATTCGTCGTCTGGGGAGAGATTCTGTCGCGCATTGGTGTGCTTCGTGGCGCATGGATGTTTGAGGACGAAAAGACAAGGGATGCTCTGAAGAAGTTCCAGTTGGACCTCAGCGCAGAAAAGGCGCACGAGTTGGGATGGGAGTTCAGTGAAAACGATGGACACATTCAGCAGCAGTTCAAGGGCCTCATGTTCGGTGCAGCCGGCATGGCTGGTGACGAGAAGATTACCAAGGCTTGTTTCGACATGTTTGCCAAGTTCAAGGCAGGTGACAAGTCCGCCATCCACCCCAACATTCGCGGCAGTGTATATGCCATTGTCCTAGACAAGGGTGGCAAGGACGAGGTAAGAGATTATTGTGCTGAGCATCACACTTCACTATGCTAACGAAAGTCAGTACGACACCATTGTGAACGAGGCTAAGAACGCTGCGACAAGCGATGAACGTAACTCGGCCCTGCGTTCGCTCGGAAGAGCCAAGTCGCCAGAGCTCATGCAGCGCACGCTCGACCTGGCACTCAGCGATGATGTCAAGGGCCAAGACATCTACCTGCCCATCGGAGCTCTCAGAACGCACCCTGCCGGATGCCATGCGCTCTGGAACTGGGTCAAGGAGAACTGGGCCGAACTGGAGCGCAGACTGCCCCCAAGCTTGAGCATGCTTAGCTCTGTCGTGGCCATAACGACATCTTGCTTCACGCATCGTGAGCACGTTGAGGATATCGAGGCCTTCTTCAAGGACAAGAGTACAAAGGGTTTCGACATGTCGCTGTCTCAGAGTCTGGACAGTATCAACGCAAAGGCTGCATGGGTCGCGCGAGACTTTGAGGACGTCAATGCTTGGCTCAAGGAACACAAGTACCTGCAGTAATTGGCCATGACTTGTTGACAGCAGGCAAGGAAGGCCTGCAAATAGACAGCCGACACCAAACTAGATTAGATAAATGTGTCCGTATAAAGGCATACAGCAAATAAAAAGAAGAACAGTGTCAGCACGCTAATTTAGACTCTGCATTATTATCTATTTTCAGACACGACGTCTGGTGAGTTTTGTTTCCAAAGTCTAAGCACCTGTTGCGTCATACTTTAGCTGGGGTTAGGGTGTTGCAGGGGGGAGGATGGTAATTGACCGTGATGCAAATGCGATGTAGATAAGCGCTCGATGGCAATCGGCTTGCTCGAGGTAGCCCAAGGCGGGACTCGGAAGCGCGTTGCAGTAGGCGGAAGGCCTAGTGGATCTGCAACGTCAGCCTTGCCCGGCCGCCAAACATGTGATAATCGTCAGTTCAGCATTGGCCGCGCATGGCCTTTTAAACATCACGATACCTGAGTTTTTGCGCCATCTTCGAGAAACCCAGCCCTTTTCGACTCACCTTGTTGCTTTCGGTCTCTCGCTCCCTCCCTCGCCTTTGACATTGAGTTATCCGTTCGTTTATATACACCTCGACAAAAGACCAGGTTTACTTCCGGACTTCTTCCCCAGGTAGCCACAGCCCCATGCCTCGACCATAATCCGCCTCGGACCCCTAGGTTACACTTTCGACCGCTCGTTCGCATACAGGAAGAAGAATTGGGAAGCAAAGAATCGCGAGTCCCGCGCCATGTCGCAAGACACTCGACAAGACGACTCGCCAGCCCCCGCACTTGCGCCGGGAGACATGGAAGATGTCCAACTATTCCGACGATCACCACACCCCTATCTACGACACAGAGACGAGATACGCGGGCAGTCGCCTAGCCGAGGCGGCGCGCTGGGCCATCTGGGGCCACCAAACGCCGTCCAGAGCACAAGAATTGGCAAGGAGAGCGCAAAGCGCAGAGAAGCCGTGTCGCAATCGCCCAGCGAGAGCGGCACCGAAGCCGACGACGAAGGCTGTAATCTCGTCAAAGCGCTACCTGCTCCACCTCTCCGACCGCACAAAGGCCTGCGTACCGCGCGGCCCCTCGAAGCCGGCGCATGGGCAAGTCCGCTGCTCACACCGACACAAATTGACGATGAGGGCGGCAAGTTCTCCGACGAGTTTGCCAACGGGGGCAATAGGGGGAAGCGGAAGGGCAGTGTGTACCCCACGGACGACGAAGCCAGGGCCGCCAAGCAAAAGTATCTTCAGCGCCGGCGGAACGAGTTAGTAAGGAGAGCGACGGAGACGGCGTTGCTGGCGGGTATAGGCATACTCGCGGTCCAGGGATGCGAATGCTGGAGCCAGCTGCTTTCGTGGCATAGAGGTCAGACGCTGTCGTTGTTACGCACAGAGAGTGAATGGGCTAACGCGCGTCTTTAGCAGAACTGCTCACGCATGTTGTTGTTATAGCCATGTTGCTTGGGTTGTATCCGTTGCGGCTGCTATATCATTCATGGAAGAGACATTCACATCTTACACTTAGGCGGCGGATACATGTGCCTGCGGCTTTCGATCCGGCGACTATACTCTACCCGCCGGTGCTGCCGGTACTAATTGCCATTTCACTGTTTGCTTCGTCGCCGAAGCCTCTGCTGCCGAATATCCTGTTAGGACTTGCGGCATTGCCGGCTAGGATTATTCCTTTCAACCCCTCTCCAGTGGGCTACTCGCCACTGCACTGGCTGATTTCTATACTGCCGCTGATTGCGGCAGAGAATACAGATATTCCGTCTAGGCTCTCTGCAGAGAAACCCTATAAACTCAAATTGCCGCCGCCCCATCAAGGCTTGGATCCAGAGCTCCTCGTCTGCCTGTTCCCTTTGCATCAGGCCCTGCTGCCCCCTCTGTATTATCTCACAACGACAAGTCTCCTGCCAACAGAACTGCACTTGCTGTCAATCGGACTCATTAATCTACTTTTGTTCTCGGAATCGCCACAGGCAACCATTCTCGCCATCTTACTATGGCTGGGTGGACTCGGAGTGTTTTTGCTCTGCGGCAAGGTGCTCAAGTGGGGTGTTGCACTTGCACGTATCCCTCGCTGGAGACTGCGGCGAGCCGGCCAGGTGATCCGGGCCCGTCAAAATTTCCTACAGATACTGAATCAGCGTCTGGGGTCTAGACGCAGCGGAGCAGGCTCAGTGAATAACAGAGGCGACAGTGATGCAGACGAGGACACTGCAGTGTTTGAGAACGAGCCCGAAGGCTTCAACATGGGCGTGCTCCAACCGAGCATCAAAAACATATTCTCTACGGGCAGAGCTCAGTCTCATTCGGCTACCGAAACAGCAGACAAAGCCAACACCAACGTCGAGGATCATCACGGGGCCGGGCGCACACGCAGCAACACGCTGCCTGTTTCCGCAGCTGAAAACCACACGCCGCCGCATCGACATTCGCATCGGAAGCGGTCGAGGTCCATTGCACAGGCATACTTGGAGCTCACGCCCGCCCAGGCAACCATGAGAAAGTGGCTTTACGCAGCATACTTTTACCTGGTGGTTGTGGTTTTGATCCTGGGCCCAATCCGGTACGCTGTCAGCAAATACGCGCTGTATGACTACGAACCGTTCGGATGGGCGATTGGCTACCTATTTGGCAACCTATCGAGCGTCCGGTGGAAAGTTTTTGAATGGAACTTGGAGTGGTGGGTTCCGCTGCCGTCCCGGCTGGTTTCTGATGATTTGGCTGGACGAGCGCACGATATGCCAGTGGCAGAACGCATCAGTACGGTGGTGCTAGGCGAGGCCAACACACGGCTGCTACTCTGCATCTACTGCCTGGGCACCATTGTCGCTGGCCTTGTTTCGGTCTTTTCGCTGTCAGCTGTCGTCGAGGTGGACACGCGCCGCAAGGTGTTTCACGGAACCATGGTGGCCATGCTGCTGCCGACCATCTACGTGGACCCATGCTTTGTCGCGCTGGCTCTTGCGCTTGTACTGGCTATTTTTATTCTACTCGACCTGATCCGCGCGTCCCAGCTTCCGCCGCTGTCGAAACCTATTGCGAGATTCCTGACCCCCTATGTGGACGGCCGGGACCTCCGCGGACCCGTGGTTGTATCACACATCTTTCTTCTCATCGGCTGCGCAATCCCACTGTGGCTGTCACTTGCAGGCGTCGAGCGAAGTTCTGAAGAACCATGGCGAGAGTGGGGGGTCAAGAGCCGGGACATTAGCATGGTGTCAGGAGTGGTTTGTGTAGGCATGGGGGATGCAGCAGCCTCGCTCATCGGACGCCGCTACGGACGGCGCAGATGGCCGTGGGCTGGAGGCAAGTCACTCGAAGGCTCGCTGGCTTTTGCTGTAGCGGTGACGGTTGGGCTGGTGTTTGGCAAGGCATGGCTGTACGCTGGATGGGGGAGTGGTCAGGCGGCTCCCAAGACAGTGGGGAGATTCGTGCTGGACGCAGCGATGACGGTGGGCAAAGCAGGTATTTGCGCAGCGGGTGCGAGTCTGAACGAGGCGGTGCTCACAGGCGGCAACGACAACGTGATCGTGCCGGTAGTGCTGTGGGTGCTTGTGAGAGGTGTCAGGCTGTGAGGGAGGTGTCTGAGGCGGCCGGGTCATGCAGGTACGGGACTCAGGACAAGGCAGTTTCTTTTCTAGCGGCTCAGGTAGATGCGGCTCCGTAGACAGGCCGGGAATGCAAGCATCCGTCCACACGGACAGGCGTGTGAAGGTGAAGGGGTTGGAGGGGGCCGGCCAAGGGAGGCCTGTTACGTCATGGCAGTTGGGAAGCCGGACGCTAGCACTAGGTCACAGCAGCCGTCGACGGTTGCAGCTGGGAGGCCGGCAGGGATGTCGCGGCAAGCGTTGCGATAAGCTGGTTTCTGGGTATTTGCCTGAGCACGCCAGCGGGCACAGCGACACGGCCATGCTCTGCCATGCCATTCCCCAGGCAAATGGCGTGCGATGTGGTCACGCCGCCAGGCACATGACCGGCCTCCGCTCGCAGCCTGGGACAGGCAGCACAGAGCAGAGCATCACCGACGTACTCGTGGAGGGCGCCACGGGGCCGGGCAAAGAGGGCAGACGAGCATATACATCATCGAGTCATCTCCAGTCTGCTCGTGTTGCGGGCGTAGAGTCGCAGCCCTCGCACGCGTCGTTATCAGTCCTATCGGGGCGGCGCAAGCGGCGCGCTAAGCCTTGCCCCATGACTTTGAGTCGAGCCTGAGACCCTCCACTCCATGGCCCGGAGCCTCTCAGCACCTGCGAGGTCCTCATTCCCCTGCTCCCTTTTCTCTCGCAACTCTGCGCTCTCGCCGCCTCGCCGTCTTCAACTCCTGCTGTCGCTTTCGTCTCAACCCGTTGCCCTGGCAGCTCGCGTCGCCCTCTAGCCGCCACCCTGCATCTCGCCTCGCGTCCCGTCACCACTATCGATAGCACCGCAACCACCACCACCACCTCCTCCTCCTCCTCCTCCACCTCGTCGCCGTGCCCACGACACGACACCCACCCGCCTGTCCAGCCATAGCCCATGTACAACTCGCTCACGGCTACCCTGTACCTGCATCTGCGCTGGTAGCCTCTGTCTGAGCAGCCCCAACCACCACCACCACCACTCGACTCAACCTCGCGCAACACATACTCCCACCCTCCATCCACACCGGGCCAGGCAGCACACCCGGTGCCGCCAACATGGCTTCACCCAGCTCCCATGCCCCGCGGCGATCGGGTGCATCCCCGTCCTCCTCTGCTGCTGCCCCAGGCTCAGAGCAGGTCATCGGCAAGTTCAAGCGCCTGCACCACATTGGCAAGGGCAGCTTCGCCGAAGTCTACCGCGGCATTCACATTGTACGTCGTCGCCCCTATTGCTGCTGCTCAGGCACGGCCTAGACGAAGGAGACTCGTTGCTAACCACACCATGCACACAGGAGAAGCGCCAGTCGGTCGCCATCAAGTCGGTCAACATGAACAAGTTGAACAAGAAGCTCAAGGACAATCTCGTGTCCGAAATCACCATCCTCCGCAGTCTCCACCATCCACACATAGTATCGCTCATTGATTGTCAAGAAGCGCCCTCGCGCATGCACATCATCATGGAATTCTGCGAGCTGGGAGACCTGTCGGCCTTCATCAAGAAGCGCACCGATCTCGTCAACCACCCGCAGACCCAGCGCATGATAGAAAAGTATCCCAACCCTGCTGTTGGCGGCCTGAACGAGGTAGTTGTCCGTCATTTTGCCAAGCAGATGGCGAGTGCTCTGGAATTCCTTAGGTCCAAGAACTATATCCATCGTGATCTCAAACCACAGAACCTGCTCCTGAATCCCTCCTCCATGTTTTACTCGCAAAGCGGGACCCTCGAACGAATGCCTCTCGCCGCTAGCGCCAACTCGTTGATCCCGGCCACGGGCATCGCCTCGCTGCCCATGCTGAAGATTGCTGATTTCGGTTTTGCTAGGATTCTGCCAACCACTTCGCTGGCGGAAACACTCTGTGGCTCCCCACTTTACATGGCTCCGGAAATCTTGCGATATGAAAAGTACGACGCCAAAGCAGACCTCTGGTCAGTCGGTACCGTTCTCTTCGAGATGATGTGCGCTCGCCCTCCTTTTAGGGCAAACAACCACGTCGAGCTTCTGCGCAAGATTGAAGAGCGAAAAGACCAAGTTCGGTTTCCGGAAGGCCTCGTTTGCACCCGGGCCATGAAGAACCTGATCCGAGCCCTGTTGAAGCGCAAGCCAACTGAACGCATGTCCTACGAGTCCTTTTTTGCAGACACTGTAATCCGCGATGAGATTCCTGGCATGGTGGACGAAGACCTCCCCGGATCCATGCAAGCCTCCGAGCGCCTCCAAACATCGGCGCTAGAGCCGCCTGTTGAGCCACCCAGACAAGTTCAGAAGGCGCCGGTTGACATAGATCGCCAAGCGTTAGAGAATGCCTACGCTTCATCGCCCAGGAATCGGACAGGTCTTGGCATGTCACCTCCCTCGCGGCCTAGCTCTAGACCTGTTTCTGGCAATTACTCAAATACTCCACCATTACCGGGTTCTTTCCGAAGGCCTAGCACTACCCCAATCGATCTTATCGAGGAGCGCCCATCCCATCGCGAACATCGACGCCCAGTTCTTCCTAATGTTTCAACAGCACCAGCACGCACTTCAACTCTGCAAGATCCCACTGCGACGGGCGCAACGGCCAGTCACAGGCGCAGATATTCTCGCGAAGAACAGTCGCCCGCTCCTTCCGGTCTGAAGGAGCATCTCGATCGCGAGCGTATCCCGCAAAGGGCTGAAGCAAATGTACTCCGGGAAGCGGCTGAACGAGCTGCACAGGACAACGCCTTGGACGAGGGGTTTGTGTTTGTGGAGAAGCGTCGTGTAGAGATTGATGCGCTCGCGGACGAAATTGCCCACAGCCCACAAACACAGACAGATCGACACTTGCATAGAGATACTACAATGAAGCGGCGATCAACAACACAAGGTTCGCCCACATCCACTACAGGTGCAGTTCCTTCCAAGGCCATCCAAATCCAACAAAAACCTACAATCACACATCAACGGACTGGCTCATATAGTCGGCGACAATACCGGCCCAGCTTTGAGACAGCTACCTCGGCGCTGTCCAAGGCCATGAATATGGTTAATATCCGAGGGTTGGGTCTGTCGCCACCTGTGATGAAAGGCGTCTCACCGCCACCTCAAGGATACTCGGCCTTCCCAACCTATCCCACAGCACAAAGCAGTATACTGCTCGTGGGCGATGGCAGCAAGACAGCCAACAAAGACGAGGACTCGCTAGCAGTGAGAAGGATCGAGGATCTTGCACAGCTGAGCCACGTTGTCTATGGCTTTGCCGAAGTAAAGTACAGTCAATTGGTTCCTGTTGCACCGAGCGATCCAGCTTTAGGCGACGGGGCTACAGGGGTCGCTCGCAAGCCAAGCAACGATGTCATCGAGTATGATGAAGAAGATGACGAGCTCACACCTGATACTGTGCTCATCATTTCTGAAGAAGCATTGGTTCTATTTGTCAAGACCTTGGCCATGCTGAACAAGGCTATGGATTTGACCGGAAGTTACTGGAACCGGACTCGCCGCAATAGCGGGCTTGACGGCACTAGCCGCACAAATGCCAAGCTTGGCCAAGTTGTCTCTTGGATGCGTGATCGGTTTAACGAATGCTGCGTCAAATCCGAGATTGTTGCTCGCAAGCTCAAGCAAGCACAGCAGCAATTGCCAGTCGACCACCCCAGCCATCCTCAGAACCAATCTGCAGCATCAGGCTCAGCCACGGCCGTTGGTTCTGCAGAGAACATTCTCCTTACCACTGGTGTCACTGCCGAGAAGCTCTTGTATGACCGTTCTCTTGAAATGAGTCGTCAGGCAGCCATCGATGAGTTGACGGGCCACAACTTGGCCGACTGCGATATCAACTACTGGACTGCAATTACCATGCTTCAGGCCGTTTTGGAGGAAGAAGAAGACGGTCCAAGCAACAAGTCCGATGCTGAGGAAATCAATGGCCTCGATGGCGAAGACCGAAGGTCGATACAAAAGCGTAAGTATCCTTGTGTTCGTGTTGGGAAGCTATTCAAGTAACCTCATCTAGTCCTCGAACAAATGAAGAGCCGCCAAAAAGCCCTCAAGAAGAAGCTCGACGCGCTCAAGACTCAGAAACGTTCTTCCATCACGGGTGCTCCTTCCCCTCACTCCCTCGGCCGCAACTCGCCCTCTCCAGCAGCCGCAAAGTGAGTGCACCAACAGTTGCAAACATAGCATATTACATATGTCCATGTCAAGTCTACACAAGCGCACACACGCCTCCATCTAGCATTGCATTCATCGGCGCCCTTTCGGACTCGGCATTGAGACGCTTTCATGGGATTTTGACGCTACTGCTACTCTATTCTCTGCTCACATTGAGCCCTTCACTCACAGTTTGAGAAAAGACAAACTCTTTCATTGTTTTTGTTTCTGTTTGTTCTATTCATATTTTTTTTACCCTCTCCCTTCCTTTAGCGCTATGTGATTCGGAGATGGGGCGCATGAAACATGATACCAGGTGTTTTTCCATTACTATTCTTTTTTTTCTTCTTTCTCTCCACGGACCAGATTGAATGCTGCTTTTATTGCTTCTCACTTGCTGTTCTCTTTTCGTCTTTTGGGAGTCATACTACTACTGTGGGAGGATTGGACTTGCGGGAGTAAATTTTTTGTTCATGGGCGTTTTTACAAGGGACAAGCAGATTAGTACCTCATTGCATTTTGAAGGAGGATGAGAGTGAGGCAGATCTATTCGAGAAATTAGGGATTTGAAAGGGGAAATTGGGCATTTTCAGGGGCCGACTTTGTGTGAATTGTTTTTTTTTTCCTACGCAAGCAACAGCACCCAAATGGATACGGGATTTGGGGGGTTGTTTGTGCTTTCAAGTATATAGGAATGTCAATGTATCCATGTCGCCCTGTGAAGAGCTGGAATCCTTTTAACTTTTCTCCTTTTTCCTCTTTGTCAATTACTCTCATGCTTATGCAAGACATAGATGCTATATCGTTATTTTCTTCTCTTCTCTCCTCTTTCCCCATACACCTCACGAAACAGATATCGAAATAATCTTAATATCCTCCTCAGGCTTCTCCTTGTACACTTTGGTATTCTCAATCTTGTGCACGACATCCATGCCCGCAATGGCCCGTCCGAAAATCGTGTGCTTGTTGTCAAGCCATGGCTATATGAACATGTCATCGTTAGCGCATATTGCTCTCTTTATGGGGGCTGTACACAATCAAACACAAAAGGGGAACAGCATTCACTTACCGTCTTCTCTGTCGTAATAAAAAACTGACTGCCGTTTGAGTTGGGTCCCGCGTTAGCCATGCTGACGGTATACGGCTTGTCATGCTTGAGGTTGGAAAACTCGTCGGCAAACTCCTTGCCCCAGATGCTCTCGCCGCCCGTGCCGTCGCCGAGCGGATCGCCGGTTTGAATCATGAATTTGCGGATGACACGGTGGAAAATGACATTGTTGTAGTAGCCGTTGCGGGCGTGGGTGACGAAGTTCTCGACGGCTTTGGGCGCGGCGTCGGGGTACAGGCGGATGGTGATGTCGCCGTAGGTGGTGTGGAGTGTGGCGGTGGTGCCGGAGGCCGCGAGAGCTTTGTCGTCGTTCTTCTTGTTGGCGTTGGCGGCACGCGGCTTTTCGTTCTGCACGTCGCGGACCGACTTGGAGACGGTCGAGTCGTTGGTATACATGTAGAAGCGCACTTTGCCGGAACCGGTAGTGACAAGCATGGCGTCTCGCGCTTCGGCTTCTTGCAGCAGAGGGTTCTCACTTGCGGCCATCTCGACTGTGACAACGCCTTTCTTCTCGGGTTGGCCTTGGTAGAGGCATAGCCACAACGGACGTATCGATTCTTCTTGGCCGTAGAGCTTCACGAGCTTGTTGGTCACCGTGTTGATGACTTTGACACCGTACATGCTACCGTAGAGAATGAAATTGCCTGTCTCGTCGAAAACGACATTCATGCGACTTCGTAGCCAAGGCTGATCGAGCTCTCGCTCGACACCTATCCTTCGCCCAAATTCCATGTCTTCAAGATGCTGGACAGCAGTTCCCGCTTGTTGCATACTCGTCATGGTCTCAATGGACTCATCGTAGGTCCGGTGGAGCTTTCCCGTTGCAAAGTCGAAAACACGGACTTTGCGGTCAGGAAATGAAAAGGTAGCGAATTGCCTTCCGGTAGGAGAAATGGTGAGCGAAGAAGGGACGCATTTTGACTTTTTGAACTCAAAAAGACTCGTCGAGCTCTTTAAAGACCACACATTATCCGGCTTCTCATAGTTTCCATTTGGTCTCCAGTACTCAATCATGCCGCCTTGGTCTACGCTCACAACACAATCGTAGTCATTGTTGTACGCCATCAGACTGACGGGGGCTCTGTGAATACTCTTCAAGACTTGTAACGGTTCCGGGTTTTCGCCTCTACCGTCGTATATGCGTATCCAGCTGTTCTCTTCTGAGCTGACAGCTAATTGAGGAAAACTCGTGCCTCGACCATGCACCCAGCAAACCGCCAAAGGAGCGTAATCCAGCGTGAGCATAGCCAACAGGTCGAATGTAACGACATCAAAGATCTTGATAGTCTTGTCTGCGCCAGCAGTCGCAAAACTGCGGCCGTCAGCGCTCGCATTGACGGACTTGATCTCGCCGCTATGCGCCCGGAACTCTTTGACAAACTCGATGCCCCCAAAAACCTTCTTCCAGAACTTTACAACGCCATCAATCGAGCTTGTGATGAGAAAGTCGGTGTGTGGAGTGAAAGTGGTAAATGAAAGCTGCTCGCGGTGCATGAGCGACTTGGAATACCGGGTTGCGCCAGGCAGCGCAGCAACGTAGAGCTTTTCATAAGGCAGCTTGCGCTTCTTCTTTTTCGGGGCTGATGAAGGGAGGGCGGGCCCAAAGTCGTCGTCATCGGAAGAGGTATCGTCTATAGTATATTGTGTTAGAGAGAATTGCGCGCATGTAACGCGGACTAACAATACCGTCGTGGGCCTGGGCTGCTGATTCCTTCGCGGGTATGCCGCTGTCGGCTTCCATTTCGGCGCGAGAGCGCTTTTGCTTAGTCGGCGACTGCGATCCGTCCATATCCATCGTGTTGTCAGAGAATAATGTAGGCGTGTCAACCTGCCATGTTCTCACAGACTCGATGGTCGGATCAGCATTTCGCTAGAGCGCGTGGTCACGTGCATGGAGGCCGGTCAGAATGGCGGCATCTTACCCAAGTAAAGGTCTAGCTAAGGTACATAATAGCTATCTGTGGCAATGTGTGAGCACTACTCACGGTTTTGATTAATCAAATGAATAAGATAAAATTCAAAGACTAGTGTTAGTGGGCTGGACCCTAGTAGAGTCCCAAGGATTATTCTAGTATTTAAGACAGAATAAAATAATCTACGTAACTATCTGTCGAGTATTTTGATAGTAATGAAACGTTATTTTTTCTTCCACATGTCACTACTAGCTTATGATAGCTTCAACGCATATCTGCAGTACATGTTGTCGTAATTTGACGTTAGTCGCCACCACTATTTGTACTACCTAAGATACTAATACGGTTCCTGTGTAAAATTACATCAGTGCTGCTCTTGTAGAGACTCTCCTACAGCTGGTAATTAACAAGAATTCTCTTTATTGTCAGTATCGCTCTGTTACTAACGTCAGTCTCTCCATGATAGATATTAAACTGGCCAACACTAAGCATAACTTCAGACCCCTTATAATATCGCTGACTCCGTGTCCTATGATCAGGGATTCGACTTCACCGCCGATGTTTTGACAACTTAGTAGCCAGTGACCTTCCTAGAAGATTATGTCTGCACTAGTGCTGACTGCTGTACGAGTCAAATTATATTCGCATACACCGTGCTTCCGGCTCGTTTAAATGGACATCACGGCCGTATTATCAATACTCATTAAGAGATGTGGACCACATCTGCATATATTTCTTCTCAAGATAAGTCAAATTGTCTGAAACTAGATGTTCATGCGAATCGTTTAGTCGTCTCAGAATTGGTTCTGCGATATCCAGCGAAACCTGCTTCCTTAAACGTTACTAAATTGTACGGCTTTCATAGTTGCTACGACAACACTATTCCCTCCATATTTGAGACTTTTCTTAGTACAGAGGTGAATTCTTCAACTCTTGGATATGCATATATTATTCTGTCGATCATGCGTAACTCCGTCATGTTCATTTCCTTTTTTACTTACACCTTATTACTTTCATTTCTTTTCCCTCTGCATGGCTTCGCAGAGACTTGTGACGGGATTTCAGCGACGTCAAATGGAAATCTCACACTGGTTACGGCGTGGTATCCTCACCCTGGCTATAATCCCAAGTATCCTAATGAACAATATTATCGCAATCGAGTCACGGAGTTTCTAGCCCGAATTCATACCCTCGTTCAATGATCCTCTTTATATTCGAAGATTTGCCAATAATCTCGATTGATATACTTGCGAGAATTTCTTTGTTTTTAAAGAGCTATTGTTGATATAAGGTTTATAAGACTTGCCGCCAGCGCTACCGTGCCTCACCGCCACGTGCATTTGCAGTCTCACCAAAAACACCTCACAAATGAGGTTGTATGTATTACAAGTAATGGAAAAAATTTCTTGCCTAGCTAAAGACGAGTGGTCGAGGTTAAATACCTATTCAAGCATCAGAAAGGAATGATCTTCGCGGGACGTGGTTGACATCCCATCAAGGATGACCATCTAGGATGGTAGTGTAGGAAGACATGGCAGGACTTGAAGTAATAGGTGTAAACGAAGGATGAATTTTATCATTACACTCAATGTGTTCAACTGTCATAAGTTCTTCTCTTACCATCCCTCCCTACGTGCCGGGACGCACGGTGTGACGAGACGCTTTCTCTTCCGGTCAGATGTTACTGTGCGATCTCTTGGCCTAGCCCTGGTCAGATGGCATGTTCCACGGCCAAAGTCGAAGACAGTGGCCATACGTCACTTGAGATACAGCACATGATGCATGCGTGGACAGCGAAACAGAGCTTGGGTAGTTAATATATTATTTTGCCATGTCATCGTCCCATTCTATCGTTCAAGACGCCCATCGCTCTACCCTCATTATGGCCGTAATGTGACTGAGATCTTGGCATTCTACAATTTTTGGTAATCGAGCTTGCCCTCAAGTTTCTTCGACTCGGCCATCTTCCGGACTGCTTTGTTGAAATCATCCTGGTTGATTGAGTCCCGGTAATCCTTGATGGCGAAAAGTCCACTGGAGAGTGTTAGCACATTGAGTGTTTTCGTTTCCTAGGTTTTCGCAAAATTACTTACGCTTCTGTGACGACGTTACGCAGATCGGCGCCGTTGAAGCCATCACTCATCTTGACAATGCTCTCAAAGTCAATCTCGCCATCTGTGACTACACTGCCAGAGTGAATCTTGAGAATCTCCAGACGTCCCACTTCGTTAGGTAGTGGAATTTCGAGCTTGCGGTCAAGACGACCGGCACGTAGCAGAGCAGGATCAAGGGTATCTGGTCGGTTGGTGGCCATGATGATCTTGGTCTGACCGAGGTAATCGAAACCGTCCAACTGGTTTAGCAGTTCCATGAGAGTTCGCTGAATCTCACGATCAGCGGAAGTTCCTTCGGAGAAACGCCTGCCTCCAATGGCGTCAATCTCGTCCATGAAGATGATGCAGGGTTCGTGCTCCTTTGCATAGCCAAACATTTCGCGGATCAAACGCGCTGACTCGCCAATGTACTTGTCAACAATAGCCGACGAAACAACCTTGAGGAAGTTTGTCTCTAGGCTGCTCGCCACAGCACGAGCCAGCAGTGTCTTTCCGGTACCTGGGGGTCCATAAAGTAGCACACCCTTTGGTGGCTTTATACCCACTCGCAGGAACAGCTCAGGATTCTTCAGTGGCAGCTCGATGACCTCGCGGAGCTCACGGATCTGTTCATTCAAACCACCAATTCCACCAAAGCTGACCTGACCAGGGTCCTCCAACGACATGTTGTAGACAAGGGGATCGACTTCGCGGGGCAACATTCGCATTATGGTAAGAGTTGTCATGTCGAGGGCCACACGGGTTCCTTGCTTTAGCTTTGCCTTGTCAACCTTTGACCGGCATCCGACTACGTAGCGGGGGCCGGATGATGCCTTCACGATGACTGTAGAGGAGGTTAGCGGGCGAGGGTGGTGGGTGTATGCTACAACGTACATCGCTCCTCATCTAGCTGCTTCAGGACCTCTCCTATTATCTGACCCACACTCTGCAGTGCCTTGATGTTCTCTTCCGATACGTCAAAGTCATGCTGTAGACCTTTTATTTCCAGTCGCAACGCTTTGAGCTTAGCTTCCCACTCTCTCGACTCGAGCAGCTTGGACTTGTAGGCTTCGAGCGCATGCTCGCGTTCCTGATCGCCACTCATGGCGGGCTGTGTATATGGATGGGTAGGTGGATGGGTGAAAGGCGGTACTGCGTAGATACACAGCGGCCGGGTTTGCTGCAGCGGGTACCTCTGCGATGAGGGGCGGCCAGGTGTCAGAGATCGGCTTATTCGGAGCTGAAGATCCGGGAGGCGTTGGGGAGCAAAGATGTTTTGCAAGTGACGGAGGCGACGACAATGACGATGACGGCGGAGATGGAGTTAGTGATGTGCCTCAACGCGGCGGCGGAGCGAGCGCGCTGGAGGTGCACGTGCGCCAAGACCTCCGCGGCGGTCGCAGCTCCCAGTCGGCGTTAGAAAAAAAGTTGGCCGACCATTTTTCAGATCGCATCTCGAGAACGGACAAACACATCGCCATCGCCATCATGTCGTCGTCGTTCTTCACTACGCCAGCCTCGCAAAGGAAACGAAAGCGATCTGAAGCCCAGGCTGGCGCTCCAAAAAGGCGCAACACTGACACCAATGCTCGTCGCGCCCAGCGAGAAGAATCTATCAGCGGCAGCGACGCATCCGAAGACGACGACGGACCAGTCTTTGACGATGACCAAGACGACGCAGAGACCTCTGAAGACGAGAACGAAACGGCCGCTGAAAAGCGCCTTCGATTGGCAGAGCGCTATCTAGAAAACATCCGCAATGAGGTCGAGCAAGAGGTGGGCTTCGACGCCGAGCAGATTGACAAAGACCTCATAGCCGAAAGACTGAAAGAGGATGTCGCAGAGGGAAAAGGAAAGATCTACCGGTCCATCGCCGACGAACTAGACTTTGGGCGCGCATCGCATACTGCGGCATACTCGGGCCTCCAGAAGGCAATAACGGGCTGCGCTGTGAAGCTGCCCTATGCGTGGACAATTAGCAAGGACCTTGTCGTTGAAAAATGGGAGATTGCGGATCCAAAATCATACGCCCCAGATGCCAACCGTCCGACCAATATTACGCCGCGTAGGACCCCGAAGAGAGTTCTCTGGCGCAAAGGAAACAAGAACAAGAAGGGCGACAGGGCCTACCTGGGTCATACTGGCGAGATTGTGTCCATCGCTATCTCTGACTCAGGAAAATATCTAGCTACTGGTGACATGCACGCCCGCTTGATCATTTGGGATGCCGACACCCTCACGCCCCGCCACTTGTTTACTCGCCATCGCGATGCTGTTCTTTCGCTTTCTTTCCGTCGAGGGACCGACCAACTCTTCTCTGGTGGAGCCGACCGCGCTGTCATTGTTTGGAGCGCCCCTGAATCCGCATACATCGAGACCTTGGTGGGACACCAAGACTCTGTGATTGGCATTGCTGGTGGACTCGAGTCGAACCAGGAGACTTGCGTCAGTGTAGGTGCGCGGGATCGCACCGCCCGTCTATGGAGGGTCGTTGAAGAAAATCAATTGGTCTTCCATGGTGGCGGTACGGCACGACAGAAGGGCATGGAGAAGCTGCGCAAAGGTCGCTTTGGCAAGAACGTTGATGGTGACGATGGAAAGGACGGAATGACCAACGGCACGCACTCGGACGACCATGATGCACCTATCGCTTACGCCGAAGGCTCTATTGACTGCGTTGGCCTTCTTGATGCCAGCTTGTTCGTTACAGCTTCTGACAATGGCGCACTCTCGCTGTGGTCAATTACTAGGAAGAAGCCTCTCTTTACCTATCCCCTTACTCATGGCCGTGATCCACCACTTTCGCCAGAGGAAATGTCAGCTAACCATGATGCTACCACCTCTGTCAAACCTGGACCACGCCTACCGCGATACGTTACCGCGCTTGCCACAGTGCCTTATGCCAACCTTGTCCTTACAGCAAGTTGGGACGGCTGGATACGTGCTTGGAAAATCACCGACGACAAGAAGGCTATCGAGCCTCTTGGCAAGGTTGGACAGGTGCCTCTTGATGACGATGAGGATGCGGCGATGAATGGCGACAGCGAAGACGGTTCGATTATCATTCGAGGTATCGTCAATGGCCTGTCGATACAAGAAAGAGGCGACAGAGGAAAAGACGGACTATGCATTGTAGCGGCCGTAGGCAAGGAACCAAGACTCGCCAGATGGATGTCAGGAAAAGTCAAAAACGGCATTTACGTTTTCGAAGTACCTCGGAAAAGCCTAACCAACGGCACAGAAGCAGATGACGACGACGATGAGGATGAGGCCGAGGATTGAAATCCCAAAAAGAAAAGCATCTTTTTGCATTGTCACGGCGTTTGCTTCTCTATCTAAATGCATTTTCTTCATATTTTAGATACCAAATCTGATTCTGCGCTTTGTAAAGGAAGTCAGCCATCTAGTATTTCTGTGCTGACCCTTTACAAAGTGCCATAAGGCAGTTTCTCTATGTCCGCCATGGTGCTATTTCCCTTGACATCCTCCGCATCAGTGATGCTCGCTCTCAGTTCCATTTCCCCAAAGTAATTCGGTCCTGTGCTATGCTTGAACCCGAGTTTGTCAAACAAAGACAGGCTGCGCTTATTTTCCTGGTCGATTTTGACTCGCAAATAGCTTAGTGTGCTTTCTTTGTCTTTTTCTTGACGCGTGTATTCTTCCAGGATGGAAGCGAGAGAGGCTGAAATGTACCATATGAATGCCTGTAAAGCTTCTTGTGCGAGTCCCTGGCCTCGAGCTTCGGGACGGGCAATCATAATTTCGAGCTCACCGATGACTGGTTTGCGGGCGTCCTCTTGTCTCTTGTTTGTCGGGTCTTGTTCTTCATCATCGTCGTCTGAAGGGAAAAGGAATAGGTTCTGCAGGCTTAGGGTGTTACAAGATCAAAGTCACCAGATGGGTTCGATTACTTGTTTTCTATTCAACTTACAACATCCCCAATCATACAATCGGGTCCATCTTGTTTCCCTGGGGTCACACGTTTCTCAGACCATGTGGTAGCGTTTGGGGCTCTGCAGATGATAAAAGTCAATTTATCAGCATCTTGCCGCCAAGACTCTTGCATGGCGTATTCCTCTGGAAGCGTGAGCGGCTCAGATGCTGTGAGCTTTTGCAAGTCCTGTTGACACACTTAGTCATTGTATGTCAAAACTGGATTAAGTCAGGACACGGTACCTCATTTTGCATCCATTCGTGATACGTTTGCACGTGGTGCGCACAGTACGGTACAAGCAGGAGGCGAGGTGTGAGGACGCCTGGGGTATTTTTAGTACTTGTAGAGTGAAAAAGAAATGCCTTCGATATCATACACTCGTTTTCGTTCAACTTCATTGTTGCGTTGTTGAGAAATAAATTTTGCTGAAAACTGAAGATGAGTGTTAAAATCAAAATTTATCAGATACTGATAAGTAGTCACGGGATCCGATGTTGTTTTGCACGAACTGGGTGCAAGTCGAGTAGTGTTGAAATCGACGGCCTCCATTCGGTTTCAACAGCTCTCAGTGAGGAAGTTGGTACATAGACATACACGTGAAGTCGTGTTGAAAACGTTCATCGTGCCTAATGTGGTTAGGCGAGCGCGGCAACATGAACCAGCCGTCTACTAACTACCTAGTAACCTCATCACAACATACACAACACCCTTTTCTTGCACAACTTCCAGCTTCCCCAAATCATTGGACCTGTATTTGAATGAGATTCGGAAGATCTCAAAACCCAGAACCAGAATCAGCCCCGCGACTTTAACTTAGTGTTAATTTCCGTTTGCATCTCGTCCAAACCACCCATAACACTCTCCCGCCATGGATCGCCCTCACGTCCTGGTAACAGGCGGCTGCGGCTTCCTGGGCACATCAATCATCTCCACTCTGATAGACACCGGGAAATACATCATAACAGCCCTTGACATCAACCCCCCTTCCCTCGGCAGCGCCTCTTTCGCTACCAACGCCTCCGTACGCTACGTACGCTGCGACATTCTCGACATCGACTCTCTAACCAAAGTGTTTTTAGAAGCCCGGCCTACAGCCGTGGTTCATACCGCAGCTGTGTTTTATCTCGGCTCAAAGCGGTATACTATGAAAGACAAAGACATTGTCTTCAAAGTGAATGTCGAGGGAACGCGCAATGTGCTCAATGTGAGTCGAGAAAGCGGAGTCAAAGCTTTTGTGTATACGAGCAGTATTGCCGTGTTGGTAGATGAGTTGGATCAGGACTTCAGGAATGTAGATGAAGAGTGGCCGATTGGAAAGGCGCATACTAGTTATGGGCAGAGTAAGGTAAATGCCATCCCTTCTTTTTTGTCCAATCACAAAGTCTTTTTTGCCTTTCCTCTTTCTTTAGTCCTGACGTATATCTCTTCAAAAAGAACAATTGTGTTTCATACTACAATTCCTCATCACTTCATCCTACTTTCATCTCCTTCAATCACATCAACTCTATACTTTTCTATCTCCTCTCATACACCCCTCCCTCTAACTCTCCACCAAGGCTCTCGCCGAATCTCTCGTCCTCTCGTCCTCCAGCCCCTCTTTCTCCACTTGCGCCCTCCGTCCAGCCCCCATCTTCGGTCCCACCGACACCACCGGTAAGTCCCCTATCTCCCCTCTCCACCACCCCAACTCACCAACCCAAGTCATCCCCACCATCCACGCCTGCATCCCCGCGCACCAAACCCCCTTCATCCTCGGCTCAGGCACCAACCTCCAAGACTACGTCTATGTAGACAACGTCGCGCACGCCCACATCCTCGCATTACAAAACCTACTCTCCGCCTCCCCTTCCGCAGCAGCACAAGCCTTCTTCATCACCAACGACGCGCCGGTAACCCCGCGCGCCCTCTGCCTCTTCATCTGGAAGCAATTCGATCACGTGCCGAAATACCATGTCCAGCTCCCGGAGGCGGTGGCGCGCTGGATGGGGTATGCTGCGGAATGGTTTGAAGGGGTTTCTGGGAGCGAGGCAGGACTGAGTAGGGGGTTGGTGAGTGAGGGGTGTAGAGATCGGTATGTTTGTATTGATAAGGCGAGACGCGTTTTGGGGTATGAGATTAAGGTGGGGATGGAGGAGGGGCTGAGGAGGACTTGTGAGGAGTATAGGGCGAGGATTGAGGGGAGGAAGGTGTGATGCGGTTCTTTGGGAGGTGGATGGTTGATGTTTTTAGAGAAAGGCTTGACTTATGACTAGATGGTTTAGAAGTGAGACAAGTATTTCATGATTTATCAAGATACATGAATGTTTCGGCTTTCCCCCGAGCATATCGCGTCATTCATCGAATAACCATGATCAGCCAAATCACGCCTATTGTCGATAATAATGTAGGTATCACATAATCTCATTGCCTCTCATGCTGATTTTTCAACAAACCGGTTATCCACATTATCTCATGTACATCCAGTCCGCATCGTACTCAAAACCCCCGCTAAACCTAGTTGATAACCTCCTCCGACTCCTCGATGATCTCCTCGACAATTTCCTCAATCTCCTCCTGGTGGCCATCCTCGGCTTGTCCGGGAGTCTCTCCCTTGAGGGATGCCAGCTCCAGGTCTGCGCCTTCCTCACGCAGCCTCTGGGTAACCTCCTCGCGCCACCTGCGCCATTCGTTGAGCATCTCACGGCGTGCCTCAACGACAGCCTTGTTGGCGGAGCTCTTCTTAGCAACATCCTGCTCGTCAAAGATCTTGGAGTAGTTGCGGAGATTCTTGCGGATCTCAGCTTGCTCTTCCTTGGAGAGCAGTGTCGGGGGTCGTGGGCGCCAGAGAAGTTGCTTGAAGCCTTCAATAGCCTCTTCCCGGAGAAGTGTACCCTTGAAATCGTAAAGGTGGTAGCCGTTTTCCATCTTTTTTAGTGTTAGCAACAGCAATAAAAACGTTCATTCCATACATACGCGGTGACGGAAAGCACTGGCAACGGTGGCAACGTAGCGACCAGTAGGATCCCACTCAATGTCTGTGACACCGTAGTGCTCGGCAGTGTCCATGAGCTGCAGATTGGCGTTGACCTCCTTGTCACCCTTCTCAGACTCATCCTTTGGCTTGTCAAAGCTCATGTCCCAGAACTCGAGCTCGAAAGACTGCTGTGATTGAAGGGCGGCGACAACGACAAATCGTCCCTTAGGCGACCAGTAGATGGCGTTGCTGTTCTTCTTGTCGATTGTTCGGATGTGACGGAAGTTTCCAACGGCTCCTCCCTTGAGCTTCTCAGTAGCGAAGAAAGAAACGGCAGTCTTGGGGCCTACGGCAGCACCTTGGATGACCTCGCCAGTGGTGATGAGCACGAAACGGTTGCCCTTGGGCTCCCAAGCGAAGTTGATGACAGTGTCCTTGATAGAATCGACAACCTCGACTGGCACGCCCTTCTCACGCACACGGAAGATTTCCAGGTTTGTCGCGAGCGACTTCTTGGACTTGGAGTGGCGGTCGACCTTGACGCAGACGTAGGCGGCCTCTGATTGCCAGTGCAGCTTGGCATCGGAAACGTTGAAGAGGTTACGGGTACGCACAACCTCCTTGGATGGGATCGACATGAGACCGACCTTGGCGGGATTGCTGCCCAGCTCGGGAGTCCAGTAGCAGAAAAGCTGTTCGTAGTTCTTAACTCCTTCTCTGCGTGGAGTAGCAGGAGCCCACTCAAAGTCCATAACACCCTCAATCTTGACTGATGTCTTGTCGAGGAGGTTCATGCGGGGCAGCTCGTAGATGGAAATGGACTGTCCTTGTGTCATACGTGCAACATACTTGTCATCAGCAGACCACTTGAAAGTCGGCCACTGTAGCTTCTTCTTGATGGGATTGCCTTCTGGGTCGGTACCGCCGGGAACGTCAATGGTAGCAAAAGAACGCAGGGGCTTGCCCGTGGCAATGTCCCAAATGATGTAGTTCTTGCCATCTTCCTCAAGCGAGAGAGATGGAACGGGGTGGTTCTCGTCAACCTGGAGTGGGCGGTGCGACCAGGTGGTGAGGTACTTCTCACCGGGCGAGAAGTCGACGAGGTTGACACCGGGATGCGCAAAACGTTTTTGCCTGCTCCATGACTTGCCTCCCCACAGTTGCACACCCTGGGCATGCATCGAGGTGAGGTAAGTTCCCTGTGGCGACCACTGGATGAAGGATTCCGTCCAGTTCTCGCGGTCTACAACCTGCTCAGGCTGGTCCTCTTTCTCGTTCCAGTAGACGCCAACCCTATCCTGTCGGTACATAGCAATCTGGTCACGACTGTCCTCGTCTGCGAGCCACCACCTCAGGTGCTCCTTCTGCTCGAACGGTGGGATCTCTGGTGGGTGGTATTCTTCGTCGATGCGGCCCTCCTTGCCATAGCGGTCGATGTCGGTGAGTTTGTTCACAGCCATGGTGTGCTTCTTGTCGAGCGGGGTTCCGTTAAGCTGCTTGACGGCTGCAACAGCCTCGGCGGGAGCGCTGTACTCGACAAAGGCATATCTGTATCGCCGTCAGTGCCTTGGTCTCTCCATGTACCAGCGCATGGCGATATCAACGTACCCCTCCGTCTTGCCTGACTCGTTCAAGGGCATGTGCACGCCATCGTCCTTGACCTTGCCCACGCTGTTCAGCTTGCGCAGCACGAACTTGATCAGCTTGCCCTTGCTGTCCTCTGGGACGACAGGCAGTCCGTCAATTACGACAAAGGCGTCAAGCCCCTCATCGAGCCGGACCTGGAACTGTTCCTCGATGTCGGTGAAGTCGATTTGGCTCTCGTCGAATTCGTCGTCGCCGTCCATGGGCAGATTCGAGTACGCCGACGCCATGGTTGCTGGCTTTTCTGAGTGGCTAGCAATGTGTTCAGTCTGCCTGCGGGGGATTGAGACTTTGGCGACTGTATGGTAATTTTGGTGCGCGCTAGTGGGGGGTGGCACGCACGGGCCTCTGAACTGAACAACGACTGAACGATTGATTCATATTGGTTATTACACTACGTGACAAAAGATGACAGCGGCTACAAAAAGGATCCATTCCTGCACATCCAAGGCAGAGGCAGCCTGCCCATCCAACGTCGCTAAATGGTCCTCGTCTTCCGTCTGGCTCTACATGGTAACGCCACATACGTGCTGCTCAGCCGGTCGATACCATCGTACGAGTCCGCACGCCGCCCAAGGAAGGTGTACACTAAAAGAACAAAACGCATGAGTATCGGCTATTCTTACAAGCCGCGCTTACCTTCAACTGCGTCAAGGATTGGATTCTTGACCAACCTTCCGCCCGCAGAGACTCGCTTCTGCAGTCGCGCATCCCGTTCGCGTGATCTCTCCGACGGTGAGCTGCCATTTCCGGCCAGGATTGGTGGAAGGGGTGGAAGCTTCTCCATATTGGCTGTAGATTGGTTGTTCGCGGAGGGCGCTGGGAGTTTTCCTGCACGCTGATCCGCCTTGAAATCAAGATAGGCTCGTGCCGAATAGCCCAACGGGATGGGGGCGGGCGTAAGCGGTAACTCGGCGCCGTTCTGCAAAAGTAACTCTGCTACAGGAAAAGCCTTCCGGGCAGCCTGTGCTGTACCAGGTCGTGAAGGAACGCCTGGAGAAGTCGCTGGTGACGCTGATGCCGAAGGAGATGCTGGATCTGCTGCCGCAAGTGCTAAAAACACAACGTGTGTGCCCCGTGACTTATCACGCGCATTCGGATTTGCTCGTAGTGCCAACGCGTACAACACGTTTTCGATGTCGTTCTTCTTAACTGACGCGAGTAGTGTATCCTCTGGGTTCGCATAGTGCGACATGTTGGGCGTTATTGGTGCCACGAACGCTCGGTCCGAGTACTTTGACGTGATAAAGTGAAGTCTCTGCTCTCTTGTAGACATTGGCCCGGGCTTCTTTCCTGGGTCCAACCTAGCTTCCCAAACGGAGTTGCTGATGCGGTTGCCGACTTTCAACAGTATCTCGATAATATCGGGAGTAAAGGAAGTGACATCAAGGGTCAAAGAGCGCACCTTTGTAATGTGCGTGCCCAACGACCGGTGAATACCGCTGCACTCGATGCATATAATGATGCCGAGATTGATAGAGACCCAGTCCACCTTGATTTCCGTGCCGCAATCCGCACATATTCTGTTACTGGGATCCGCCTCACGCACCTGCTTCAGCAGTTTGCCGTCATCACCAGGTGCCTCATCTCGGCGATAGCCGCCGGGCCGGTCGCCGACTGTGGCATGGCGAGCAGGGGCTTTGGAACTGTAATTATTGCGATGGCTGGACATGGAAGGACTCTTGCCAGTGAGAACTGATGCAATGTCTCGATGAGTTTGTCCAGGCAATGAGTCGGTTGATGGCCTATCAGATTGCCCGGCAGTCTCAACAGCTGTCTGTAGGGCGTTGTTGACGGCATTAATCCACGACTTCATGTCATCTTCGTTAGTAGCCTGGTATACCCGGGTGTACTGTGGGGTAATGACTTCGAAACAAAAACGACGATCTGCGTTGCGTGCTTCGCGCACCGAGGCCATGCGGAGATCAATGGGGTCCATATGCAGTTCCAAACTTTGCTTCCAGTTGGTGTATTCTGAAATCTTGCCTTGATCAAGGACAACCCAGAATCTAATATGTCAGTATAGCTTTGGCCTTTCAATTATGTATAGACTTACTTGTGCCAGGCCTGTTTATTCAAGCCCTTTGGATCCACATGGCTCCCGGGTCTGCTAAGCGCCCAGAGAAGTCCCTCTTTACGGTATGCACCTGATCCAGCCTCCACCATGGAGGCAGGGTCCTTCTCTTCGAGGTCTCTGATTCCCTTGAACTTATCTGCCTGTGGCGCGGTCATTGCTACATTGACCTTGCTGGCTTCTGGACTTAGCGGTAGCGCTATAGACGAAGGATTACTTGTAGACAGTGCGGCCTGAGGTGAATTTATCATGCCCGGGACGACGCTACCCTTGCGACCGGGGATGGACTCTGGCTCAGATCTCGACAGTGCTCTTGGAACACTTGCAGCAGATGCTGCTGGCGACATGATGGATGGGTTTGGTGGATCGTCAAAATTCTTCTTGATCGTTTCGAGGGCACGACGTTTCTCTTCTCTCTCTGTCCTCTGAATCTGAAACTCCTTGTCTGCCTCCTTGACCTCGCAAGTCAAAGCTTCAAGATGTGGCAGCATGGTTTCAATCTTCTTTGCGGTTTCGAGGTAACGCTTGGCTTGGGCGTCTGCATATCGCGTCAGGTGGGAAAGCACCTCTTGGTCTTTCCTGCCGCCATGTAGATCTTGCATGAAAGAAGAATAATCGAAGCGCTTCAGCTCGAAATTTCGCCTCTTGGCTAGGTACTTGGAGTCTGTCTCGGCACGCTTCTTCTCTTTGAGGGTATCTTGTCGTTGGCCAAGATATCTGCCCAGGTATTGGTAATAGTCCTTGCTCTCTTCTTCAAAATCCTTGCGCTTCGTCTCGGCCTGTTTAATGTCGATGTTGTACAGTTTGTAAATGGGATCAATAATGAGCTTCTGGATATTAGTGGCGTTCGACTTTTCGTACACCAGAATTTCCTTGGCAATCTTGTCAAAGTAATGGTCAATGGCGGGCTGCACTGCGTTTGCGTTGGAGGACGATGCTTCTCGCAACGCGTCCATGAGGTCGGACATGGCGTTGTTGCACCCTACCTGGGCCTCCATGGCGGCTTCAGCGCGCTTCAAGACCTTCTTCCAGCGCGTGCGCATATTGCCTGTCTTTTGCTCGAGTGACTTCATCGTGGCACGGAACAAGGGGCCGTCATCCGTTTGACTGAGATCTTCGCCTGGCCGGGACACATCGAGTTTGACTGGCACATTCCCGCTGGACAGAGTGGTCGCCTGGCTGGGTACCAGTCCCAGACTGTGTTCTGGTATGGGCTCACAGGTGGGGGATTTGGGGGGAACAGCCTCCCATTCCTTGTCCTCGCCGGCCGAGTCGCTGACCCGAGACTCGATGGACTGAGTAGAGGGCACACGAAGGCGCGGTGGCACACTAAGCTCCATGCGCGGAGCGGGCGACTTGGGGCTTTGTAGCTGGCGTGATGTATCTGAGTGGTCAGCTGGATGCTCGTTTTCATGGTGTTTGAAAGGGGCTTACTTTGCACCCAAAAGGCGAAGCTTGCTAGTGTCTCGAGCCGGTGTGCTCTCTGATCGTACTCGACGAACTTGGAAACTGTCAGCTGTATAATCACAAGAAGGAACTATTATACGTACACTGCAGCTCGTACGCCAGCCCCCGCCGCGGGACTCTGTGGGTTTAGGCGGGGTCCATTTCCACGACCACTGGAACTGCACTGAGGCATGTCCACCTGTCGAGTAGTCGCCCACGAGCTCTACCTGGGGGTTCTTGTGAAGGTTGGGATTGGCGTGGAACTCGCGAGTGACGAGGTTCTCGAGGTCCTTTGAGCTCGAGGCGAAAAGAAACGTCAGGCCGTTGATGTTGGTATCGACGAGGCCCGACGGCGAAATGGCGGAATTAGTGTTTACATTGTATATGCTGGGGACAGCTAGATGCTGGCGGACGACAAAGGTGAAGTTGAAGGTGAGCTCCTCATCGTTGGACAGGCGGATTAGGAAGGTCGGGGGGCCGTCGCTGGACGGGGCTGCTTCTGGGTCCTGTGCACAAGGCTCAGCATGGAGGGGATGGTGGAGCCAGGCAGAGCCTGGGCTGAGCTGAGCTGAGCTGGGCCTACCTGGATATACTCGATAACGCTATCGTCGCCAAAGTCGCGGCGGGCGGCATAGCGCGTGGCGGGGAAGGCGTTGGGGGAGACGTTCAGCAGCGTGCGGTTGCGGCCGTTGGTGATGTTGAGAGAGGCCACCGAGACTATGGCGGCGGGTTAGCAGTGGCAGGCAGCCGGAGCAGGAGTCGTACATCTGGTCTGGTCGCGCAGATACAGCGCACCTGCATCGCCGGCTTTGCTGTGGACAGCGCCCATGGCGGCGAGGAGGTCGAGGAGATGCGCGGGCGCATTCCTCTGGCGCCGGGATGAATATGGGGTATCGCGCTATGATTAGAGGGGCCGACTGGGGGGCGAGCTCTTGCGCAGTCAGGTGTGTCTGTCGGATTAGCGACGCGGCCAGCAGCACCGTCAAAGGCAAAAGGCGGGGGAGGCAACGGTCATGCAGGAACGGCAGCGGGTGAAACAGTTGTGACGGCCATGGACCGGCGCCAGAGACTCGATCTTGGAGGCCAATCCGTCGTGTATGCCTGGTCGTCGTCCCTGCATGCGCCCGCCAATCAGAACCCCCGTCCTTCCGCCGCCCAAGGACGCAGGGCGTCGTCCATGGAAAAAGAATCGAGTCCTTTGCATATCCGCCTTCGACATCGACACCGACATCGACCAGTCGCCCCGACATTGCCCCGTCCGCCAGCGCCCTGCGACGTGTCTCGTGTGGCCGTCTCCTGCTGACCTGCTCACAATGCCGCTTCGCATCCCCCCGCTGCGTCACGCCCTGCGCCAGCCCCTCGTCAACCCACGCGCAACACAGCGCAGATGGGCGCAGGTCCAGGACGTCCGCTTCCTCGTCACCCACGACACGCACGAGCGCGTCCTCGCAAAGTACCGTGATAAGCTCGAGTCAAAGGCCAAGGAGAAGGGCCTCAAGGACCTCGACGAGCTCAAGGCCCAGTACAAGGACAAGATCGAAGAGCTGCGGAAGCAGGCCATCGTGCCCGGCGCAACAGGCCCTCTGACCCCTCCACCGGCACAGAAGCAGCAGCAGCAACAACAAAAAGAACAACCACAGCAACATGACGCCGCGTCAGCGAAACCAGACAGTCCCTGGCCGGCGCCTCCACCACCTCCCCGCGCAGGCGCTGGCTCTCCGACCGCCCCGCCCCCCGGTGTCCAAACGCTCGAGTCGTTCCTCGACCTCTCCAAAATCCAGACCCTCTCACAACAAGAGATAGAAGCTCTCTGGCGCATGCGCCATGCAGGAAACCCCCAGGGTCTGCACTTCGCCGTGCCCGCCAACACCTTCTCCCAGCTCCTGCGCAGCGCAAAACAGCACCCCTCCTTCGTCCTGCCCGTACCCCGCGAGATACCCGCCGATGCTGAGACGGCGCCCGATGCCCAGGGCCAGACACAGCAGGCCGTCGAGCTGCACTATCTGCAATTCGCCCATCCCCATAACCACACGACCACGCTCATGTTCACCACCCTGGCCGAATTCAAGCTGCGTGGGGAATTTGCAAGCCCCCACACCACTGTCACCTTCCACCAGGAGCTGGCCGACAGCCATAACCTCGTCCTCGGACAAGGCCTGGTCATGGAGAAGCGTGGCATCAGCGTCGACGAGGCCAGATGGCTCGTCATGTGCATGCAAAAGTTCTATGTGCAAACCGACGAAGGCAAGGGAAGAAGCGAGCTGTTGGACATGTTCACCAGGGGCGACAGTGCATTCGAGGTCCAGCGGCTGATTGACGAGGCCGAGAAAATACTGTAATATAATTGTATGAATATCGGGGGAATCATGTGCCTCCTCCGCTGTAAAATCACCATCATTATGATCATTATCCCAAATATTGTAAACATGTATGAGTCTTTGTTTATCCCCGTAGCGGCAGCACATGCTGCACCAAACACGTCTGTCTGCACAGCGGGCATTCTGGCTTTTCCCTCGCCCAGTCCCCAATGCACGTCCAGCAAAAAACATGGCCGCATGTTGTCACACTCGGGTCCTTCATTTCCTCCAAGCAAAGCGTGCATTTCCTGTTCGCTGCTCCGATCCAGCCCATTGTGTCTTCATCCCCTAGCTCGTACCTCGGCTTGTCCGTTGGGGGCGTGTGCGTCCACTTCTGTACGTCCGAGGGCGCTGCGGTCGACACCGAGGGCGCAGCAGCATCGAACAGGAGCGCATTGTTGGCGCTGTAGGCGTTTGGATCCAGCGACACTTCTGCGCCACCGCCCACCATGGCCGACGTACCGTGTGGATGGCTGCCGCCGCCGACTGCCGCTGCTGCCGTCGACGAAGCAACGGTATTGTGCACGTGAAGATAGGCCTGCACCGCCATCTGCAGCACCAGCAACACACCGAGGACTTCGTAGCCTGCGCGGTTATCGCCCTCGGGCACTTGCCGCGTGAAAATATACCGCAGCCCGCATATCCGCTTCGAGAGGTGGTAGTAGCTGCCGGAGAAGTAGAACGTAGCCAGCGACAGCGCGTAGATGGGAGACGGCGAGGTAATCGTATCCAGATTCTGTAGTATGTAGTTTTGCACGCGCATGCCCAGCGGCCGCCTGGGTTGCGTCTTCGGTGCAGCACCTTCTCCGCTCTGCATCGCAGCGCGCGCCTGCTGTCGGGCATACCATCGCAGATTCGCCTCCAGCTTCGCACGCACCCGCCGCCTGAATGCCGGCAACGCGCGCCCCAGCACGTACGGGCCCAATATACATGCTACAATGTATCCTGCTCTTCGGCCCAGTGCAGGTAGTCTGCCTGTCTCGCTCTCCACCTGCACGATATCGGTGTACTCTTCGCCCAGCGTGCGGTTCCCAATTAGTGTCGTCAGGCCGAGGTAGAGCAGTTCGCCCAGCACGCGTGTCTCGGATACGTAGGTGTGGGCGAAGCGGGCGCCGTAGAGTTTGCGGAGCAGAGAGGAGAGTTGCTCGAGGAGGACGCCGGAGAAGTAGGCGTCTTTTTGGTGCGAGCGGATGATGTCTGGAGAGGCGGCGAAGGGGTACGCGTAGGGTGGTGAGGGGGCCATGGTGATGGCCTATGTGTGAATATGTCGCAATCAGAAACGAAATGGGATGGAAATGACCGTGTTCTGGTGAGTGTGTTGTTATCGTTGTCGAGGACCGCTGTCTACATGGTGTAGTGTTGATGCGCATGCGCTTCGGGAAGCAGTGACGACCAACCTCGGCCTGTGCCTTGCGGGTACCTGTAAAGCTCGGGCCTCGCGCATATCAACCAGTTTAAATGCTGGGCCATTCTCCAACCCATACCACAACGTAAATAGAGCATATACAAGCTTTCTCCACCGTCACCGCTTCAATTCAAAACTCTCCGGCTTTTAGGATTTCCATAAATGCAACAGGCAGATCTTGGGATGCTGACGCAGCACGTTACCCTGGTGTCACTCCAGCCATGTCTCCGATTAACTGTGCTTATTTCGATCCTGTACCATCGATGCCTTGTTGGGTTCCACAACCTATGTCGTACCCAGGGCGCGTGTATAGAAACTTTCTTATCTCTTCGTCTTCCCTCGTCTTCCCCCTGATTCTCTATAGGAAACATATGTAGAAGGTTTGTTAAGTCAGATCCGTCACTCCGTCTTCAAGCACCAGCGAGTACCCCTTTCCAACGTTCGCAGCAAAGAGCACTCTGCATATTCCTGGTCCCGTTGATGAGAAACCATCCTGACCGACCCCCTTAGCCATTAGACGTGAAAATGGCCCTTACATACCATGCTGTGGGCAGAGGCCGCGTACCTGGCTTATACACTAACTTTTCAGATGTCTGTACGCAAACCGATGACTTTCCGGAGCACCGCCATGAGTGGAACTTGAACTGCGCCTTAGCCATAGACTTCCTCGAGCAGTGCGGCATCAAACGCTCTGAGATCCGGCAATTCATCCGTGCTTTCCCGGAGACAAGCCATTTCCAACCGCAACCCTCTGCAACTTTCGACCAAGAATTCCGGCGGTTCGCTAAGTCCCAGAATCTGCAGCCCGACCAGCTCCCGTCACGCAGGGCAAAGATCAATGCTCTTAGGAAAGAAATCATCTACAACTATCTCCCTGAAGGCCTCATGCTGCACCAGGTGGACGATGTCACGGGAAACATAAGCCTTACTAAGGATCAAACTCTACGCATTTACCAAGCCATGTGTGCGCAGTCTGGCAAGCCGGTACACCACACCCTAGAGGCTTGAGTCACACAACTCAAGTGTAGAGCTCCGTATGTCAACATCCTCGACTTTGTCAACCATTTTCGTACGGGAAAGAACATCAGAACTTTCCATTGTTGGCAGGAATTCTGCACTTACACAAGGAAGCATCTGATTGATGTGCAATACGCTAAAGAGAGCGAGTTTCTGAGACCTCTTCTGCAAAACCTAAGCCTGGGACCTCCAAAGTATCTCCGTTTGGGTACCATAAGCGATCTCAGATATCGCAAATACGCCAAACCCAATTCTGAACAGGGCCTTGACATAAAGAGTCGAGATAAACCACCCAGCCAGACTCCCGTTGTCAAGGAAGAACCGCTCATGCTGGAGATGTCCAATTCCACCCCCTTGGTCTATCCGTCAAGTAGACCTCGGGTTGACCTAGATCTATCTCCTACAAGTTCCGCATCCGAGTACCCGCACTATAACGGGTATTCACCAACTCCTGTAGGCCCATATTACCAATCTCCTACGCAACCACCACCTCATAGTCGCCAATATATATATTATTATTGGCCATCACCATCGCGTATGGTTTACTATTATGCATCGTCATCATTATACGAGGTTTCAGTTGACGATTCTCCATCGTCCTCATCGCAATCTCAATCGCCCTCGCCCTCGCCCTCGCCATCACCACCTCCTGTCATCAAATCAAAGCCTCAGCCGTTGCCACCAGCCCCTCAACCCCACAATTCACTCTCACGTCCGCAAGTATCAAGCCATGAAAATACCAAAGTCAAAAACAAGGAAACAGCAATCAAGCTGGGTAAGCGCAGACGAAACACGGCGCCATCGTCGCAGGCACCGTCAGCGAAGCAGAAACGAGTTCAGCGTTCTGACAACAGGAAAGTCACAGACTTTTTCAAACCGGTATAACATGCAAAGGTATTCCTTTTTTGTAGCGTTGTTGCACAGTTCAGTTCGTAGCAGATAGTAATACAAGGCTTCCACCGGTTCACATCGTGAATCTTGTATCCAGAGCCCTCTCAGGTATCCAACTCCGCACGCCACTTTAATCCCAATAGCAGGGAGTGATCTACCATTGCAACCCCGCAACTAAATGAAAAACGCCCCCTTCTTCTTCCGTCCCGTGCCAATTCCTACACGTTTTTTGTACGCCGAAACTAGCTCCCTGGCGCCGTCGAGGTCCTCTTCAGGTAACCAGTCATGGCTATCGTCGTATCCTTCCCACTTGATGAGGTAGTATGTTTTCTCGCCGTCGTGGTAGTGCTCAAGGATGGATTCGACGACGTATTCTTCTTCGACTGAGTCGTTGCCGCGGTTGTAGTCGCCGTTGCGCTGGGGCTCTTTGGGTACCGGGGCGTCGTTCAGAGTGGCTGAGGGCGTATGTGCAGGGATGGAGGAGTCGTACTCTGGGTCGGGTGATGGAGGTGAGGGTGGCTTGGTCTGAGGATAGGGACTCGAGTCTAAATCTATTGCGGACGAGCGGTCTGAGAAGAGAACGGCTTGCGCAAAGGCTTCTGTGGGTATTTGAGGTGGAGAGGGTATAGACGTTTGTTCGGCTGAGTGCGGGCTCTCGAGTCTCAGTCTTTTGATGCGGTGCTCGTCCCTGTCTAGATCTTGGTCCTGTAGCGTAACGGACATGGCTGGGCCGTCTGCTTTGACTAAGGGTCGATAGGCAGTGGGTGTAGAGAGTCTCTTGTGGATTGGTGACACGGAAAGAGCGCTGTTGGCGACAAAGGCCGAGCGCATCAGTCCGGGTGATGGTTGGGACGGTGTTTCCAAGATCTCTTCTTCGTCCTCTGTTTCTGGGATCACTCGATGTGATTCTTCGTCTTCAGCAACAATAGCACCAGGACTGTCTTGTAATTGTTCGTCCATGCCATCTCCCCGCACCGACGGTGCTCTTGGTCTCCCTCTGCCCCTCCCGCGTCTTCCCTTAGGCCTACCACGAGTTCGTGGTTGCGATTCTGGAGGTAATCTCTGGCTGCTGATTACCCGGTCTCCTCTTCCTCTTCCTCTTCCTCTTGCATTTACTTGTAGCCGCCGACGCGCTAGTTCCTCAATCTCTGCGCGCACCGCAATGGCCTCTGCTTCTGCCTCCAATCTAAACTGCTCGTTCTCGAAGCGCTCCAGTTCAGAGGGGGATACGTATTGCAGTATACGGCTGAGGTCTACATCTTCAGTATCATGTCGCGCGGCGCCGCCGTCATCGGTACGTGTAATTCGGACTACATAGTAACTTCTCACGATCGGGCCTTCAGTCTGCCTGCGATCAAGTATTCGCGTCTGTGCATGGTCTATAGGGCACTCTTCAGGTGGGTTTGCGGTAACGATAGCGGGTTCTTTGCGAACGCGCCAAAGCTGTTGATAAACGTCGGGACCAGGTTTGTACAATTCCCACTTCCCCTGAAAATTTAATGAGCGATTTCCTAAAAGTCGACACTGTCATCGCATACCAGCTGCGTCGTACCTCTCCCACGTCCTCTACCCCGTCCGCGTCCGGGAACACCTTCCGGCACCATGGCAACTGTACGATACTTTGTTATGCCGTCCGCGAACACGCTGAATGCGACCGTTTGTACTGCGACGCGTCATTGTGGAAGGTAAGTCGAGAATGGCTAGAAGGCGGGTCCACTGTGTATGGACGCAGAGGTACCTGATTGTTATGCCACTACTCTAATACGCGTATCTGGTATAGCGCCGAGATTAGCGTTCGTTCGGCACCATATGTATGAGCACAGGCAGAGGGCCCAAGTTTGGTCGTAAAGTTTAACGGTTAAACCAAAACCAAAAAGAAAGTCAGAGAACAGGAGCAGCACACGTGATGTTGAGCTGAAAAATTGGGGTATTGAACAGACAAGGTGCAACTACACTACACTTTCGCCTTCCAGTCCCAGCCCACCAGAGAGACCCTGGTCGCCACCAGCAGGAATCCTCCGACGAAGAATGACAGAGCCGCCCAGACGTTTGCATACGTATAGTCGCCATTGTTCATCTGGATAAGTGCACCGGCGAGCGGCGGACCGGTGAAACTCGAAACGCTTACGATTGTAAATGCCATGCCCATCCTCACGCCCGCCTTCTTCAAGTCTCCCTCTCGAGTCATGTTTCCAATCACGGCAGGCCACAGTGCCTGAATGACGGCACTTCCACTGCCGTATATAACAGCAAAGACATATAATGTAACAATAGACTTGATACCGATCCATGCAAACATCATGACACCGCACACAAAGGCAAAAGGAATCAGCACATTCAGCCTCCCGATCTTGTCAGCGTAGTATGTTGGTAGTACCCGGAAGAGAAATCCCATGGAAACCTGGACGAGCAACAGGTTGATCGATTGTTGATAGCTGACACCTAGAACGTTGCGTGCATAGCTTCCAACGTAGAAGAAGGCAAAGTACAAGCCCCAGAACGAGAAAAAGGCAGCGCTGCAGTACAAGGTATACGGGAGTTCCTTGAAGCTTGCCCAATCGACCAAGGGCCCAGTTCTCCTAGGTGGAAGCCGAGTACGGTAGAGAGTAATCGTGACGATGTTCACAGCGAGCATTATAAAGCCAATGATGCGGATGGTCCACGCGAAGCCCAAGCTCGGCAGGCACTGCTGGACAATGACTGGGAAGATGACACCTCCAGTGCAAGAGCCCACGGCCGTAAAACCCAGCGCAAAAGCGCGGCGCTTAACAAAGTAGGTCGACACCAGGGCCATACTCGGACAGAACTGTAAACCGTTTGCGATGCCGAGACAAACGCCTTGCGAAAGGAAGATCTGCCACGCGCTTTTGCATTCTGCAAGCGTGAAAATGCCGACTATCTGGAAAACGGCTCCGGTAATGTAAACAGGGCGGAAGAATCCAGCATCAGTGGCGCGACCGGTAAAGGCCCCTAGAGAAAAGAGCAGGAAGACCTGGATGGATCCGATCCATGATATCGTCGATGGCTCGATACCGAGCGTTTTCTCAAAGTAGGTCTGAAACACACCGAACGAGGTGAAGAAGCCAAAGGTCGACAAGATAGTCAGGTGCGTGCAGAAGACTTGAACCCAGGCTGTAACGCCGCCGTCGGGAGCTGGGCCGGGGTCGAAGGATGCTGCAGAGCGGCGGGAGAGCACTCGCGCGATGGGATTCTGGTCTGCTTTATCTAGCGGCTGTGGCACATTGTGATTTTGAGCGAAGTCTTGCTTTTCGATGTCGGCACCAGCCACAGTAGGGCTCGTTGCCTGATGATCTATTTCTTCTCCATCAATACGTGGGGCCGCCATGGTGGTTGGTCATCTGGGGGTGGCGTTCTAGGCCAGAGATAAGGCTATTGCGTTGCCTTTATAGAAAGAAAACTTCTGTCCATGATGGGCTTGCCGGGAATAACATTGAATGGACCTCGTACCGCTGCAAGAGGTCACCAAACGCCGAACCGACGCAAAAGTGGACCAATAGGCTCGTGGGGTGGGGTTGAAGATGTGGAGTCGGCGGTTTTTCCGACAATCACGAGTTCAAGTTGCGTGCGCCATGCCTTTTTACCGTGTTCAACGCCCTTTCGTATAGCGACATCGCTGACTGTGCATATTTTCTCAATGCTGCATAATATCCCGGTAGCGCGTATGTACTATGTTGTGTTGTGGCGTAACATGGCATTTCTAAATGCCTCTGGCTGTCACTTTACGAGCCCTTTATTCACAGCAGGCTCGCGATCTCGCAATAGCCCAGCTTTTAAATGAATCAATCATACTACAGCCTTGGCATATCTCAGGAAGATGTCTTGGATAAAGCTTGTATTGTCTTCACCGCTCCCAGCTTCCCACGGCCCAAATATTGTCGCATTCATGCCCATGTAATGATGTGATCGGTGCGTCACCTATACCAGACTTAAACTGAAGAAACTTCACTTACTCTAGAACGTTGACGTATCCTTACTCTATGCTAATCGTTTGAGGTGGAATGAATGCGTTGAATCCGCATAATCACCTATCGCAAAAGTTCAATCTGCCATTGACTGGTGATGGTGGTGGTGGCAGAGTGACTCTGATTCGCGCAGCGAAGACGGGAATGCTCACGGAGATTGGCCAGACTCTCAGCCTTCCACCTGCATTTTTAGACTTGAGCATATGTATTGGGTCCTGGGAGATCCCATCACACACTGGATATCTGCATTGCCCAATCAATCTCTTATCGCGATCCGCCACCCCTCCAGGACTATGCATTCTGTCAGACATGACGTCGCAGTTAGATAGCTCACCCGCATGTTTACGACTATAACAATGGTAACTGTACTCAGCATTTGGCTTCGAAATGCCCTGTAATTTGACTGTCTGAGGTCTCTGGTCCAAGGATTCAATCACCATTTCCGCTCATCAGGAATCTTCACTGAACTTCATTCCCGAATATGGGTTGTGGTGAATCATCTCTGCGCTTCGGCAAAGCTAAAGGAATCGACGACGGAAACCACAATAACACGAATTGCAAGGGTTGCAAAGACTGTATGTGCATTCTGGCTAGGCGCTCTTGCAGACCAGCGGCTGACCCTAGATCACACATAACAGGCCGAAATTGTACAGATTGTAAAAGTGAGCTGCATTCCAACCGTCTCAACTCTACCTGTTCTGCAAATTGTGAAAGAAGAAAGATTATGTATCTTCCAATGATTATAGCCATCCCGTCATCGAGTCCCAGTAACATGCGCGGTCGAATACATTGCCTCCACGGTCTTTCCGCTATTCATAAACAGCTTTCATTACTTAATACCTAAAAACCATATTTCCCGATCTTCTTTCCTCAAGTACTTATTATATGGGCAGATTGTACCGCATGTCGTAACTGCACAGACTGTGACGACTGCACATCTTGCAGAAACTGCACGAATTGCGATAATTGCACAAAATGCAAAAACTGCCATGGCTGTGACGGCTGCGAAGGATGCCAAAACTGCACGGACTGCACAGACTGCATCGAGTAAGTGGTGACTTTCAAATCCAAAGTGTAAACTCAGAAGCTAGAAGAAATTAGAATTAAAGACTAACGAGTTTAGTTGCCATAATTGTACCGATTGCAGTGGGCTGAAGAATGCGCGTAACCAAACAGGCGTGCACAAGTGATAAGGGATGCCGTGTTGAGGATCGGCGAGAGACATTGTGTCGTCAGCTGGACTTCATTTTTCCGCGATGCCGCGATGCCGCGATATGTCTCACATCAGGGAAAAGGAAAGAATCAGACAAAGAAAAATCGGGGTCGTCATTGGTACTCACCGCATGTTTCTCGGCATGCAAAACAGATTTAAGTGGCTTGCTGTAGCTATTAATCTGTTGGCTTACTGGAAGTGACTTCTCACTCTGCCTCTATCCACGGTTGGTACAATGACCAAACCGTTCACACATATCCACATAGAACATCAGATCTCTTCGTTCTTTGCACTCCTACATCCCGACCCATCAAACATTGTAAAGCATCAGACTTCTTTGAAAACAATGCTTAGCTCACTGCACACGTCATTATATATGAAGACATTATCATCCCGTCTAAAGTCCATCAGGAAAAAACTCCGCCTTCGCCACACATCCCACACATTTCCAGCGCTCTCTCCAGATTACCCAAAAATGCCATTCCTTAAGCGCATAATCCCAAAGTGCAAGGGAGATCAGCCAGTACCAGAGTCCAGGGATTTTGCTATTCCCCGTCTAGTCCGCAAGAAGAAGTCTAAGAAAGTGGCTTTGCCCAGGCCCCAACCTATCGTCTTCGGGGTTGTTCTTGAGAATTTTATGGATCCAACGCTTCCGGCTATTGTGCTCCGGCCAGCTACACCGCCAGAGCATATTTTCGATGTACAGGAGCGTTTGTTCGAGCGCTCAGGCGCAGTTTTTGTTCTGCGCAGGGAGGAAGTGTCCAGGCATGGTTCATTGGCGGCGCAGTATCTTCAAGTACCCGCGAGACATAACGCGGCACTGATTTGTGGGGGCTTGCCGCCGATAGATGAGTGTGATGAGTCTGAAGAATCAGAGTCGGATGATTCTGGCGTGGGTATGGATGAGGAGTGCGAGGCGGATTATCGCGCGTATATGGCTGGCATAGATGTGTAGGTCTAGAGAATAGGGAGCTTGGGTTTTTTTAGAAGTTGGAGTTAGAGGCAAGCCTACCACATAGATTTTGGCATATGAGTTGCTTACATTGTGGTGAAAAGTATATTGTTAATGATTCAACTTAGCGTATAATACTTATAAACAGGAGTGCTAATACTGCTTTACTTTAAGAATAGTTATGTCTAGCTTAGCCCTAACATCCTTACCTAGATTACGAAAATCCCCTCGTGCGGTAAAGAATCTGTAATTTAAGTATAACGTACCTCACGGGTTCGTAAGACACACAAGTTTGTAAGATATTTTTACCAAGACCCTACTAAAACACCTACTCTACTAATGTCGATCCCTGCGTGCCGGGACACCTGGCGTAACGGGACACCTTTTCTCCCAGGCGCCCAGCATGCTCGCACAATACAAACAAGCCGACCGGTCTAGCGTGTATCTATTCTTCAGCTCTCGTCCTTCCACTGCATCCCTATCCAGCGCTTAAAAACGTATTACCTACTCGGCTTTAGTTCCTTTTGCTAGTTCTATTATTTAACCCTCTTTAAGAACCCCTCTTCTTATATATAGTAGCGTAGAGTTATAAAATATTTAGGAGACTATAGAGCTAGCTAAGAGAGTAAAGATCTAGACTCTATTCTTAAAACGTTAGTTTTAGGTATAGAGCGTGCAGTGTGGCAGTTTTTCCACGCGGATAGCACGATCGTTAGGACACACCTAACTATCTATGCGTATTAAGCGAGTTTTCAGCTATAGTGGCGTGCTGAGATGTCTGCAGCTCTTACTGCGCACTGTGGCTGAGGATTGTGGCGCTGAGAGTGATGTTTTGGGCTGCTGTTATTCCTGGCGCTGTAAGTAATTATAGCACAGTCTCAAGTCCCTAATCTCTAGTGCGCGCAACCTCTATTATGTAAAGCCCCCAAGTAGTTACTTTAGTATATCAATATAACTACTCTAGCTCTGAAACAAATTTGCTATAAATACTGCTAAATACACTGATAAGGCGATAGAAGAAGGCAGGCCTACTTGCACTTGTATAAAGCTGTGCATCTAGCTGAATACTGTACTACTCGCTCGGCTCCTCCTTATTAAGGGCGGAGAGGCCTTGCTAACGAGTATGCGTTCACCTATCGTACAGAAGAAGAAAGATGGAGACTAAGGCTACGTACACGCATATTCCTTATAATCCCCTCTCCTTACTATCCCTTTTCGTACGTATCGTTCCGAATATAGATACCATGGAAATATTTGCCCGCCAACCGAATGGCCAAGCATATACCGCCAACTGGACAGTAAGCTCAGGTTGGAAGCACACCTGGAATCAGATACCTCTTCACTCAGGTATCAGGACTGAATCTAAAGTAACGGTCATTAAGCTCTCGCCTGAAACTCTCCAACTCTTCGTCCATGGTTCTGATGGTTCTGTACATACATGCTGGCGTTCTGGATTACTAGCCGAATGGTGCACCTCGCAACCAGTAGGGACGCAGAAGTTTTTAGGATCGGTGGATGTAATGGCTGTGACTCGAGTGGGTTCTAAAACTATCGATTTGTTCGTATCTAACAATCAAGGTTCGAGGGTTACGGTATGGTGGACCAGAGGGAGCAAGTCGAATTGGGAGCAATGGCGCACCCTTCAATTACCACCCATTTTTAATTATTAATTCGTTTTTGGAAATGCATTAGTCTATCAATACATCGTACTTTATCTTGAAAGACTAGGAATGGCGAGGCATGTCCAGGATGACCTCGCCCTACATGTCTAGGTTGGCAGCCAATGGAAGCCTATAGATTATTAAAACGTTCTTCAAAAACTAAGATCACTTAATCTCAAAGTACCTGCTGTCTGTCTCGCGACGGGGTACATCCCGGGTCGCAGTGATTGGCTTTAGCATGATAGTCTAAACTTATAGAAATTAATGGCAGTAATTAGCTACCTATTAGCTATGATGAGTGCCCTTATTTTCATAATACCATCATTCCGAATATCACCAAATGCTTATACATTACGCGGTAACATAATTAACGGATAACTATGAGTCCATGTTGGATTCGACAAAAGATTTGTAGACGGCGCCTCATAAACCGCTGTGTATTCTCCTCTAGCGCCAATAATGCATGCAATTTTACAACTATTCTGTTTGAGGCTTAGGTACAACCGTCTTCCTCGCGCTCAGTAGGCTTCACGGTTCGCTTGTCGAGCAAATCCGGGAGTCGACCACGTGACCCGGAGTACACGGCTTTCGGTCCGCCCTTCATCCGCTGTTGCTTCCTTATCACGTCATACCTGTCAGGAGTTATGCACGGGTGTACTACATTCAGTACCGTCGTTTGGAACCTTTTTCCAATTTAGTATCTCCCTGTATCAATTATTGTTGCGGTCGTCTTCGCTCCACAGATAAACGCCTATCTTTTGTGTTCTGGCTGTTTCTGAGTTACGCACACCCTTTTTCTCTTTACCAATATATCCCGTCTCTCGAATCCTGTCAGATAGGGATATGGCTTCGATCAAACGAAAGGCCTCGACTGAAAATGTGCTGTTTGCTGAACGCGCGCGCGGTGGAGATGGCCCACCAGCGGGAAACAAACGTCACATCATTGTCATTGGGGCTGGGTGAGTCTACTTGTTTCTTTAGAAGGACCTGAAATTGACCTCCTAGTGTTTCTGGTATTCTGTTAGGTATGTTCGATCATGGACGCTTTCATTTGTGATGTGTGACTTACACAGTCATAGCACATCACTTCCAAAAGCATCTCAGACATGCATATACTTTCAAGCTCATTGAGAAGAATCATGCTGTTGGGGGCACATGGCTAGAGAATACATATCCAGGTGAGAATCATTGAATACATCTTGTACGGTGTAGGTTGATTTCCATTATCAGGTTGCGCTTGCGATGTCCCTAGTGACATTTATCAGTATTCATTTGCACCAACAAAAGATTGGTCTAATTTGTTCGTCAGCCCTTCCAATGCATCTTTATTCATGCGATTTATGATAACTAAGATATCAAATTGTTTCAGATTTGCATCCTCCGGTGAAATCCAGGGATATCTGGATCGCGTAGTCGATCAATTTGGCCTAAGGGAATTCATCGAATTTAACACTCTGGTCGAGAAATGCAAATGGGATGGAACAACTTCCAAATGGCTGGTCGACACTCGATGTGATGGGGTTCCAACGAGTGGGAGACAAGCAGATGTCCTCATCAACGCTAGTGGTATATTGAATCACTACCAGTATCCTGATATTCCGGGCCTGAATAAATACCAAGGAAGACTCATGCATACAGCAAACTGGGACCACTCAGTCAGTCTCTCTGGAAAGCGTGTCAGTGTGATTGGAGCTGGCGCAAGCGCTATTCAGGTCGTTCCACAAATCAAATCAATCGTGAAAGACATGTCCGTTTATATTCGAACACCTTCCTGGATCACTGGAACACCCGACATGTTTCGAAACTTGGAACCAACCAGAAACCTCACAGAGGAGCAATATCTGAAGCGTTGCAAAGATTTTGAAAGCTATTACAACCAGCTCTTTCCGGTATTCCACAAGACCTCAGAAACTCAGTTTAGAAAACGCAGGGAGACTGCTGAGTTCATGACACAAACAATCAAAGATCCGACTCTCAGAGCGAAACTCATTCCAAGCTATGAGTTAGGTTGCCGCAGAATCAGCCCCGGGGAGCCATTCCTGTGCGCTCTTCAAGAACCGAATATTCGTTGCGTCTTCGATGAGATTGTTTCTTGCTGTCCACAAGGGCTGCAAACTCGCAGTGGGACGGTTGAATCAGACATCATAATTGCCGCCACTGGATTCAATACTTCATTTCGCCCAAGATTTCCCTTGATTGGTAAGGGAGGCATAGATCTACGTGACCTATGGAGTGAAGAGCCAACTTCGTACATGGGGCTGGGATGCGCAGGGTTTCCTAACTACCTGTCCATGCTGGGACCCAACTGTCCGGTGGCAAACGGCAGCTTAATCGGTATGCGAGTCGTATATGCTTTAATATCTGTTAACTAACAAATGTCAAAAAGGGAGTTTGGAAGCCATGGCCGACTTCATTGTGCGCTTACTGTGTCGAGTCGATAGGCTCAATGCTGCAACGTTCACGCCAAGCCAAGCAGCACAAGATGATTTCAACATGCAAGTAAAGAATTTCATGCAAGATTCTGTGTGGACGGGAAATTGTACAAGTTGGTGTAAGTGACTTTTACTTCATCATTCGTTCTTATTTCTTCGTATTGATCACAGGAGTCTATGGTGAAATCATGGCACTGACTATTCTCTTTTAGATAAGCGAGGTAACAAAGGAAATGTCACTGCCGTTTGGCCTGGAAGTAGCCTTCATTATAGAGAGGTGCTAGATCAAGATCGTTGGGAAGACTGGGACTGGACGTATCCAGGCGGGCGATTTAGGATTTGGGGTATGGGTCTGTCACAGATCGAGCAGGATAGCGGCGATCATAGCTATTATCTCAGACATGGGCCACTTTTGCGCATACCCGATAGCAATGGTGGGGAAAGAAAGAGAATGAAGCAAAGGATCAAAGAAGGACAAGTAATTTCTGGAGCGGAGTTATGAGTTTGAGAACCCGTAACAAAGAGCTATTTGAATGGAAGCGTCGGCTAATACTCTCTTGCCTTTGTTAATATGCTTTGATGACTTCAAATAGATCTAGAGTAAAGATCAGCCGAGTTCTTACGCTAAATTCTTCAGAAAGGCCGCAGGAGTTCCTTTATTGTGACCGATATTTCAACAATCAAACAAGTATCAGACCGATGTCTCAGTGTTCGTCCCCTCTCAACCTTAATGATAGCAACGCAACCTTATTGTTTTTGGAAAGATCAGGATTTCAATTTAGTAGTACAAGAGAAGATGTTCTAGGAAAAAATAAATCAAACACTAACAATCAATTCTTCCTCTGCCTCGCCTGGACTTTGTTTCTTGTGACTAACTAGTGTACGAAAGATAAAATCTTGGCTGAAAATAGTAAGATGAAGGTTCATATCAGCTTTAGAATGGAACAAATCCGCGACGCTGTTCAGCGCAAGATAACATGGCCCCTGTCGAAGACTCTTTGCCTTAGAGCCTCTGGTCTCGCATCGGTTCGAATGGTAGAAGTGCAGATAAAATGGCGAGTACTCCGAACAGTGTAGCACACAAGAAAATTGGAACCGAGGTAGCAGTACTTGCAAATGAAGCAATGATGATAGCCGAGATACCCATTAGCCGGTTGAATGCCACAGCAGTGCCATTGCCAGTGGCACGATGGGCAGAAGGAAGGGCTTCTGGCGTATAGGCATAGAGCGTACCGTAGTACTAGTTCTGTCAGCTTTTATGCGCACAATGGTAATAATGGCTACTCGGTAGGCAAGAACAAACGAAAGAGAACTTACCACATTAATCACTATACTAATTACACATGAAAACCCCATATTTGAGGATTCGTTACGAACAGATGTATATGCAAACAGAAACGTCACTTTAAAGTGATCAGTTATGAACCATGATTCGCTTGTAAACGACTTACTGGATAAAATCCCCCCAATTGCCATGGTATATTTACGACCAAGCAATTTGCTTCGGCACATATATCCTGCAGCAATGGGACCCGGGATTGCAAGTACGTTTGTGATGGCATAGTCCCTCCATACCCGGTATGCAGATGAAGTACCAAATTCGGCACCTCGACTGGAAAGATACTCAGGTAGGAATATGTAAAAGAGAGGATAGGCAAGGCCAATGAGACTCCACGAGATCCAAATAAGGATAGTAGATATGGATTGTTCCTTTGTGGAAAAAAGACCCCTGTAATGAACCAGCAGCTCGGAAACGGACGCCTTGTTCTTGGCATGCGAGGAGCTGATGTTACCGCATCGTTGAAGCTCCTCGACGGTCAAGGAACATTGACGATTGTACTTATCGGCTATGCCCCTGAGGTTTTGTACAACATGTTCGTCATCATTCTGACAGAGGCTAAATTTTGGAGTCTCATGAAATCGAATCACAACCCAGCGGAGGATGCTCATGACGAATATCAAGGAACCGCTGGTGTAGTACAGGTAGCGCCAACCCTGGTTTTCCGCGCGAGAGCACGTCAACGCCTCACTTGAACAACTGAAATTCGCTGCATGGATCGTTTAGTCAAGATTCCCGTGATTTGAGGAAATTGTATGGACGTACGAAGGAATGCCCAGGCTAGTAGTCCAGCAGCAGTCTGGCCCACTCCCCACCATGCGGCCATCAGGGTCACGAGCCAGCCATATTTGTGTGGGAGATATTCCAGGAAAACTGTCGTATCGAGAACTAAATTTCCACCTGCTCCAAAAGCGAGTAATGCGTTAAAAGTTGCCCATGATGCGTAATTTGGCGCACCTCCAGCTGCAATAGCAAATATGGCACAGAGGAGCAATGACAAATTGAATGCCCATTTGCGCCCAATGACATCGGCCGTCATACCCCAGAATAATGCACCGACCAACAAACCAATGTATACGGCGAGTTGGCCAGCTCTCTTATATTTGACTTCGAATTCGAGAATGACGTTACCTGCTGCAATACTGGGAAGGAATGCAAGCATTGAGTCCGCTGCATAGCTGGAGACTAGTAAGCCAGAAACTGATGGAGAGAACCTCATGCACAACACATACCCAAACCCATTCAAGCAAAAAAGCTTAGTGTGATATGGCGTGAAACCAATCTCGTTGATAGTCTGTCTTAATCAGCCTGTGGCGTTACCGACGTGGCGTGTTTTATGGTTCACCCTATTAACCAACTCCATCTTGGCCTTGAGAGCTGGGTCCTCCACATGATGAGAAATTGTCTCAACTTCACCATTGACTACGTGAACCATTGACTCTTCCGATCTCTCCTTGATGAGTTGATCAGCTTTAACAACTGGGCTGTTGTTGTCTTCCATGATGAGATGAAGCACTGAAGTAATAGTTGGCGCGAATATTTATTCAGATGCCTAATGTAATCACTACGCTGCTGAGGCATACAAGTGGCATCTCTGTTCCATTGATATGTATCTGATCATGGCACTTGCAGAGGCCGGAGACCCGGAGTTCAAATCCGATCACACGTACTAGATACCGTCCTCCCAGCCAGACGGCTTCCCGGCATTTTCGGTCCCACTAATCTGCCGGACTAAAAGCACTCCGCCAAGCGCCACCCGGCCGCTAAGCTGAACTTTCAGTTCCTGCTTGGTTCTGGACCCCGCCAGTCTTGGCTGTGCCCAATAGTGTGGGCTGTCCAGGGATTCACCCAGAGGACCCAGGTAACTGTTATCAGAGACAAGATAGGGGAGTGGTTGATCTGCTAGCGTGGGAAATCGATAGCATCGTCAAGTAATACCGGATTGCGCTCCAAGTGAGCGCGTTACAGTGATATGAGCTGTTCTCCGCATTGCAATCTGTAAATGTTGATTGCTCTGGTCTATGTGAGATGTGCACAACTTGAAAAAGGGTTTCACATCTTTATAGTCAATTTTATGTACGCATGAATGCTAGGTGCACTTTGATAGGACCACGTAGCTGATTATTGCTTGAGCATAACTACAAAGGAATATATTAGCAACAAGGGATTTCTTCGGGATCATGCGTTATTGCTCCCTAAATTACACAAAAGGAGAAAATTTCAACTTCAAAATCATTTTTGAAACCAATTGCGCATGTGCACTTACTCCAAAGACATGTATTTGCATTCAAATCGATTCAAAGGCCGTTATCTACCATTCCATCGTGTTACTGGTACTAAACTTCAAGCTAGACCAGAAAGCATCATATGCGTTCACCATATTGTCTGACTGAGGCACAATTTGTCTAGCCGGTCATATTTCCTTTCCAAGCTTCGTCTCTCGCTCATTATACTGTTCGACTTGGTTGCGAACTGTTTCTTGGAAGAACAGTGGACCCTTCTCCATTCGAGAATGCAATTCCCCACTGACGTAAACACTGACCTCGAGATTTTGCTGAGCATTGTTGCAGAGACACTTGTCTTCGTTCAGAATTCGCTTGAATATCGCGTCCATCTTCTCGAATTCTTCGTCTGTGGCATCCTGATGTCGGTAAACCTCATACTCCATCGCGCATCGATTAGCGGAGACTGGGACGCATCTCATCATATACATAAAATGAGGACTAGGCAATGTTAGCTTTCAAAATCAAGTTCATCATGGCAGGAGGACTTACGACACCGTCATACAGGCGTTCGGGTAGTAGAATGTACTGCACACCTTCATCCCGTCTTCTATTCCTGGCTTTGGGTGTGAGAGATGCTTGATATAACCACCTTTGGTTTCCCCAGATTACGTCTTCCAGTTATAGTCGTCCTCCATCTCCCACATGTGATCAACATTGAATTCATCAAAATTGAAACTTTCCATGCGATCTTGAGCATCAATTCCCTCAAAGCCCTCTTTCCAAGATAATTCCTTGGAAATATCCATGCTGACCCAAATAAATCCCTTCAGATCCATATGAACACTAATCGGAAGTAAGTTGTTCTGAGCTTTATCAAAGTTATCCATCTCATCGTAACCAGGCGCTTTCGCTAAATTAGCATTTAAACCGTACGACCATCCGTGGTACTTGCAAGAGAATATCTTGGTTGACCATGAGGGTCGGTAACGACTGGGAAAGCACGGTGTCTGCAGATATTGTGAAAACCATTGATGTTCCCATTTTAATCTTTGCATAGGAAGAACTTAAAGCCTGCTTCTTGGTACTGTACAAAATCTCCTGATTTCTTGAATCTGTTCTTATGTGTGACCAAAAGTCACCTTCTTGAAAATATGGCTCGTCTTTCAAGTCGGAACAGAGCTTCTGAGCGATACCATGATGATGGGAGAGCTCGTGTTGTATTTTTCGCATTCTCTTCGGCGCCTGAAGATCCTTTATCCAGGATATTGTAAAAGTATGAACTCATGGTGTCAATAGGGGGTATCCGCGTCAACAATCATACCAGCTGTTAAGAGTTCAGATGATCACGTTGCACATTTAAAAGGTAGCTACGTCCGTTTCCACGTGAGCGGCGTTCAGTTCCGGTCAGCGCCGCTCAGACGCTTTCGGTAAGCAACGGCACGCACATTGGGTAAAATGATCCGGACACTTTTCATTGGATGCGACACAGATTCGTTATCATGAATCAACAGGTTAGTTCGGCCTGAGCTTCGGTCCATTTACACCATTGCCGCGGGGTTCAGATTCTGGTGCTAGTCACTTTCCATTTCCCCCAAAACGTCGCATGATCGCCAAGACTTGGTGACCAACGCAAGACCTGTTGTGCGCAACCTGCCGAAGTACTCGATCTGCCTACGTACTCAGCAATTCAATATTGCCATTCATAATGGCTGACACTCAACGGGACGATGAAACATATCATGTTCCGACAACCAGGCGAGCGAGACAAGCTTGTGAAAACTGCAGGTTGGTTACAATTGAAACCGGCTTTGCTCGGGGCTGATTGATCTGATGCAGGCGGAAAAAGTCAAAATGCACTGGAGAAAAACCGGAATGTTCTTTTTGTTTGAGGTTAGGGCAAAGATGCATATATGCTAGACTGTATCGAGCGCGTGGTCAGTCTGTGTCGCACAGTGTTCCTGACGCGACTGTGCCTATCAATGTATTTGGATCCTTAAATGTCTTGAAACTGTCCTCCAGGCTCAGATATGACAGAACCAACGTCTCAGTGTAATTGAGGACAGGCTGGAGCAACTGGCGGCTGCGTTAGAGTATGTTCTGATGTTTCAACCACAAAGTTTTGAAGATGTGTGTAACCGTTCAAAACAGAGCTCAGCGTTCTAATAGCAGCCGAAATCAAAACGGATCATCGAACAGCAATGGGACAGATCTACCAACACTCTGGCCCCCAAATGTCGTACCATCTCCAAATTCTATGAGCACGGCGTCCAGACCAACATGGATTAGGTAAATTGTTGTCAAACTTAGAGAGCTGCTCCTTTCTGACCATCTCAGCCTTGACAATGACCCACAACTTACGGAACAAATGATATCACAAGGCATTAATATCTATTTTAGAAACTATTGTAATCAGCCCTGCCCAATATTGGCCCGTCTTGCGCCCAAGCAACATGAGTTACAGGAGCAATTGCCGAAAATGGTTTTGTACCCACTTCTAGCCCTCAGCCTCCGCTCTTCCTGCAAGGGGTCCTCTATTGACAACAGAAATATCAAACAGCATATCAAAGAGCTGACAGAAGCGAGCTGGGTTTTTCTAGTTAAAGCGTATGGTGAATCGGATATCAATGATTCCTACTTCGAAAGCCTGTGCTTACTAGCTCAAGTCGATATGGGAGGTGTGTTACTCTAATTTCCGCTATTGAATAAAGCTTGAGGCTAATTTGAATAGATGGGCGACCTATGAGGGCTCAGTCCCAGATAGCATTAGGCTTGAGGTTAGCCCAAAGTCAAGGGATGTTGAGTGCCAACTCTTTAGATCTCCTTCAGTCTACAGAAAGGATACGCAAACAGGAAATCGTGTGGTCGTTGTTCCTCCTGGATAGACTGGTTCTAGGGGGAACAATCAGAACTACGTCGATACCCTCTTATGCGTTTGAGCTTCCTGTCATGCAATACGGACCTGCTCATCCCGATCAGTCTGCCTCGCCCTTGGAAACAAGCAGTACAGAAGCTTCATTGGGGTCCGAGATGTCACAATCATCCCATAGTGTTCACTCTCTACACATCCATACTGTGAGGTTGTGGGAACGCGTATTCGCAGAGATCACAAAACCAGCGTCAGATACCGAGCCCCCTCTATGGAGTCATGCATCATCAAGAGCTGCAATACTTACAGATATCCTTGACTATGAGACAGGTGAGTCTATCGGGCTTCTTTCTTCTTGAAACTAAACCATGGGTAGGATGTGCACGATCATCTCATGATTATATCAATACTGGGCCTCCCAGATGTGTCCAGGAGAATCCCTTGCTGATTCCTTACTTCAATATCTGGCTGCATTTCCAGCTTACCATATCTGCAATTCATTGCTGCTTGTATGATATCTTACCCCAATTGTCTGCACAACGCTTACCCAGTGAAACAGAAACCATCCATTTATCATTTACACCAAAACAAATAAAAGCCGCCATATAGTTCCAATTACTTTCTTGCAAAAGTCATATGAGTATTCCATGATCCATGCGAGCTGGGTTTTCCGATTGCTAAACGATATGGAAGATGCTGGATTAGAATTACACAATCCGTTTTTGGGCCACATGGTTGCGATTGCAGCCTCCATACACCTCGAGCATAGCCTCAATCAGCAACCATCGGTAGCTACGCCTGCAAGGCAAAAGTTCGAGAAGTGTTTCAAGGTCCTTGAAAGGCTAGCAGAAGAATGGGCTAGCATGCGCATTACTGTGAGCTAACTTGATGTAATGCATTATTCGTTTATCTAATGGTGTTGCAGGTCTCCTTGCTGACAAAGCTGGAGATGAGGACCCGTCATCGTGCAAACATGAATTATGTAGAGGAACGATACAATGGCGCTGCGCCGTCCTCAGGTGTCCGCACTGTGTCTCTCGAGGAAGAAGACGAAAAACACATGTGGAAGCTTTTCGACTACGTCAAGACGGCAGACGACTTTGAAAATATAGGCGACATCAACGATGATCAACATTCTTTTGGGCATGAACAGGGTCCAATTCTGGATGCTTTAGAGCCAGCCGGGCGAGAAACGGCACACGACAACTTTGCCGGAGAATCCGAACACCAACAAGGTCAGGATCAATTCCTCAGTGTAATTAGTAGCCTTGGGACCCCTGATGCATCATACGGTGACTGGTCATTGTTTGGAAAGTCCTGGTTGGACTATTTCCCAGAAGTCTCATGACTTGATTTCTATGCGCCTCAGCAAGCTATCCGCTCCTTGAAAAACGTGTGGCGCAGTCTAGAGTTTACTGGGTACTCTTGTACTGGCAGCTCGAACAGCATTCCACAGTTGACATAATGGACCATCGCGTCCATATACTGGGTCTGAGTTTGGGATTTCAACAGCTCGGATCTCTTTTGTCAGCGAGTCCATGGATTCCTCGCCTCTACAGAAATTATTTCGCCAACGTGGAGACGTCTGAAGCTCGCTCAGCTACCTTTTTTGATCTCAAGTTTGCCAAAACATACCTTGGGGTAGACTCCAATATATCTGTAGCCCCCGTCCGAGTACAAAGAGCGATGCGACACACCAGCAGGCACGACCACGACATCTCCAGCTGCAACGTCAACTTCAATGCCATCGAGGTTATCGTCTTCTTCGGTCCGACCAAGTACTATTCTTGACGTGCCTTTGAATATCGCTAGAAACCTTTATTCAGCGATACGATAGTTCCAGGTAGCCTTAGACGATCATACCGTAGCATTCATGCGTGTTTGGATGAAAGTGAGGGATTTTGATTTCGCCCCATTCCCCCTTCGGATATCGTTAGAAAATTTGACAAAGTGATAGTTAGCACCAACAAATACCCTTTTTTCCCAACCATTCTTCTCGCAGAGCTGTTTGGCTTGCTCTGAGCTGAAAGGTTGTGGTAGAACGTTGCGGTATACTAGGGCTGGAAGATCGCTGTTCGGTACATTCTTTATTGCAGGGAGGAAAAACTTTTCTGGTTGCTTTACCATCATGATTATGTTGGACTTTGAAATCAAATTGAATTCAAGACGGAAACTCCATATATAGTGCGGGGAAGTTAGGAAAGAAGACCGGATATGGGCACGGACCGACAGGAAACTCGCCGGCACTGTAACCGTCTCCACAACCGCCAGTCATGCCGTATGTTTTAGCCAGAAATGGTCTAGATAAAAGCTACCAATGCTATGATTATGTAAGTTCAACGCATTTCCTCTAAGCTTTGGAAGTTGAGGCGAACTGTAAAAGCCTTCATTTAATGTGGGGGATGATATTAGAGATTTTCCACTGGAGCATAAATGTGACAGAGCTCCAGCGTTTGCAGCCACCTGTGAGTACAGGCTCCAACCTCGGCATCAAATGAGTCACGAAGCCCCGTCTCAGGATTGAAAAGCGTACTATTCATTATTGACTCCAATCAATATTTGAAACTACACGCAGTGCGGCCATGGAAAGGTATCATAAGAAAATTGATCTCAAAGATAGACTAGCATTATCTGCATGAAAACTTGCCGTTTACCTACAACTTAGATCTCTCTTGAGGCGTCAACTCTCTTCTCTCTGGGCCACCACGACTTCCATCGCCTTTGAAAGCATCATAAGCATTTTTGTACTCAAGTCTGAATCGCCATTTGTCCCGCAACTCAAGTGTGAGCTTACGCTCCATGGCATCTACGGCATACTTGCCTAGTACTGGTAAAAATTTGAATGCACTTTGGCGTAAAGTCAGTTTTGGTTACCAAAACTATGAGCAAATACTCACTGGCCACTTCCTCCCGTGGCAAGAAAAACATTCTTGAAGTCCGGATGATAATCCAGGATGAAGTCTCCAGTAGGAGTATCCGTATACCAACAAAGAGCTGTACGTTCAAAAGGGCGTGATGTCAACTCTGGGAGTATATGTGAGAAGCCTTTACTCAATCGTTGAGATCCGTCCATAGGGGTAAAATTCATCCTCTGGCTTCGAGCTCTCATTGGTGGCAGAGATAATCCAGACTCAGGGTTTGGAACTTCGCTGACATCCAAGGGTGATCTGGTATAGCCCCATCCGTGTACTGCGACTTTGAGGAGATTGGTTTCTGGGTGTGGTGGAAAGCAGAACCAGCCGCTATCAAAATTAATGTATATTGGCAATTGACTGTACTTTTCCACTTCGGACTGTGAAAGCTTAATGAATCCTAGAACTTGAGCAGTCGCCAGAATGGTGTTATACATTGGCACTAGCCGGGATGTCCAAGCTCCTGTTGACAAGATGAACAAGTCTCCTTCAATCATGTGTCCCGATTCTGTTTCAGCTGCATGGATTTGGCCAGTGACTCTGTCATTGATAAGAGTTGTAACGGTTCCAGATGGACCACAAAGGAATGAGACGCCCGCCTCCAGACACAGATCTCGCAAGACAGTCATAGCCTTTTGGGCATCTGTCCAACCTGCTTGATCATTTCTATACCCATAGAATTCAGAATTGGGAGTAGAGGTGGTAGAGAGCTCCTGAGATTCCTTTAATGAATGACAACGCTTCCATGGTAGATTGTGTTGATCCAGGAAAGCCGTGCACTTGTCAATGTAAGAACGACCTGCATCCTCGGTCGAGGCTAAAATGAAGGGTGAGTCAAAAAATACTTCTTTTAACAGTGGCGAACTCGACCATACGTCGTATGCCTCCTTTGCAATACGAGCATAGATGGGATCGCCATAATCAAATCTTATGATTCTCGATATATCTGTGCTCGAACCATCAGGTACCTGCCAAGGTTAGCATAATGCCCCGCACATCAAACCAAACAGCAGAGGTAGTACTGGAGGAAAATTTCGGTCCAAGACGATGACTTTCTTGTAGCCCGTATTTTTTAGCTCTAATGCTGAACTCAAGCCGAAAACCCCCGCGCCGACGATGACAATACGCTTGTTTTGCTCCATTTGGTAATGCTTAGACTTGATGATTCAATAATCAGACAACAAGTTCTAGAGATAAGAATAAGAAGGAGAGCACGATATCAAATGCAAGTGTGACCAGACATGATGGTCTGTCATTTCAGTGGGACTACATCACTGGGGGGTGGACCTTGAGCGGAGTGACACCGGAACACAGTGCATCGGCTTGCGAGAACGCCGTGCGGGGCCGGACAACACGGAGATCAATGCCGCGATCGTCCTGTCCCCACAATCCAACTTTTGAGGATGATGATATCCTGAAACCACCTAAGAAAACTGTTTAGAGCGCGACGATTTGATTAAGTGAATATCATCGTAATGATCATTTAATACAAACTTGATAGGTATTCCCAAAAAAGCCAGGCTTAGGAACCAGGTTAAACATACTCCAGACTTGTGGGTTGTTTTTAACCGCGTTCAGTACAGGGACGTAAAACTATTAAGGCTGATGAGATTTGTTCCCAGTCCTTGCATGAAGTTCGGGTGCCCTAATTGCGACCACCTGGCGAAAACTAGCTACCTGCACAAAATAGTGGATATCTGTCAACAACACTATCAAAAGTGGACATCCGCAATGATGCTAGGCAATGAACAATTTTGATACTAGTGCGTATGCCAGAGAGCGAGCTGCTGCTACAGCGTACCACGCCTCAATCCACGAATGAAGGAGATGGAAGAGTCTTTGTCTACAAATAGGAATCCTGATACTTATCAGGGACAGCAAGACCACTGTTTCGACATCCAATAGCGTTACCTGGATCATAGGGCCGGTGCTGCTGCGTTCGCTCTATCTTTGCTATTATATCTCGTAATTGAGAAGCTGCATTTCGTCGCTCGAGCTTTGCTGTTGAATTGCTTGTACCCAAATAGAATAGGCAATGCGCGGCGACGACCACGCCAACTTGGCAAATCGGGCCACAAAAATTAACAAGTTGCGGCGGCACATGCTGATGCAGCAGGGGCCGACTCAATTTCTCAGTGGATGCATACCATTCGTTATGTCCATAGCATTAGTGCTGCTTCGTGAATATGGTTCGTTCGCTATGGACACTATGCGCAGCTACTAAATGGTGCGCAAGTAGGCTTGAGCTGGTAAAACCCTGATCGCAGCCTCTCCACAGGCACTGATGGGTGGCCATCTGATTCATGTACTCAATGACGTGCAGAATGTAGGTTTCAAATGACTTGTGGTGAAAACGATAACCGAGGTCCTTCCAGTCGCAAACTCTCACATTTTCAAATCTTCTAATTATATGCAGCCAAAATCCATCAATACGTCTTTTGCGTGTGAAGGCTAGTAAGCGTTGTTCATACGGAGGCTCGGATATAGGGCTTTACCGACTTGCTGTCGAGCGGGCTATAATTTGAGAAGATACTATAGATAGCGCGGTGGTAAACAGTTAGAATTTACTGAAGTATCTAATAGCTTCTCTTCGTGTCGATGACTCTAGAAATCCGTTCTCCTTTTCTGGTGTATCGTCTTTCGAAGCTGTCGGCGAAGGTTGTACTGCTTTTGGGATGAGAGCATGGATGAGACGTCGAAAACACCTTCATGCTTTAACTCGACTTTTCTGCACCGGAGAACCGTACGAGGTGAGGGATCTGTTAACAGAGATCCCTGGGACTGCGGGACGAGAGGATTTCGTCTTGTCAGTATTGAGATTGTCTTATCAATCAAATTGAGGCGCTGTGATTTACCTCGAATCGCACTCTGAGCGTCGATGTCTTGCGCGCGTGTTGGTACGGATCAGCAGTCCTTGAAAGTAAGCGCTGAACCAGAAGTATAGATGTAGCGATCTCTAATGAACTTTGATCATAGTTACGCGCAATGATAAGCGCTGAGATCTTATTAGGTGAGAGTGGACAAGACTTTGCATTGGCTAGAGAGGTGTTGTCTTACTTCATACTTGAACACTAGGCAATATTTAGAGTTCTTTGTTGGCTAATACACCGAAATTTGCACCTTATTGTAGGTGTAATCGAACATCAAAGGTGCAAGCTTCTTTTGTATGTCTTTTATCTTAGGTTACCATACTTACATCTATAAATCCTACGTTATCAACTTCAAGAAAGCGACTCTTTTGAAACAATGAGGACAGTCAACTTTTGCATCTCTTTTCTACTTGCCTCTACTGCACATGCCGAAATAGTTGACCTCTGCTGTAAACCTCTGTTCCCGATCAGTTGTAACCCGAATTTACGGTAAATATACTATATGTAAATTTTACTGGCTTTTAGTTGACCAAAAAACTATCTGTAGGCCTGATAACTGTGACAGACAGGGTCTCTTTTTTAAAAAGAATCGCGGTTGATGCCAATAGAAAGGGTCCCTCCTGCTACAGAGACGGATTTTTCTATAATACTGCATGAAGTAAAAACTCTAAGACAAATGAAATAATATTAATATGACTAATCCAAAGTCCACTCGCTCTTCAGACTAGTAGAAGGACCACAACATATACTATCTCTTCTACTTGATCAGCCTTGATCATGGCAGTTTCGATACCTGGTCTCTTGATCTTACCAGATCTGCTTCGATACGATTAGAAAAGTGTTATTAGATTAGGTGATTAGATTAGTAATTAACATTCACATAAGTTGCGACAGCTATGTAGGTTTTAGGGTTACGGTTGAAGAAGACTTATGTCTATAACTTGACTTGCCTAGATCTTTCATTATCTATCTCAAGTGGCTTTCTAGGTACTTCACTCTATAAGACGTGCGAGTTGAGTCTTTTTATTTGGATTTTCTGGAAATTGGGGAAACACGCATGGAGTAGCCATGTCCCTTTATTTGCAACTTTATAATTCTATAATAAATTAGGCAAGACTATATTAGATTTTTCCCACTAGTAGCAGAGTTCCTTCGAGGTATATAGAAGTTAGTGTGATCATAAGAGCTCTGGATCTAATAGTTATCTACAGGTCTAGTGTGAAAGAATATCAGAACTCTACAGATTTGTAATATGTTAGACTCTTTTATAAAGCTTTAAGAAGCCGATTGTAGTTACCTTTCTTAAGGAAAGCGGGTTTACTGGTCTCTTGTGTTTTCTCATAGCATTAATAATATGATCTATTCGTACCTTTGCTTATAGAATAGGCTTTGCCTACCTCATTATAAAGGCGTCTATTTACTCTACAAAGAAATATTAACACATGCTCACCATCTAGTTTATGCTACTACACCAAAGTATGGCTAAATGATTTTCTACCTCTTATTTATTTCCTTAAAGAATAGTGTTCCGCTACACTAATTGTTCCGTTGTGAAGGGATGTGCGTTCATGCATCAAAAGTCACCGCCTAGATCAAACGCCCAAAAGTCCGGGAATGTCCAGCTATTTCCGTCAATCTGCATATCTTGTAACATATCAAATGGCGAATCTAGGTCTCTTGACATATTTCCAGAACCCAGGAGAGCGTCCGCACTATTCGTTGGAGACATGCCGGGTTTGTTTGTTGTATCATGAGCGGCAGCACCCATATTTTGCACCATTCCTCCAGCTGGCGAAGCGTCCGACATTGTGGCGGAAAGCGATGAAGCCAGACTGTTTTTTGGGTCTCGCTGCATAGTTATTACTCGAAAGGCCAAGGAAGCAAAGTAGTCGAGAATTCTTTTACACCTCGAGAGGACTTCATCTTTGGGGTTTTCGATGTAGCTAATAGATGTGGGTGAGGAAGGCGCAGTTGGCAGCATACTAACTGCAGTTGACATGATACAATACTCCATGTACCCATTGCCCAGCCTGAAGACCTTCTGTTCGAATATTTCCCTTGCACGTTCAAGCATCTTGATGGAAGATGTACACAGCGTTTTGGCGATGAAGGGTTGTTCCGGTATCATGGCAAGATACAGTACATCGTCAGGTGGAGCTGGGCCCACAGGATCTGTAGAAGGTGTTTGGGGATTCGCAGATTGAGTGCCCGGGTGTACGGACGATTTTACCCTGTGCTTTGCACACATCTGAAACACGACTTGAGATAACGTCAAGGCAACTCTAATGATGTCGTTGCGAAAGTGGTTGAGGACTAAGATGCCCTTCGACAGTAGACCATCATGTATGTCGATCATGGAGTTGCAAACGTCTACACATGTAGTCAATGAGTACATCCAACGACTGTTGCGATGGGCCTTTTTTGCAAACTGTTTGTGCAATATAAGAAGGTATTGATGAAGCTGCAACCGGAGAAGTGCAGATGGTACCTCAGCACCCTCATTGTGCCATTCTGGTAGACTTGAAAGGGCTGCATGTATCTGGGCATCCAAATGCAAGACGTCAGCATACTGAATGTTGCTAGATGGCGTGTTCAGTTGGTATGTGAGATTAACGCGGAATGGTAATGTTTTGAGGCTCGCAATCAGATAAGATGTTGACGTGAACTGCTCATCTGGCTGTTCTGGTGGCAGTTGCTGCATGTCTGTAGAGAGCGCTTCATCTTCGACATGTGCTGGCGGAGGTATATCGAAGTACAGCGAAGTGAGCCCGGATTGAAGGCCACTCTCTACCGAGGACTGCAACTCCATTTCTGCAACAGTAGCCCATAATCTTTTCTTCATTTGCTGATCGAAGAGTGTGATCCTATCGTTTCCCTGCAAACTCGGGTCACGGTGCATACCGGATGCTAGAGCAAGTCGGAGAAGATTTCCGGAATTGATCCAGTCTTGTTTGAGCCCAATACAGTTGACACGCTTGGCGAGCAGTAAAAGACATTGCGTTTGGCAAAACGGTAAGGTTATCCGCCTTGGAGGCTGCAGATGGGTCCATTTCTCACAAGTGACAATGAGGTCGTGAGCAGCTTGTCGATCGGCGGTTGTATCGCCAATAAAGACATCGTCTTTGGGATTGAGGCATTTTGTAACGGCAATGATCAGCAATAGCATGACAGCGAAGACTACACGCTCTTTCTCGGCCCCCTTATTCTCCCAGAAAGCATCATAATCTCTCCAGAAAGAGGGCCCATGCAGAATTCTGTAGCTTTTCTCGAAAATTCGAAAGTACAGCGCAGACTGCGCGTCGACAATGCTTTTCTCTGGAAGTAGAGCACACACATCGGCATCGGAAGAATGGCTTCCGGTACTGTACTCTTTGGTAGACTGTTTCTTGTGATCACGAAATGCTTTGAAGTCATTCCTGACACGCATGATGGATTGGTCCACATTCAAGGCCTCACGTGTGAAAGCCTGCAGCTCAGGGTACTTGCAAGGATGTCAGCTCACAAAAGGCATTTTCAGATCCGTCCGTCGGGAGAGATACCGTAGAGGCTATACTTATAACGCTTGTTCCACCATTAAACTGAGTCTTGAACCCTCTTCCCTTGAACAGGAACTCTTCGGCAATTACTGGTTCTTCGGATACGACTTCATTGAAGTGCGGCGTATGTCTGGCGCGCTGCTGGACCAGCTGCTGCTCCAGCGATGCAGTGCGCTTTTCTTGAGATGTGGCTTTCCATCGCAGAGCATTGGATGTGCCAACAGAGGGATTGCTGCCTGCAGGTCGCGCCACCAGCACGTAAGGTGCATGTGCATCCCCATCGGCTGGTGCACCTACATTGACATGGGATTCTTCCAAGAGGCGTGGATCGTACGTGCACTCGTGTCGTCTTCCCGTTTTTTCGCACCTCCCGCACACTGGGAAGACGCGGTCACACTTCATCTTACGATTCCGACACGCGTAACATGACAGAACTTTGCGCTTCTTGCTCGTGCGTTGGGACGGAACATCGTCGCCTTCCGGAGCGTCGCGCCGAGGAGGCGTGTTCTCACGCGACCTGTCGCTGATCCATTCTGTACCTGGAGCAGACATGGCGAGTTGGGAACGGCACCACTACCAATCAATATCGCGGCGTAGGGAATAGCGTGTTAGAGAAAGCTGACAGGGAGATGGAGAGGAGGATACGCACGCGGCCTGCCGGCTGACACTCGGATATAATTAAGGCGGGGATAGCTTATATGCGACTAAATACTTGGCTACCCGCATCCTTCCACTTCTAGCCTAACCAACGACAACTCCATCGGACAGCATCTCCTCCATCATCCTAGCGCCGGACAAATCAACGTCCACATTGACTGTGTCTCAGAAGCACCACCCCTTTGGTTGGCTTCATGCATAGAATATTCGTTTTGTCTCCGAGCGGGGAACCCTTGTCTTACCCCACGACTGTTGACTGCCGACCCTGAGCACATTGTCACATCTAGCCTACTATTGCTTGACACAAAATTTGGGTTTATTATAGCCAAAATCTCTTGCATCAAAATGTTCCGTCTAGAACATCTGGGCGGCCAGTTAAAGCCAAGGGGTGCTTCCGACACGAGGCCGCCATAGGCCAAACCGGAGTTGGTTATAGGTATAGCACGGAACACGTTCCGTAAAACAATCTATACGCACAGGGATTTGAGCCAATATCAGGAAAATAAGGTTTCCACGTCTTGCTTGCCAACGTCGCGGCAGTGAGCTTCATCATGTGCTTCGCATGCTTAGCCGAATTTGCCGCTTATGCCCTAGGCTTCGACATGGCCAATCCAGAAACACGATCACCTACTCTCACAATGTCCAGTGATGACCTACCCCTCCCTTTATAGTATCTTCAGATTGCGCACCACTCCAGGACTGGCTGAGGGAGTGGCCATACCAAGGCCACTCTTCTCCGTCAGTGACTTGGTGGACACTCATGACTGACCTCTTCATGAGCATTGCTTGCAAGCAAGTTTCCCTTGTTCATCCAAGAGAGAATCAGATACGTCCGGAGAAATGATCATCAACCAAAGACAATGGCCATTTTAAGATTACGCAGGCAAAAGGTCAATATTTATTGCACCAGTACGAAGAACCATTAGCCTCTATACCTGAATTGCAGAACGTCGCATTAGCTCTTCGAGCTCAATTTACAGGATCTTCGCTATGTATCAGGAATACTACCGAGAGAACTTTCGAATCTATTAAACCGTGATGAGGCGGGATTCCGGTCCGCAGAAACAATGGTGAAGACTATATAAGATCTCATTGCCTAGTATCTCCCTAGACATCAAATTCTGCAGAGACATCAATATTCTCAACATGTACCGAACGCTTGCAGTCGCCGTTTCTCTTCTCCACGCCGCCCGTGGCCAGCTCGTGGGAACGTCAACGGCGGAAACACATCCTGGAATGACATGGCAGAGCTGTACGGCCAAGGGAAGCTGTACCACCAAAAATGGAAAGGTTGTCGTTGATGCCAATTGGCGCTGGGTTCACGTCAAGGACGGGTATGTACAGGATGTCATACTCGTAAACAACTTCCCTAATCTTGTTTCAGCTACACGAACTGCTACACGGGTAACACCTGGGACACAAAATCGTGTCCCGACAACAAGTCTTGCGCTGCTAACTGCGCTCTTGATGGTGCGGACTATCAAGGCACCTATGGTATCACTGCCAGCGGCAATGCCTTGAGTCTCAAGTTCATCACCAAGGGCTCGTACTCCACCAACATCGGCTCCCGTACATACCTGATGAAGGATGACACCACCTATGAGATGTTCAAGTTCACAGGTAACCAAGAGTTCACATTCGATGTCGATCTCTCAAAGCTACCCTGTGGATTCAACGGCGCACTGTACTTCGTCTCCATGGATGCCGACGGTGGTATGAGCAAGTACTCAGGCAACAAGGCCGGAGCCAAGTACGGAACTGGTTACTGTGATGCCCAGTGCCCAAGGGACCTCAAGTTCATCAATGGTGAGGTAAGTGAAGAATATGTGCATGCTGACTATCAGCCGTGTGCTAATCATCCGTTTAGGCCAACGTTGAAGACTGGAAGCCATCCTCGAACGACGCAAACGCCGGCGTCGGCGGTCACGGCTCTTGCTGTGCGGAGATGGACATCTGGGAGGCGAACTCTGTCAGCACGGCAGTCACGCCCCACTCTTGCACTACTATTGAGCAATCCCGCTGCGATGGCGACAAATGTGGTGGAACATACTCCTCGGACCGTTACGCTGGAGTCTGCGACGCCGATGGTTGCGACTTCAACGCCTATCGCATGGGCGTCAAGGACTTCTATGGCAAAGGCAAGACTGTCGACACCTCCAAGAAGTTTACTGTCGTCACTCAATTCATTGGAACTGGCGACAGCATGGAAATCAAGCGCTTCTACGTCCAAGGCGGCAAGACCATCGCCCAGCCTGCATCAACCATCCCAGGAATCGAGGGCAACTCTATCACAACCAAGTTCTGCGATGCCCAGAAGAAGGTATTTGGCGACCCAACGGTATTCCAGCAGAAGGGTGGTATGGCCAACATGGCCAAGGCTCTTGCTAATGGTATGGTTCTTGTCATGAGCTTGTGGGATGACCACAACAGCAACATGCTTTGGCTCGATTCTACATTCCCCACGGACAAGAACCCCGACACGGATCTTGGCTCGGGCAGAGGAGAGTGTGCTACCACTAGCGGTGTACCAGCGGATGTTGAGAAGAACTCGCCAGACGCTACTGTCACCTACAGCAACATCAAGTTTGGACCTCTCAACTCCACCTTTGGTTAAGCGAGAGGTAGTAGAGAGAAATTGGTGAGGAAGCAGAAACGCGACTTGGGCGCTCGAATTTCTGCAACTTAGGTGGGATTTCTGTACCTCGATCAATTATGACAGTCACTCGTTTTGGCGTGTGTATGTATGCATGCAAGAATTCAGTCATCGATCACTTCATTCCAAACGGACCCGTTTTCGATATGCTCACCATATAGTGCTTGCGTGATTTTGCCCTCTTGATACAAGCGGAATGCACTGTTGCCTGAAATCACGTGGTGGTGTCGGAGGCAGTCCCTTTTACACCTCCGCCAGCCACCCATACAGAGACCGTTTGAGGGCACGGGCCTGAGCAGCTGAACCAAAATCATTTTCCACAATTTTCTATGCAAACGGAAGCCGCGCTAATGTTGCAAGCTTTCTACCTGTATATTTGGCAGTACTCGCATGGAGCAATTAATCCCCCCATCCTCCACTCCGAGCCATCAGCAATAGTATATACTCAACCCGACCTATATACTATTTACATGCTTATCTCGTACATTTTTCTTCTCCTTCTCGTGTTCAACTTATATATACAAGCCCTCAACACAATACTCTCCGGGTTCGCCCGTTCAGCTCGACCGATCGCAATGCGGATTTGCGATGTTCATACGCTCTTCAGAGCTATGTGCATTTCAGGTAATTCTCCCCATCCAACGCGATTTGTTTCACTCACTTTGAGTTTGCCATTGATATCCTCGAGATTTCGGAGAATGCTTTGTACTTACAGCACTGGGGTCTAACCCCCTCATCTACCAAGGTTGCCTCTGCCATCTGGCGAACCTTTAGAATCCTCTATTAGAGGTCGGGCAGTTCAGCCAGTGTATGTGGAGATGGACAGGATTCAATGTTGGGTGCTACCGTTGAGTACGAAATCCTATTGAAACGGGATCTCCACTTGGGGAGTTGAGGACCGGGCAGAAGCCCGCATTCACCGGACAGTCCGAGGACTTGTTCCAGTGGCTAAACGAAAAGAACTGGAAGGATAGAGGAGAATGGTTCGGCCTCCTTCGAAAGGTTGAAGCACTGGAGGAGGAAGACCGGGAGCTCAAGGGGTCGCTCCTGGAGAGTTTATGGGCCATGGCTCAGGTGAGTAAATACAGAGCTGACCTGAACACAAAATTATGTTGGGTTACTGACTATTACCAAAGGTGTGACAGCCATAGATCGAGCACATGCTCATCACCTTCCAGAGAGCACCATCGAAAAGATACACAGGCGCGCGGTCCTGAACGGACGCATGCCTTCTACCAATGTGTACGAGACCACCCATGGTGTGTGGTACACTTCAATATCACAAAGAGGTTCTGTGCTGGAGATAAAAACAAATCTTTGGACCTATAAAACGCAGCCTATTTCGTTGTGCGCGCGAAACACGTCGACATCAGGATTCGATGGCGCGTTCATCTATGGGAATAGTTTGAGAGGCTCGCTATACACTTCCGGTCGACCCACGGCGTACACCAGTCTTGAATCTTGTATCGGCATCGAAGCCATTGCTGAAGACCTTCACAGATGATGGTCTGGTTTTGGCCTGACGGCGAAGACCGGGGCCTTCGCATAATATATCGGCAATTCCGAGGAAGGTTCAAACATAAAGCCATATGCAAAATTGCCAGGGATTGTATCCCGGCTACGAGCCACGCCTGGAGGAGGCCAGGGACATGGCAACCAGATGGTGGCCAAGGGGATCGCCGTCGGGTTCACTGCCGACTGCACGCGGCGATGCGCAAAACGACTGGGCACCGATATCGAACCAGGAGAGCGCTACCATTGAGTTTCACACTTGGGGCCGCGATAAGGACACATGGGAAGAGCAAAACTCAGTCGCTTGGAAGAGTTTGCTTGGCAAAAGGAAATGCTTCCCCTGTCTGACCCTTGAGTCCGATAGACAGTTTTGAGGAGGACCAGGAGTGCCTGCCCGGGACATGGGAATGCTACTCCCATGCGCTATCGATCCGAACAGTTGTGTCAGACCGATGATTTCGAAAACAGTCCAGAGTGGTCAATGGAATACCATAGTACTGGAAGAGTTTGCTCAGCAGAAGGTGCTACCTGACAATGACGTCGGACGGATGACTTTGAGTAGGATCAGAGAGATCAATGGAATACTATGGCACTGCCAGGCTTCTGCGCATTTGGGTACCTATAGCGCCTTGAATAGACTACTGTACTTAGACTGAGTTATCAGCTCTCTTGGAAATTAATCCTGCATCGCTACACCTTGTCTCGTTGATTGCTTCTGCTAGTTGTGAACCGTCCGGGCTGTGATGTGGATGCCGCGACATTCCCATCAGCGCGACACCAATAATGACAAGATAGCTTGAGATAGTTTTAACTGACTTCCCTGAAAGTATTGATAGCACAACAGGGTAGGGCTGTGTGATAGAAAGCAACACGCGATCAGGTGGACATTGTCAGAGCCTTCTAGGGCTATTCAGCTCAAGCTTTTACTCGCAACCTGGGACATCCATGTGTCTTTCCATACTTAACATGGAGCAATATTCCTTTAGACCCGTTTTGACTTAGTCTTATGTGTAGCCATTGTTCAATGCTTCTTTTCAGCTCTAGGGGGTTCCTCGCCGACCGTTGCTGTGTGCTTCACTCTCTGAACCACGCTGTGAGGCTTCGGACTTGTGCAAATGGAATAGTTATCGCACAACAGCACTGTAGTCTACCACCGTGATGGAAGAGAGCAATACGCCGTGACCACTCAAAGTGGTCGACCGCGACGGAACGCGTCGGCATTTCAGGCTCAACCAAAAGTCATTTATAAGTATTCACCGGCGTTACAACTGCTGTCTCGATTACAGCTGAGACAGGGATTGACACACGATAGCTGGGAGCGTGGTGGAGATATGTTCGGTCATTGGTGCCTATCGCTGTTGTTTAATGTTAACCTAGTTCGTAGGTTGGCAGCGTATCCCCGATAGCATGCTTCTCTTTCTTGTATTCGAGAATAGAAACAAGGATGCTGACTAGGGTATTGGAGCAGCGCAAAAGAACGCCTATTCTTAGAGATGGAGGTACTGACGACTTGAAAGTATAGTATCCCCAAGATCAATCACAGTATGCGAGAGTGTGGCAGTGTGAACGAGTCGTTGTCATTGTCTCAATCTTGCGACCTTGGGACCCCTCTTTGTCCACCCCTCTTTTCTTCTCGCGTACTCCGTATGGCAGCCGTGGTTACCGTATTCTCCGATTCCACTAGGACCGTTCCGCACCAGAAAGGGTTCAGCTCCGAAACTTTACCAGACATTCCTGGTTTTCCCGGTGGTTCCGACTTTCCATGTTCTTGGGTAGGATTAGTCTTTCGCGTTGTCCCTACGGAACCATACCTACCTCTACTTCGTTATCCTGTATTGACCATGAAGAGAAGGGGAAAAATGAAAAATTCTTCTAATACGAGATACCTTCGCGCCTTGAGTACGAGAAACGGGTTGCTACATAGGGGCTAGGCCCTCGGCTGGGGCCTTTCCTTAGCACTCCCGCGTTAGTGCCTGTCGGGCGCAACTGCACGCGACGGCCCTTCTCGTCCCGCAATATCTCCGCAAAAGATACGTTTGCTTGGCGGGAATCGCGATCCTTCTGATCCTTCTCCTGAGGGCGTTTCTGGTCCTTCGTCTTAGAGCCCTGCAGATGTTCATATTCCGCAGTATGGTTCTTAAAAGCTATATGTCAAAATGCCGAAGCAGGATATCTAGAGTAGCCTTGGAACATCCCTATAATACGCGGCAGTATCGGATACGGGAAACTAGCGCATGTCGCTTCCTTTTCACCTCGATGCGCTACCTTTGATCCCTGCATGTTCCGTCGGATGTCAAAACTCGCAGCGGGTTGCAGTCGGTGCTACCTACGACTTGCTTTCACAATGTCGCGTTTTAAACTTCTTTGATGCACGTACTCGTCTCTTCACCGAAGCCTGCTGGCGACTCTTTCTTTTCTATTCAAGCACATCCTGCCAACTGTAACAGATTTTGAAAGACATTCAGTGAGCAGGTTGTTTCACCAAGAACACATGGGGTTGATAGTAAGCTTCCATTGGCGCGGCAATCCCGATGCAGGTCTACGTACGTATCTCTCGAATGGAATTCTAGACTGCTACTCAGCAAAAAATTCAATATACTGCGTCACATAATGCATGCATAACCTGGACCGGAGTGCTGGCCGTTCGATACGATATGTATGCCAAGTTCTCGGCGGTAGCGATCACTATGCGTTGTATGGCCGAGCAGAAGCAGCTGTGTTGAGTCAGCGCCATGTAAGGAATTCGTGTTGCCTATTAAGGAAAGTCGTCGAATCAGTATAAGTGAAATTCAAGGTGCTGGACCAATGCATGAGCTTTGCATAACTCAGCAGCTATCTTGTCTTAAAACTAAAGAGCTGAGATTGGATCTGATCACTGCCCAAGTAGTATCGCTTAGGCATTATGGGATAGTAAGATCTCACATGCTCCGATGAATAGGGAATAGATCATGCCTTCTCGGAGTGTCGGTTAGTTACTCTAGTCCTTGTCTGTTTTAACTAAGCAATGGCTCTCAACACATGTCGGCCTCGGTACTCTGATCGGGTCGCGGTCCTAGTGCTCATTGCTGCTCGATGCCTCATGGCGCCACATCGTCCGAAGCGAACGAGCCGGTGTATTCAATACTGAAATCCTACCCCTGTAGTAAACCCGCGACTAATGTACTTGCTTGATACGATACCATACAATAAGTAGTGGATCGACATTCTCCACCGCTTCGAGTTCTCTTAAACTCCAGGCTCTGTGCGCCTCGATTTTTGACTTTGCTGCGTTCCTATTGCCTTCAACTAGATCTCTTCGGGTAGCCAAACATGGTCGACGAAAAGCAGAGCGACATTACGGAGAAGCAGGTGCCGACGCCGAACACGTTGGAAACGGCTAAAGGTGCCGCAGCCGTCGATACTGTACACCTAGACGAGGCTCTTCGTGTCCTTGCACAGTATGCTGGAGACGGGACTTGGACCCCAGAGGAAGAGAAAAAGTTGGTTCGCAGGATTGATGGAAGGCTTCTAACGCTGCTGATCATAACGTACGGTCTTCAGTACTACGACAAGGCTATGTTGTCCCAAGCTGTGAGTGGTTTTCCCCTGTCATTCTTTCAGAAGACTCGACTAATGATGTTCAGGCTCTTTTCGGCTTGCGCGAAGATTTGCAGCTCAAGACCGGTGACCGCTATTCTTTCTCAGCATCCATCTTCTATCTCGGTTTCATCGTGGGAAGCTACCCTGCGGTTCTCATGGCTCAACGTTGGCCTATTGAACGAGTCGCGGCCGGCATTCTGTTCGTCTGGGGTGCCTGCCTCATGTGCACGGCAGCATGTACAAATTGGCAAGGCTTCTACGCGCAGCGCTTCTTCCTCGGCTTCCTGGAGTCCGGAGTCTCGCCAATGTTCATGTTAATTGTCGGAGGGTGGTACAAGAAGAGAGAGCAGGCACTTCGAATGGGCGCATGGTACTGTGCAACCGCGTACGCATCTGCCATCTCGCCGCTGATCAACTACGGCCTTGGACATATCAAAGGTGGAGGCTTGAATAGCTGGCAATACATGTAAGAAACATAACTTTGGAAAGCACTTTGGGTCTCATTCTAACACATCTCTCTAGGTACCTTGTTGCAGGTGGCATAACCGTATTGTGGGCCTTCGTAATCCTCTTCTTCATGCCACCCGATCCGATCCGAGCCAAGGGATTCAGCGATCGTGAGCGATACATCGCCGTAGCGCGAATGAGGGAGAACAACTCTGGAGTACGAAACAAGCACTTCAAGATTGAGCAATTCTGGGAGTCGCTGTACGATATCAAGTTCTGGATCGTTTTTAGCATGTCCTTCCTGATGATGATCGCCAATGGACCTGTCTCGAGCTTCTTGCCTATCATCATCGCCGGATTCGGCTTCAACCGATTGAATTCGCTATTGCTGGTCATGCCCGCCGGTGTTATCATCGGATCTATTACGCTAAGTGTGACGTACCTCGCGTATCGCGTTCCTGGTATTCGAACTTGGTTTATTGTTGGCTGTCAATGCGGCACTATCATCGCATCTATTCTACTTTGGAAGCTACCGCAAAGCGCCAGAGGAGGGCTCCTTTTCGCTTGCTATATTCTCTCCTCTTTTGGTGGAGGTTATGCTGTGCTCATGGGCTTGCAGGTAGCTAATACAGCGGGATATACCAAGCGATCCATCACGAGCTCTGGCATTTTTGTCGGTTACTGTCTCGGTCAGTTCACGAAATAATGCATTTAATATGGTATAAGTACTAACTCTAGACCCAGGCAACTTCTTAGGCCCGTTGTTATTCAAACCAAAAGATGCTCCCACTTACGCACCTGGTTTTATTGCAGTGCTTGGAACTTCAATTGCCGCTGCAGTCCTTGCAATCATATACCGCTACGTCTGTATCTGGGAGAACCGCCGACGCGACAGATCAGGTACACTTGAAGGGTTTGACCATGCATACGAGGACGATCTTACGGATTTGAAGAACCCTCAATTCCGGTACACGCTCTGAGCCGCAACAGCCATGTGATCCGATACGGACATTCCGAAGAGACGGTAAAGTCCATATGCGCATACCGGAGATGCACGGTAATGGCTTTTCGCTTATTCGCAATGTTACTGTAGCTCAATCCGTAGCTGACGATGTGAGAATCAAGTTTGTTCCAATACCCACATTCAATTTCGTGAGCCGAGATATATATAGTTATCACATCGATGGCCAATTCGATAAAACCCAACTCAGAGTTCCCGCGCATGATGTAACAACAGTATGGAGGCCACTCTTCCTCTCCATAAACAATCCTCATCATCTTTCTTGATCCTGAGTGATTGGATTTCTTATGACGTCCTAGTTTGTAACATGTCTCGGAGGCTTGACCTTCTCCGAACTTAACAGACTCAATTGCTTCGCTCGAAAATCTTTCGTTTGATTCACTTTCTTTTCTAGATATCACCTGAGTGTTTCGTTAGCCCTTTAGCTGTATGCCCATGATGGGGTTGGGAGGCGTGCAGCAAACAACATGTTTTGACGCGGTCTTACACCACAGCGCCAGCATCCAAGACGGCTTTCCAATGTCTCCAGCCTCGCAGTTGAGTATTATCATGTGAAGACATAAAATCCCTCTCTTGGTAAATGATGCCTACTCACCTCAGCGACCATGGCTAACAACCACTCTCTACGCAGCCGGCTTCGCGAACTTTCCGTTCTTCCGCCGACCCTCGAGATCACCTAATCCGAAATCTTGAAAGCCCAACGACGCGCTGGAGAGCGTATCGGAAGCTGGAGGTGCGCCTGTGGCCATATAAACGCGATCATGTACCTCCCTGAGCGACACATGCATCCCCTTGGTCTACTTCAGTGCCGTACTTGTCCACTCATCTGGCACCCATCCATCCCACCCACATTCACCAGCCGGCGTCTCCATATCAATACACATGTGCTCGTTTCTCATGCTGCCCGATATGCACACATTGTTTCTCGGCTTCGAAACCCGACCTTGGACCATGTGTACATCTGCCTCGGATACGGCTGCGGACTAAGCTGGCGTACGGACATCAAGACTAAATGGCTCAGTATGGACAAGAAGCAAGTGATGTTACTCGGGGAAAACGCGGAAAGTTGCATTGTGATTGTGGCGTTGGGATTTTTGAACCGGGGCAATACGAAGTTTTTGAGATCACGCCTGCTAGTATGCCTGCTTCGGCGCTTATGGGTGTGTCCGTTGGTGAGGGGAAAAGGCGCCGTGGGAGAGGCTAATAACAGTGCCGCTAGAGTTGGATCCCGGCATCTTATGTCGCAGAGTCAACAAACGCCTGTATATTGAGCATCACTTGTAATCGTATGGTTTTAGATTGTTTGATGGAGTAAGAGAGTAACACGAAGTATGTTTTATTCTGTAAAATCGAGTTATAGAGAAGACGGAGTTCTTTTTGCATTTGCGTTTCGAGCGGAACAATCCGCCTCGATTTAATATAGTTATGAGTTGCAACGATGAAGCAAGATACACAAAAGGGGCAATAAGGCCCGCATCTTCCATTTGAAGCTTAGCCGTCAAGACAAGGACTAGACCTACCTCAGCTTTGGTAAGTCTTGGAAGATCGGGCTACCTACGATAACGCTGCGCCATCTACCTTGGCATCTTCCATTAAATACCTCTTTTTATATTCTTCTACTTGCCCCTTGTGTAAAGCTGACGACAGCATGGTTTGGCATGCATTTATTGTGCAAGCTTTAAACATGGGGAGTACCGCCACTCTGGTCTGGCTAAGGACTGGGTAGCCCCCACAAGAACTGCGTTCGCAGAATGCATATACCTTATCGTCTAGTCTGTTATCTTGCAGACGCGTCGAACAACAAAACTAAAACATGTAGCGTAGAAATCTGGAACGCTTGCATAACCTTCAGATGCCCTGAGAGTGTTCTGACGCTACACATTACTTATCACTTCCTTGAGATCTTATCAGCGCTTATCACTAGCTATCATGAGCTATCTGTACACCCTTGCTCGTTGGCCCTCGGTGCCTCCGCACGGAGAATAGTGGAACAGGGTGCTTCTTGGAACACGCGCTTACTTACCATGAACAGTATGGCAAGGATAGGCCTAGTTACCGCACGCAGTGCCCTATCATTATGGTTACCAGGTATCTGAATCGGGTGAAATAAATGGGCGCGGGGTTCATAAGTAACGCGCGCCGTCTCCCGGTGCCACGAGACACTGATGTTGATTGTATCTCTCAAGTCCAAGTCTGCAAGAGGTCAATCGAGCAGATAAGACGACTGCGACCAAACGTACGCCATGTCGGAAAAGAAAGTGGAAGAGACGGCCACGGGCAAAGGCGACGTCGATTATGAGGTTGGAAACGTTCAGGAAGTGCGGCCTAGAAAGAGTTCACTCGCTGGTCCTGTACTCGCGGGAGAAATCTTCGATGAACGCTATGAGACTACGCAAAGAGGACTCAAGTCACGGTATGTTAATTGGCTCCCTCAATCATCTGGGCTAAGAAATATACTAACGACTATCAGACATGCTCAAATGATTGCGCTCGGTGGCACTATTGGAACTGGTCTCTTCGTGGGCAGTGGTGTAACACTCGCTCGCGGTGGCCCAGCTTTCATCCTCACTACCTACATCATCATGTCCTTTTTGATTTTCTGCACTGTCGCCGGTATCATCGAAGTCGCGGCTTATCTACCTACCCCCGGATCCTCTATGAACCTCTTCGGCGCGCGCTATGTTTCTCGCTCCTTAGGTTTTGGTCTTGGCTGGCTCTACTTTTACTCTCTCGGCATCCTCGTGCCGTATGAGATTACAGCTGCTGGTCTCGTCATCGAATACTGGAATCCGCCAGTGAATATCGCCGTTTGGGTTACTATTATGATTGTCGTGATTGTGGGATTGAACTGCTTTCCAGTCAAGTTCTACGGCGAGACAGAGTTTTGGTTCGCGGGCACAAGTACGTTGACACTGATTTTGATGCACCAACCATGAGACATATGCTGATTCTTCACCACTATCGTTATAGAAGTCGTGATGATTGTAGGCCTCCTCTTCATGTCCTTCATCCTCTTCTGGGGCGGCGGTCCCCACCACGACCGTCTCGGATTCCGATACTGGAAAAACCCCGGCGCAGCAAATACCTACCTGGCAGAAGGCGATGCTGGTCGCTTCGTCGCCCTGCTATCAACTTTAGTTCTATCAGCCGTATGCTTTTCCCTCTCTATGGCCCCATGTTATCTTTTCCTCGTGAGAGAGTACTTGACTAACAGGACACGACGAACAGTTCCCCTTCTCGTTCGCCCCCGAACTTCTGGTCGCTACAGGCGGAGAAATGGAATCGCCCCGACGTAACCTTCCTATCGCTGCGCGCCGCTACATCTACCGTCTCATCATCTTCTACGTCTTCGGTGTCCTCGCCATCGGCGTCATCTGCCCCTCCAACGACCCTATCATCACATCTGGTGGCGCAGGCGCAGGCTCCTCCCCCTTCGTCGCTGGCATCAAAAACGCCGGCATACCTGTGCTCGACAGCATCATCAACGGCGGAATCATCATCAGCGCCTGGTCATCAGGAAACTCGTTCTTGTTTTTGTCCAGCCGAAGTCTGTACGCGCTCGCGCTGTCAGGTAACGCGCCGTCAATTTTCAAATCGTGCACGAAATCCGGAGTGCCATACTGGGCGGTAACAGCTTCCTCGCTGTTCTGTGCCCTTGCCTATCTAAACGTTGGCTCGTCGTCTGCCGTTGTGTTCAGCTGGTTTGTCAACCTGACGAACACCGCCGGATTTATTTCCTGGATCTGCTGCGGCATCATCTTCCTGCGCTTTCGTAAGGCGTGCGATGCACAGGGCATCACCGATTTACCGTACCGCTCTCCAGTCGGCAAGTGGGGCGCTTGGATTGTGATTGTATCTTTCACCTTTTTGTGCCTCATTAACGGCTTCGACGTTTTCTGGCCTGAGAAATGGAACGTGAGCTCCTTCTTTACCGCGTACGTGGGTATTCCCATGTTCTTTCTTTTCTATGGAGGTCATCGTATTTGGGCAAGGAAAGATGGCTGGGCGTACAATCCGCTGGAGGTGGACCTGCAAACGGGCCTTGATAGAGTGCTTGCTGAAGAGAAGCCGGCGAGAAAGATCAACGGACCATGGTGGAAGAAGATTTCGCTCATTTGGGAGTAGGCAGGCATACGCATTGAACAATCGTGAATGCAAAACTTTTGCTGTATTCCGCTCACAGCATCCTGGTATAGCCGGAAAATTCAACACCCAATGTCTCGTAAATACAAGTTGCAGTGATTTGTCCAAACTCCATAATCCAGTCTCGTCCGCCCTACCAAACTAGTTCCGTTTCTGGCCGATGCATCATCTGCGATGGGACACAGCCCCACGAACAGACACTGACTTTGAGCGAAAGAAAGCCGACGCCCAGGCCGGCTTTCCAAAACTCTATCCATTCTGCACGGGGCACGACATACTTCTTGTGGCACATGTGGCATTCGCGGAAAACACTGTATCCACCAGCAGCATTTTCGTCTGCTCGCGCGAGTATCTTTTCTGCTGCACGGGGAATCTCAAATTGCCCGTCGTCACTGATCATTCTGCGCAGATCTGCCACGCTATCCATCTCAAGACAGCGGGTTAGGGCCGCAGTGATCAAGGAAGGGACTTTTGACGATGAAGGTGGGGCGAACCAAGGCGAAGACGGCACACCATAAGTACCGCGGTTTGTTTCGATGATAATCGGATACTTCTCGCTATCGGAGCAAGGAAGAGCAGGCGAGCCATGCAAAAGGGCACCCGTCTGGTCATAGTAGGAGACCAGTGTGCGGGCAATGTAGCGAGGCGGATTAACATTGTAATCATCTTTGGCTAGGTCGCTTATGTGGAGAGAGGGGTGATGCGGGTAGAAGCCTTCATCGCTTTCTGTGTGGGTCCCATATTCACCTCCAAAGCAGTTCGCCCATGTTTCAAGGTAACGGATGTACCAAACAATCTGATCGCGATCTTTGCATGTTGTGAGAGATTTGTAAAGGCGAGGGAGTTGGCTGTTTGCGAAATGACGACGGTTGTCGAGAGGGTGAAGAGGCTGAAGAGGGGGCAGATACGTGTCAAGATGACCAGCACTCTGAAAGCGATCAGAAGCCATTGGCTCCAAGAGCTCATTGGCCACGGCAGTGACAAGGGCCAATTTGCCATATGGCCGGACAAGGTTAAGAATGTCGAAAGGAAGCCATTTGAGTTTATTGTGCGAGACGTACAAAAACTCCAGTCTCGAAAGTTGACGAATTTCTTGGGGAAGTTCTTCGATATGGTTCTCACGCAGGGAAAGGCTCGTGAGGTATGTGATATTGAAAAGTGAGGGAACAAGGCGATGGAGCCTGTTATTGTTGAGCAGGATGCGGATGTCGGGCTCAAGCGAGCGAAACTGCCCTTCGGTCGGGCGCTCGCTGTCGTAGATGAGAGGATCCTTTATGATGTTCTTCAGTTCGCCGATTCGTGTGATGTCGCTATCCTGGAGGTCTTGTCCTTCGAAGTCGTACGACTCCTGGTCCCTGTCTAGACCCTCGTCGATCTGGCTGTTGAATGCACGTTCGGCAGAACTCATGATGACCTTGGGGACAGCAGGGACCGCGGGAACTGCGGGGCAGCTGGATACATCCAATTCCATCTCGTGCGCGCCACTGCTACCCATGTCGATGGCGTGATCGTCTGCGTAGGCAGCCTCGTCGGGGAATGGCGACTTGTGCTGAGGGAGGAGATCGTCTGAGCTGTCGGTCGCGTCGCTCAGCATATACACGCCGGAGTCAAAGTTGCGGTCGAGATTGCGACAAAACCTTGTCTTCTTGACCTCTGGACTGTTGTGGGCAGACTCGTGATTGTCCCACCATGCGCCTTTGCGCTTGTTCTTGTGGATGCGTGGGGACTCATAATTGGTCACGTCGACGGATTCGCGGGAATCATCGCTGGAAAAGAGCGGGGGAGGTGAACTTGATTTTGAGGTGAAAGCGCCGTGCTGAGGCTCGAAGAAGGGAGGGCTCTGGGGGCTGATGCTGCCTAGATGCGGTGGCGACGATGGGGGAATCGCGTCACCTTCCATCGTGGACGGGAGAAGAACCAACGAATTCGATAAATAGGAATAAGTTCCTTGTTTCTGCGATTGCGACGTGTCGCGCACGGCGCTTTTCTCTAGCGTGATGGGGAGGTTGGGATGGAACTGGAGAGATACAGCGGGACGACGCGTTCAGGGCTTCCGACGCGACCCCGCCAGCAAACCAGGGTCCCGATGCCGTCATGTCCCGCGCCCTGATAACGATCCCACGTGCCCTGCTCCACATGCTCGCAAAACAAAAGCTGTGCGCATCTTGTAGTGTATCCATAATATTGATGATGCTTGCATTAGCGAAGATATGTCATACTACACATAAAATATCTGGACGACTAGGCAGTTGCCAGGTCCAGGGTCCTGGATGGGGAATGGCTGACGAAAAGCAGATATAGTCCGCTGCAACCAGTGGGGTGAATATGTATTTGCTGGCTCTCCGAACCCAGAGAAATAAACAAAGGGAGAGAAAGAAAACGGGTTCGGCGTGCTGCAGTATCACCAACCACCCATCCGCCTGAGGTGTGTGTTGGGAATCAGCCGGCCCTCCATTCCAACAGTTGGGCCCTCCAACGGCTCGCCCCTAGACATGACCAACTCCGTCATGACCTTGCCCATGTTCCTCGTGGGTGTCATCATGTTCTTCCAGAACGGCTTGACTCCTGTAACTACCACACTCTTGTACATTTCTTGCTTGGGCATAAAGGGATGGATCTCAGGATGATTGGTCCAGTCGACTATTGCTGGTCGCACATTGTATACCCTGAACATGGGGTTCTTTTTGCCCAACTCAAAGAGCGCAGATTCAGCCTGCCCCTTGACTCTCCCGAAAATGGGTGTGAAGGTGCCTGGAGATTGGGTGGCGCCTTCGCCCGACACATGGACGAACACAAACGGCGAGTCGGGATGCAGCGTGGCAAAGCTGCGCGCTGCCGCGAGAGGGTATTCGTAGGTAATTTCATGGTATTGCCTGGTTGTGTATGTGAGCACTCAGGGCTGCCTCTGTGCATTGATACGTGGCTGTCCATGTACGTACTCCTTGGTGACGGCGTTCTGCGATACGCCTTGTGCCCAGACACATCCGTGCGCGTCCTTCAACTCATCTAGAAGCGCTTGGCTGTATTTGTTGAAGTCTTCGTGGATGATGACCTTGGCTTTGGTGTGGCCCTCAGCCATCTTGACTGGGCGTCTGCTAAGGATAGATATGCGGCTGATGCTTTCTTGTGCGAGCATGTTGTGGAGGACGGCGGAGCCCACAAGTCCCGTTGCACCGGTTAGCATCACATGCATCTTTGCTCCTGGATTTTGCTCGATGTGGTCTTGGTGTTCGTAGGCTCTAGTAAAACATCACATGGGAGGCTGCTGCTGTCTACACCTATATATGCCTGGACGAGTGGGGAGTCAGCACTATCACTCTCGGTTAGTTCCCATGACATGGCGTATCGCTGACAGAAGCAGTAATTTTCCTGTTATCGGTGTGCAAGCATCGACGCATCCTCTGCTGTGGAGATAAATCATATCTCCGACTGTTGTGATGGTGTTGAGGACGACGAGACACCGCTCCGACAATGGTCCGGGCCGTCGCTTGACTAAGCTGGCAGCGTCACGAGACTTCCAGGCTTGTTCCTGGGGGCCTAGGAAGCGCACTGGCACAACCCCCTCGTCCCACATAGTAGTATCACAATTAGACACGACACATTCCAATCGCCTAAGTCCTTGCGCATAAAGACCCGCATTCGAGGCCCTCAATGGCAGGCCCTGATGCTTCTGCGGCCCCTGGCGATCAGGTGCGGGCCGGGCTTTTGTTTTGCCCGGCCCCAGGGAGGCGACAAGGCCAGAGCAGCATGATTGATTGCTCAACACTTTCGTCGCGACCGGTGGATATTTTCCCGTTTTTCCCGCTCTCAGTCCTCGAGCAACTTCATTTCGTTCCGCCCATTACTTGCTGCTTTTCCTCTCTTCGGTCGTACTCGCAACCATGGCAGCCACGGCAAAGGCCATGGCGGACCGCCAGATTGTTCATCTGGTCCTACGTCACCTTTCCGACATGAAGTACAAGGATCGCCGACAACGGGGATCCGATCAACCAGTCGAGTTTCTCGAGTTCCGACCGACACTAGTGGATTCCGTTCTCGTCAACAAGCTGTGGGCAGACGAGGGCACGTCGATTCTCTGGAGACGCTATCCACACCTTCCGGCCCTTGAGCACATGGCTCCCAGTCGAAGGCAATGGTATGCCAATGAAGTCGAAAGACTCTTTGTACTAGGGCCAACCGATGACGAGATCAACTTCGACTACCTGCAGGACTTGAACTGGCCAAACCTGAAAACGCTGGAATTGGAGGTTGACTGGAAAAAGCACGAGCTAGGATTAAGTTCCATGCTTCAGACAGAGCTTCAGCATTTGGAATTTCTGGGGCCACAGAGCGGTGACTCCGAATACATTGCTCGCAATATCCTTCCGACTTTGTTCAGACCACGCCTTGTCAGCATTCACATTGGCCCGGACGTAATCGACCCCCAGGACCCAATACATCATCAGGTACTCCTGGACCTTCTTGATTCTGCACCCAGCATACGCGACGTTCGCATCATGAACGCCAGCTTCTCGGGAAAAGACGTCATCTTCCAAACTCTGAGTAAGCGACAGGGTCTTGAAGCGCTAGAAATCGACCTTGAGCCTGGTTTGCAATTACTCTCTTGCATCTCAGGCTCTGACGCTCTGCCTTGTCCATTCATTTCTCTCCGGCGATTGCACGTCATGTGCTATCCGGAGATTGCTATTGCTCTGTTACCTCACCTGCAGCTCATCGAAGACCTGCACCTAGATGTCGCCAGGATACCCACTGACGCACAACAAGACAGAGATGCGAATATTTTGAACGAAATAATCGGGGAGTTGCTGCAATGTAAACAACTCCAATCATTGCAGGTCAACATTGGTCAGCTCGCAGTCGACTTTCCCTCAGCCACAGCATGCCCGATGCTTTCCGGTACCGCGCTCACAGACCTTGCCATCGGCTGCCCAAAATTGCAAAACATCAATCTCTTTGCGTCGGCACCGGGGGCTATTGATGGGTCAAACATCTCCAGTGCTCAATTTGAAGTATTCTGTAAAGGTGTACCGGAGCTGTTAAGCCTCAGCTTGAAGTTTGATCCACAAACAGCAATTGACTTGGAGTTCACAGCACTCAGAAGCTTGGGCAAAAACTGTCCAAAACTCGAAGCTTTGCGATTGAAGATCGCATGCCATCTTCCAGATTTGCAGATAGCTATGGATTCACCGTCGCTACAGCCTACCGAACCTGTCTCCCAATATCCAATAGACTTGGAGGATGGCCCATTAACGTCTCGCATCGCCGTCAAGGGCACCCAACGAGAGGCGTCGCCTGATATCCGTGACCTGGCTCTGTCCAAGACAGACAGCGCGCCTCTTTTTCAGAACCTCAAGCATCTTGGTTTCGCACGACCGCAGTCAATACTTTCGATTGCAAGCGATACCTACATATTGTCGTCTAGCCCTCAATCTAGCTCTATCATGGATCCCTTTGTAGAGCAGAGCCTTGTTCATTCATGGGCTCACCCGCTGGCTGCTCAATTTCCCCACCTGGAAATTCTGGAGGCATGGGGGGATTGGACAGGTCAAGACAATGAAACGCTCAACTACTTCCTACCACGTGAGGCGTTGCTGGCAACTACTTGGGAGTTTCTCAGTGGCGTTGAGCAGGACCTTTGGGACGAGGAAGACAGGAATCAAATCGGCAACGCGGATTGGCACGACAACTATACTGATCGCTACAGCATCGACAGTCATACTAGCATAGATTGGGACCTGGCCAGCCTTGTCAATGAGTTTAGGGTTCAGCAAGATTTCGACGATCATCCTTCGTTAGACACTTATGAAGAGGAACCAGAGGACATGCTTACACCAGGAAGAGTCCTGGATAAGGAAGAAGGGCCTTTTTTCGGACATGCTAACAGCCAAGACATCTCCGCCTCTAGGACGGCAGTAATGTCCAAACCAGAAGCGGTCGCCTGTTCAGTTTAGGTGCCTTCTACCTTGAGAAAAAATTGGAACGTGAAGTCTTCTTCGATTCAACCAGTCAACGGCGATTTTCCTACATAAAGAATACCCTCTTTTACATATCCATGTTTGTATACAATAGATTAAGGGGTAAGATGTCAGAACACGAATTGACGTAAGAACTGGAATTTTAGACGCAGGTATACACCACACTAGACGGGGAATTCGCAAGAAACGATGTATACCTCTTTCAACGTGCGTAAAAGACGTGCTTCTTCCCTGTAGCATGGTAGGCGATCTCTCGCATAAGGTACCAACACAATACACGTTGAGTTTGTCCTTTGTTTGTTCTATTTTTATTTATTTTTTCCGAGAAATCGTCTTCTGGGAGTAGGCACGGTGTTAGGTTTTCGTTAGCGTTGCACCTGAGGCCAAAGACTACATCCGGAGTGGAGAAACATGAAATGTCTCAGTATTCCAAAGATCCCTTCCACTCACGTCACCGGCAAGGAATGGCATTAAAATGATTTCATCAACCCCGGCACTGACTTTTTGTCAAGAAGCCTGCAAAGCGTTTCGTTAGTAGTTGGGGGTGGTCGAACAAAGCACGTTGTCGTCTCGTCTGTCCCGTGGGTTTACTGCCAATCTCACCTACAACACACGCAGCGGAATTCTCAGAGCGACAGAAAGGGGTATCCAAGACTAGCTCTTCGCCTTTATACAAGGGGAACTTTGGAGCATCGGGATGCCAGTTCGAACACAGCCCAATTGACCGCTCTGTAGTGCGCGTCAATCGCACATCTCAACGCTGTCCTTTCCTGCAACCGCATCAAGGCATCCGCCTCAGGATATCCACACCCACCCTAAGACCAAACAGAAAAAAAAACGGGACTGTAAACGCATATTATTTGGTAATATGCGAATACCTATGATTCCGCTTTCAACAATAGGCCGCCTCAGCATTTCCTTCCTCGTCTTTAGTATTCTCGCTCAAAATTTTGTCGTCGCTATACCACATGTTGTTTACACACGCCAGTCATCACTCCTTTCAGCATTACAGTTACCAGGATGTGCGTTCCGGTGCTTCCTCACTCATCTACTGGACGATGGGTGTCCCAATGAAGCCGATTTTGGATGTCACTGTGCGGGCGAGAATCTGATTAAGGCTTCTTCCACATGTATTATACAGGGATGCGGAACGGTCGCAGAAGACGATGCTGTTGCTAAGCTCAGGTCGGCTTGTGGAAAAGGTTTGGGTGGTGTGATATCGCAGACAGCAGAGCCGAGCACCAGCAGCAGCATGGTTGGGGACAAGACAAGTATTGACAAAGGGACTGTGATATCGACTTCAGCAGCAAGCGCAGTCTCAACGAACAGCGCGACAACATACCCAGCCTCGATCCAGATTCCAGCCACAGCCGTAGCCAGCACGCTGAAGACCGGAAGCACGAGTACTACAATACAGTCGACTTCTCGGATAGCAAATCCAACGCAGACATCAACGCAAACACCAACGGAAACAGCGATATCCTTGTCGGAAGAATCAGGGCAGCTGTCTACTGGTGCGAAAGCAGGGATAGGCGTTAGTGTCGCAGTTTTACCTGTGATCGCAGCTGTCATTCTGTTGTGGTACATCCGCCGCTTGAAGCGCCGGGCACATGCTGCCCAACAATCTGGCAACACGCCCAATGCTCCAGATCCAACATCTGCTATGCGAGGCCGACAACTTGTTGCAAGTGCTTACTATACCAGTCCAAAATCGCCATTATCTCCAGGCGGGATGCAGGATGATATGACAGTCTCGAACATTGGCTACGGCATGGTGATGAAGAAGCGCGGACCTGTTCTTAGCATTTTGGTTGAACGTGAGGACGAGGATAAAAACAGCATGAGAGAGCCTGTTCCAGGACAACGAGAAGGATTGGCCCCGCCGCTTGAGTTAGATGGTCAGGGGACAGCGGTGTGGGAGTTACCGACAAGTATTACGCCTAGGAGCAGGAGCACGGAGAGATGAAAGGTCATGGGGGATGCAAGTGGTATTGAATTACGCATGGAATGCAGTGACGGGTATAAGCAAGTAGCGCTGAGGTTATCCAGGAGTGATTGCTGTGTGTAACAGCGAGATGTGGTTAACAAGTGAGTCTGGCAACTCTACAAACACTGCAGTAAAACCCACTGCCTCAACGAGAAATAACATGATATCCCTTCATGACCCAGTCTTCTATACTTTCAAATTAGCGCGAAAGCGTATCTGGCTCATTTACTTTTGTGTACAGTTAAGTCACTTCCACACACTGTGAAACCTCTTTGTTGAACACAGCCTACATTCACATCGTTGAAAGCGAACACACTGTACAATTTCCCGCAGGCCGTTTGTCAACACCGCAGAAACAAACTGCATACATAAATCATATACTTGTAATCATAACTCTCACCTACATCCACTCATACAACTACCCTGACCTGGGATACACAAGCAGCAGGAGAAGGTGACATTTCAACATTCGACTAGCAACCATGAAGCTTTCCAGCACCATCATCACTTTCCCCTCCCTCTTTCTCCTCACCATCGCCTATCCCACTCAACAGGAATCATCAGGTATCTTTACGCGCGGCATTGATCTCTGCTCGCCCAAGTGTAAGGCAGAACTCGACGCCTGGCAGTCCTGCATCTACATCCCTTATTGCCGCGACAGCCGCCAGTTCAACAACCATCAAACCACGTATGATAATTGCTGCAAGGCTGCAGGTCAGGCGAAGCCTAAGCCTGAGCGTAAGCCTAATGAGACTGTCGAGAGGATAAATAGTATTTTGGAGTATTTGGGGCTTAACCCTGTAGGGAAGCCGGTTGCTGCTTGAGTCAGTAGGTGGTGGAGGGCATGTAGGTCAAGTTGGTGTTGGCATCAAGCCGGGAGCGTCGGCGTAGTACATATGATACATATAGCAAGATATTGAATAGTCCGCAAATACAAAGCAAGAGTAACAGCTTTCTTGTGGAAGATACTTTTTCACGATGTATGCGTGATGTTGAGACGGTTGTACGATTGCACGTGGCTGCCAAGACACCGTCCCAAATGCTACGAGTCCTATTGGACTGCAAGACGGAATGCTGCGATTCATACACAATTTTGGTGTCTTCTTCTAGCCCGATTCCTTTACACATCTTCAACGCAGATCGAAGCGTCCCAAAGAACTGGTAAGGTTTGCAAAGCCGGCCAGGCTGCCACGCACCCACGTTAAGTTCTTACTAGCTCGCGTCGGCCCTTCGCCCCGTCTTACTGGGCCGAGAGAGGTCAGGGCTTCGTCTGGCTCAAAATCGATGACGCGCATTTGATTTTACGACGTATACGACCACGAGACACAGCCCCACCAGGGATCTCTACGCGAGGGCTTGTCGTCTCCATCAGCATCGCCATGTTTGGAGCGCTGAGCTGCGGCTCGACCATGGTGAAGACTCGGCGACTGGGCGTTGGCTGGGCGGATGTAATGATGGTGCCTGTCCCGAGGCATCTCTGCACCGCTAGCCGCGAAAAAGTACCGTCACACATGCTTCGGCACAGCCAGCCCAACGTTTACGGATATGCAATGCAGACTGCAAAAGAAATCTGATCCGGCGGGTTTGGTGAAGACAAGAGTCCATGGGAGCCAGGGAAGAGAGGGTAAAGTAAGCCGGGCCGTCCAACAGGGGTTTTGCATAGTGCCCTCTTTCTACTCGTGCTTCTGGCACCCCACCGGCACGCCATCACCCGATGAGGATCATGATGCGAGTAAATCGACAGGGGTGCGGCGTGTCGAAGGCGTTAGACAAGACATCCTCTTCTCGGCGACTTTTCGTACCGCGTGGAGATATTGGCGACTGGCTTGCCTCCACTCACTGGTGATATGTCTCGTTCTTCCCGCTTGAGTCGCTTTCCTCGGTCTCCTGCTTGATACCTTCTGTGCGCGGTCCCAGATTGAGGAGCGATGCAGTCGGTCCCGAATAATTCACAATAAATATCCGAGGACCAGGGCAACCACGACCGCAACTCGACACGACCTCTTCGCTGCGAGCGCACTCATCGCGGGAACACACGGCCATCATGGCGGGCGCAATCGTGAGCCAGACATGGATTCTCACCAAGAAGACGCTGCTCGTCGTCTTCGTGCGCCACTGGTTCTTTACCAGCGTGCGCGCATTCTGGGCCCCCATAATCTTTGTACGTCTTCTGGTCCTTCTACAGCAGATCGATGGCTAACTGTGAGGCCTACAGATGTTCTTTATTACCTATGCTAAGAACTTCTTCGTACCCCCCTCTGAGTATGGCATCGGTAATCCGATTCCCATTCGGTCCTTTCCCGACGCTCTCAACGCTGCTCAAGGCGGCCGTAATAAAGTTGTATTTGTCAACAATGGCCACAGTGGTGGCCAGATCGATCAGGTCATCGGACAGTTATCCAAAACGGTGCGCGATGCAGGGCTTCAAGCCATCACGATAGAGTCGGAGGTGGAGCTGCTCACGACCTGCGCAAGCTCATTGCGTGGTGCAAGTGCATGCTTCGGTGCCGCATCTTTCTACTCGAGCCCCAACGAGGGCCAGGGTCAGGGCTGGAACTACACAATGCGGTCAGACGGTGCTCTAGGAACGAGAATATACGTGAACTCAAACGACAATGACGTTCAAATTTACATCCTCCCATTTCAGCGCGCCATCGATCAAGCCATCGCCTCGGTAGAAGGCTCCGCGACAGTGCCCGAGACCACCGAATATCCGTTCACCGATAAGACACAGGAAGAGTATGATGACAGGATAAGAACACTGTTCATGGGCGCCCTTATCAATATCATGGGCGCAGCTTTGTACATTGGCGTGTGCGGTGTAACGTATCAGCTTACAGGACAGATGGCTGAAGAGCGAGAACGCGGCATTTCACAGCTTGTCGAAGCAATGTCTCCTGCGAAGAAGGCATGGCATACGCAGTTTGCACGTCTTTTGTCCATGCACATTGCATTCGACATCATCTACTTTCCCGGTTGGGTCATCATGGGAGGCATTGTCTGGGCATTGGCTTTCTCCACTTCTAACGCTGGTATTCTGATCATCTTCCACATCCTGGCTGGACTTTCCTTGACGAGTTTCTCCATCTTTGGTGCTGCCTTTTTCCGGAAGGCGCAACTTTCCGGTATCACCATTGTCATCATTCCTATTTTGCTAGCGATCATTGCTCAGGTTGCTGGTCCGTTCAGTACAGCTGCTGTTTACGTACTCAGTCTGATCTTCCCATCCATCAACTATGTTTTCTTCATTATCTGCGTGGCAAGATTCGAACGAGTACTAATCGCCATGAATCTGGTCAAGGCTCCACCCGTCTATGAGGATCATGTTTGGACAACGCCAGGTATCGTCTTCTGGGTCTTCGCCATCATACAGACCTTTGTTTACCCTGTCCTTGGTGCCCTTGTTGAACGATGGCTTTACGGTACTGTGTCAGCAGACAGGAAAACCACGACTTCTTCGCCGGAATACAATATCATTCTAACAAACTTTTCCAAACACTGGACTCCCAGCTGGTTCCGCCGAAACGTTCTGTCAAAATTCGGACTGAAGCCCCCAGAAACGGTCATCGCTGTAGATAACTTCAGCATGAAGGCGCGCAAAGGTCAAATCATGGTATTGCTTGGTGCCAACGGTAGCGGAAAGTCCACCACACTCGATGCAATTGCTGGCCTGAACTCCATCACCAGCGGCTCCATTGAAATTGACGGTACTGGCGGTCTCGGTCTTTGTCCGCAGAAGAACGTCATGTGGGACGAACTCAATGTTTACGAGCATGTCCGCATATTCAACCAGCTCAAGTCTACGGGCACGTTTGATTCTAAAGAGACGATTGAAGACCTCATCCGTGCTTGCGATCTGGGCCACAAGATCAAAGCACAGTCATCCACACTCTCTGGTGGTCAGAAGCGAAAGCTACAGCTTGCCATGATGTTTACAGGTGGCTCCAGGGTATGCTGCGTCGACGAAGTCTCATCTGGTTTGGATCCCTTGTCCCGACGGAAAATTTGGGAAATCCTTCTCGCCGAGCGTGGTGACCGTACTTTCCTCCTCACCACCCATTTCCTTGACGAGGCGGACGTTCTCGCAGATTACATCGCTATCCTCTCCCGTGGCGTGCTTAAGACCAAAGGTACATCGGTTCAGCTAAAGCACGAGGTCGGCGCGGGATACCACGTCACTTATCCTAAGAACGCACCAGTCGAACCACCTACGGATGCAATCAAGAAGCCTGCGCCTTCCGAAGGCATGGTTCAGTATCAGTTCGCCGACGCACTTCCTGCAACAAAGTTTGTCGATGTCTTGAGAGATCATGGTGTCAAGAATTACGACATTGTGGGACCGACTCTCGAAGACGTGTTCCTGGCAAATGCTGAAGAAGTTAAAGAATATAATCTCATGGATGCCGAGCACGGCGAGCAAGCTGTTACCCCCATGTCCGACAAAGATGCGGATTCGCCTTTGGATCACACGTTGGACTCGTCCAAAAGGCTCGAGATGGGCAAAGGTCATGGCACAGGACTTTTCAAGCAAGTACTCATCTTGATGCAAAAACGAGTCACCATCGTCAAACGCAACTTCTGGCCATATGTCTTTGCATTGATTCTCCCTATTGCCGCGTCTGGTTTGGTCACACTCTTCCTTAAAAATTACAAAGCCGTTGGCTGTGACCCAGGCGATGCATCCAACGACCCCGAAGTCTTCTCCCTCTCAAGTGTCGACAGGGTACCGTTGATTCCAATCGGGCCAAGCAGCATCGTAGGCCCCGCCATAGACACCATCGTTGAGCGAGCCCGCATTCGAAAAGAGGACTTCGACATCGTTGACACACTTGATGACTTCAATGGCTTTGTGCAGACAAGGTTCCATAACATTACACCTGGTGGATTCTTCTTGAATCAAGGCGGACCCAATCTGATGGCTTACCTCGCTAATGGCGGAGTCCTCGGTGGACTGATCACGCTCAATGCACTTGACAACGTTGCCAGCAACCTTTCCATCTCCACTCAATACCAGCAATTCGCTGTACCGTTTGACCCTAGCGCGGGAGACACTCTCCAGCTCACCCTGTACTTTGGCCTTGCCATGTGTGTCTACCCGGCCTTGTTCGCTTTGTACCCTACACAAGAACGACTGAGAAACGTTCGAGCTTTGCATTACAGCAACGGCATTCGAGCCGTACCTTTGTGGTTGGCCTATACAGCATTCGATTTCGTGTTTGTGGTTGTCATTGCCGCCTTCACTACGATAATTTTCGTGGCGGTAAGTCCACCAATTCTCAATAGGCGTAACGCATTCTTACTCTGTCTTAGGCATCCGACGCATTTTACGCACCCGGCTACCTCTTTGTTGTATTCTTTCTGTACGGTCTATGCGCTACTCTCTTTGCATACCTCATCTCCATCGTCGTTACTTCTCAACTTGCAGCATTCGCCTTTGCGGCTGGAGGAATGGTCTCACTGTACCTCATCTACTTCATTGGCTACATGGCGATTCTCACCTACGCTCCTGCATATGCGATAGACTCGTACATCGACTACTTCCACTGGACGGTCTCATTGATATCGCCGTCAGCAAGTTTGTTGAGGACACAACTGCTCTCTTTGAACTCGTTTAGTGTGCTGTGCGATGGCACCAAGATCCCAAGCTATCCCGGTGCTCTTGCTGTCTATGGCGGCCCGATCTTATACCTCGTTGTTCAGAGCATCCTCCTTTTCATTGCTTTGGTATGGTGGGACTCTGGGTACCGACCACCATTCCTTAACCGCGAAAAGAGCCGCCAGCAACATTCGGAAGAGAACGTGGATAACATACCACCCGCAGTCGCAGCCGAGATTGCTCGCACCGAACAATGCAAGGATAGCCTTCGCGCGCTGCACCTCCACAAGCAGTTTGGCTCCAACCACGCTGTAAATGATATAACATTTGGTATTCCCCAGGGCCAAGTGTTCGCACTCTTGGGTCCAAACGGAGCTGGAAAGTCTTCTACCATCTCGCTGATCCGTGGAGATATCCACCCTACAACTCACTTTAACGGAGGCGGAGACGTATTGATTGAGGACATCTCCATTGTCAGGAAGCGCGCTGCAGCTCGAGGCAACCTCGGAGTTTGTCCGCAATTCGACGCCATGGACTCAATGACGGTTACAGAACACCTGCATTTCTATGCTCGTGCTCGCGGCGTTGCCGACCCTGCGGCTAGTGTTGAGGCGATCCTCCAAGCAACGAGTCTGTCACGATTCAGCGATCGTCTCGCATCAAAATTGTCCGGCGGTAACAAGAGGAAGTTGAGTTTAGGTATTGCGCTCATGGGTAATCCTTCGGTCCTACTTCTCGACGAACCATCCAGCGGCATGGACGCAGCTGCGAAACGAGTCATGTGGCGCACACTCCTTGGTGTCGCTGCTCCCGGCCGCGCCCTTCTCATCACTACACATTCGATGGAGGAGGCAGACAAGCTTGCCACTCGCGTTGGTATCATGAAGCGCAAGATGCTGGCACTCGGAACTGTAGCGGATCTCGGAGAACAGTACGGTGACGCATGGGTTGTACAGATAGTACTGAAATCCGCTCCTGATACCACCGAAGAGGAGATGAATCGAGTAAAGCAGTGGGTGGCAAGCAATATTCCTGGCGTCCAATTCGACAAGTGGGGTTCTCGAGGCGGAGGACATGGCCAACTCCGGTTCAAAGTGCTCAAAGCGGCGTCCCCGGAATCGACAGCTCCACCTGCCCATACAGGAAAGCAGGACGGAAAGATCACAGAACAGGAGGTTACAAAGGTTTCGTCTGCAGGATCTGCGTCCGATCTCGGTGGTATACCAGGACTCATCCAGCTTCTTGAGTCGCATCGTGCCGAGTTGGGCTTGCAATATTACTCTGTTTCGCCTACTACGCTCGACGAGGTTTTCCTCCGTGTGGTAGGTGAGGAGGAAGAGGAGAACAAGGAGTCCAAGGGAAAAGGTCTCAAGATGAAACGCTTGTTGACCTGTGGGTTGACTCTTAGTTGCTTTGGTTTCTAGACATTTTTGCATTTGAATAAACGGTGGTTCCCTTTTTGTCACTTTTGCACGTTTGAGAGAGCAGTTTGGAACACATAGACATCAAGCACAGATGTCTCTTCTCTAATATAACCCATGTAATTCACAGACACGCAAGCGCATCATTCCATGATCCAAACCAGCATCTAAAAATTGTATCATAGAATCTTCTTACTCATAATCACATACTCTGCCTTGACCACCTTATTCCTCATGACCCTATCCCCCGGACTACACTCATCCTTCTCGTACCCCACCTTCTCGTACATGGCTTTGGCGCCCTCGTTGGCTGTGAAGACGGTAAGCATCGTTTTGCTGATGTGGCACTGGCGCGCAATGTGCTCGACAAACGACATGAGGCGCGTGCCGAGGCCCTGGCCGCGGAGCTGTGCAGAGAGGTGGATCTCGTAGATGTAGACGACGTCGCGGTCGTCGTGGGGCGGGTCGTCCCAGGTAAACATGAACGAGATGAAGCCGAGGATGGGGCCGTGGGGGTCGGGGTGTGGCGGGGATGAATTAGTGGTTGATGGGGTGGAGGTTTCTTCGTCGAAAGCATAGCCTTGGGCGAGTTGCTCGAGGTCGTTGAGCTGTGGTTGTTGTGGGGCTTGAGTTGGGTGTGCATGCCTTGTGCCCTTGTTGACATTGATGTTTTTCTGGCTGCTGGAGGGTTTGACTACTGTGCATGACTTGTCTGGGTCCTTGGAATCCGCTCCAGACACGGGTTTCACGCCACCTTGGCGTACGAGGAGATATATCATGTCCTTATCCTTCATCTCTTCCCGCTTCTTACGTGGGTTCCAGTTGATGCTCGAGGCCCGATAGTGGTGTCCAGATGTCTCCTCGACGAGGTCAATGCAGGCCTGGAGCTCATCTTCTTTGAGTTCTTTGGCTGAAGATTTAAGCTGGAATTTGAGTGGACTTGGTTTATCCGGTGCCTCGTAGGGCTTCAAGCCGGCAATGTCATTTTCGAACAGCTCTTTGAGTACGCGTGCGCGTTGGACGGCTGGAGGCATGTCCTGTGTTGCGAAGCGAGCGTCGGGGCGTGCTAGTCAGGAAGAAAACAATTTGGTTTAATGGCTGCGATGGGTATCGATATTGTAGATGAGAATGCTAAGCCATCACAAGAGTTGATCCATTTACCTGCTCAGACCTAATAGGGATACTTGAGGCCCGCGACTGGCGGATCGGCGCGCGCATTGCTGGGATGAAGCCGACGCGCTGTGGGGAGTCGCGTCGCGGGGCAGCTCATTCTGGTCGAAGTCTTCAGAAGCCTCGAGCGGCCGACAATCTGGTTCAGTACAACTTAGGTAGGGACACATCGATAGCGATATACTGCGCATATCCATATATTCCACGCTCCCAAAAGACAATAATAGCTGCGCAACGCCATTCGATCCTGAGCGCAAGTCGTCGGTCGGTCTCACGTCGGCAACTTTGCGATCTAGGACCGTCAAAGCCTAGCCCATCTCTTTACGTCAACTTGCATCACCGTGAAGAGGCTCATTCACTTGCGAAACACCATTTCTCAGTACTTCCTTGTTTTCAAATCTAAGCAAGTCGTGCGTGACGAACCGCGTAGAGGGCATGCTGCGACAATATGCTACGGTAGCGTCCAAGCCTCTTTCCCGGCTACGGGCTCGAGGCAAAAGTCCTGTTGGCCTCGACCACGTACGTGATGCTTGCATGCTCACTATAGCAAATCAACATCTGCTTACTGAGAGCCAGTTCATCCAGCGACAGCGTGCACTGGCGTTGTGGCGAGACATCGTGCGGAGTACAGCCAATATCCCAGATGACGCAACGAGGAAAGATATGAGACAGTTTGCAAGATCAGAGTTTGAGCAACATCGTCAAGTAACTGATTTGGTATGAAAAGTCCTATTTATGCATAGCAAATTCTCACGGCTAATTGCTTTCCAGGGCCACATTCGATATCTCATATCTGTATGAATTTTCACAGCTTTCACAACGTATTGTCCAGTCCACTGACTCTATGCAGTACGGGAAAACGCAGTTTCAGGCCATGAAGGATACTCTTATCAACTCCGGAGTGCTTAATGAATAGACACCGTTTCCAATCTTATTTGCAGCATCTGTCATCGTGCTTGCTGTCGCACTGTGTTCTCATTGGTTAATCGTCCGAGGGGTCTTCATCTAGCGCCAGCATCGGGCACCTCAGCACCATCTTACTCTCCTCAACCTCTTGCCCTTATAACATCATCCGGTCTTTCTATACACACAACTTCTACATCTTTTTATGTTATTTATTATACACTAGACAGAGCATTGCACATTACAAAAAATCACCTGATATGGCGCTTCCTCGAAACCACTCAGTGCTGATTGTGGGCGCTGGCCCCGCAGGATTGGTTGCTGCCAAGACATTCAAACAAGCTGGATATGCGGTCACAGTTTATGAGGCAGCCGAACGAGTTGGTGGCATGTGGAGGGGTGAGTATGGAGGACCAGGCGATAAGTGCAGTCCAGACATGCGGACAAATCTTAGCAGGTTTACCGTGGCTTTTCCTGATCTCTCGTGGAGATCTATCAATCAAGACCCTGTATCATCTAGCGTGATTTCACCTCCCGTATTTCCAAAAGCGTGGCAAGTCGGTCGATATCTTGAGACGTACGCGAAAACTTTTGGACTCATCGACAATATCGCTCTTCAAACACGTGTCATCAAGACACACCTACAAGACGACCAGACTTGGAGCGTGACTAGCGACAACGGATCTGGGCAGCTCAGTACAAAGACATTCGACCGCCTCGTCATTGCCAGTGGCTTCTTCGACAGACCTTTCCAATCTTTCGATCCCTCATCATCCAAGAATCTCCCAAATATCCAGCACTCTTCACGTTTCCGCAGTGTTTCCGAGCTGAGTAAGATTCCTGGCAAGATTGCTGTGATTGGAGGAGGCATCAGTGGTTCTGAAGCAGCATCGCAAGCCGCCTTCCAGATCTCAAATGCAAAGCATTCGCCTTCTAAAGAAAAGCCTGTCCATGCTGAAAGCAAGGTCTATCATATATTCAACCGGCCTTTCTACTGTCTGAAGCGTTACCTACCCGAAGACCCTCAAGATCAGGACGGCCAAATTAATCCAGCACCCAAATTTCTTCCTCTCGACCTCGTGATGTACAATCTCTCACGACGCGGCGATGGGGAAATAACTGCAATCATCGATACAGTGCCTCCTGAGAAGGCCAAAAAGGGACATGAGTTTCTGAGGTCGAGCTTAGGGGGTGACCAGAGTGATTTTGGATACCCGGAGCTTGTGTACGATTCGGAGCATACGCAACATCCCACCTATACTGGTATCACAGACACGTACATGGAGTTTGTAAGAGAGGGTACTATTGTTCCGGTGCAAGGATGGGTAGAAAGGGTCAAGCAGCAGACTAATAGCGAACTTCTGGATATTGACTTCGAGAAGTATTCACCGTGGCGCCACACTCGCAACAATGAATCAACTGTATGTTCAAGACTGGTGCATTTAATTCTGTAGAAGCTCACTTATATAGGGCACGTGTACGATGACTGACGTGGTGGGTATCGTCGAAGCCACAGGCTACAAGTCTGACCTTGACTGGCTCGATCCTCGTGTCAAGGAACTCTTGCATAACAAAGACATTCTTCCCCATGCGCGCATACCTTTTCTACTCTCCCGCGGATCTGTATTTGCAAACAAGGTTCCTACCCTTGGCTTCGTAGGGTTCTATGAAGGGCCATACTGGGGCGTAATGGAGACACAAGCCCGTTTTCTTGCAGAAACCTGGGCTAAGGCTGGAAAGGCCGACCATCTCAGCCTATTGGACCGGGACATATACAAATCAGACGTCACAAAATACATGCAGAAAGCAATAATAGAAGAGCCACTTCAGTTTCCGCAATTCTGGATGACAGATTATGTAGGTCTGGTGGAAGAATTCGCGCGAGAAGCAGGACTTACGCGCGACGACTCCGCATTCGACAACAAGCAAACTGGTCCAACCTTCCCCTCACGCTACCAAGGCGCAAACACTGGACCCCAAGCGAAAGAAGTCGTGCAAGAAGTCGCCGAGTTGGTCAAAGCATCTTCTGAAAATGCGCGTTTCGTCGCAGCAGCCGTTTTCACAGGAATGCAAGGTGTATGGAGCATCCATCGCAAAATCGACTCTCTTACCGATACCCCCGGCGGCGTCTTCACAGGCACAGCGCACTTTCACCCGCGCGATCCTACAGATCCCACACTTTATTCGGCAGAGTACTTGTACATTGAAGACGGCACTTTTACCATGGACACGGGTCTTGCGTTCCCTGCAACCCGGCGCTACGTGTACAGGTACAACGAAGCCAAAGACCAAATCACTGCGTGGTTTGTCGCTGAAGACAATGAGACTGTCGGCGCGCTGTTTAATACATGGGAGTTTCATGCGCCCGAGGATAAAACGAGGGGCTGGATGGCAAAAGGGTACCATTGGTGCGACCCTGATACGTATAGGAATACGTGTGAGTTCCGGTTCCGAGGGGCGAAGATTGACAAGTTCATGATCACGTATGAGGTTCAGGGGCCGAAGAAGGATTATCGGCATGAGAGTTGGTATGAGAGGCCGAACGCGGGAGAAAGCAAGAAAGAGGGTATTTGATGCGCTACTAATGGCATGTCATGATCGTCGATTATAAGAGGGGTATCATATGCATCTCTTCGTTCTATCGTACAAGACATCACTACATGAATTTTGATTCCAAACCCAACTCACTGTTCTGCACCTCCGTTGGCAAGGGTACTGGGATGTGTAGGCGGTCCATCCCGGCCCACACTGTTCAAGTCGGCCAGCAGAAGCTTAAGATGATTCTGTCGATTCTGATTGCTGCTCCAAGTGACGGCTTGGGAGTAATACAGGATATCCCAAGCGTCGTCGCTGATGTTCTGTAAGAAAGTCGGCAGCACGCGCGCCTTCTGGTAAGAACGCCACAACACACGCCGGATGTCGTCGTTCGCGCCGATGTACGCAAACTGGATGGCTTGGTTGAAGGACTTGAGGGCTGGAGAGATATTGAATGGGGGTGGGAGGCTGACGCGAAGGCGGTCGAGCGCAGCGCTATGTTCTGGATCCTGGCGTGCCATGGCCATGCGTTCTTTGAGTGTAGCAGTGTGGTCGTCGTCAAGCTCATATGGATCTGGCGCTGTTTCGTGCGCGACAGTTGTTAAGTCACCCGGCTGTGGCTTGTGTTCCTCGATGAGCTTTTGAATGTACATAAGCTTTTCCATGAGTCGGGGGTCTTCCATGATCTTGTCAACTTTGGCTTGAAGCTCGGCAGGCACCTCTTCTTCCTCTTCCTCGATTTGTGGGGGCTGCGATGCCTTGGATAGAGCGAGCTTCTTCAACTCTTCTGCAAGCTCTTCAGGATCCATTTCACGCTCAAAGACGCCTTCTTGGTCTTGCGTCCCTGTTGGGTCCTCGTTGAGCGCTGCGTCGAGTTCGGCTTCAAGGTTGGAGTCTCCGCCTAACGATTTCATAACATCGCGCATCTGGTGCAGAAGTTTATCCACATCTTGCATGTCTTCTGGTGTTGGCATGGCGAGATCATCGTCTGGAGTTTCGGCTTCGGTTATGGCGTCGCTTGTATTCTTCTGATACTGTTCCCATTCCGCTTCCAATTCGGCATCATCTACATCTTGTTCCAATGCAGCAAGCTTCTTCTGCATAGCCTCGTTGCCTTCAAGCTTAGCCATGGCCTTTTGCAGCACCTCCTGAAATTCGGGGCTGTCGATGTCCTCCATTTCGGGCATTTTGTCAACCACTTCTTGTAGAGCTTCCTTTGCATCGCCGATGTCCGGGTCGTCAATGAGTTCTTGTAGAGCTTCATGGGTGGCCATCCGTAGGCCTGCGTTGAACTCTTTGCTGCTTGCCTCGGTCTCGCGTGCGTCTTCTTCGTCCATCGCCTCGATTTCTTCTTTTGACTTAATGCTCTGCTTGATGTCCTTCAGCTCTTCCGTCAACTCAGCGAAATTTGGGTTCGAGAGCAGGCTGTCAATGAGTCGACGGTTTAGTTTCGCATCGTCGTAATCGGGATTCTTTTGCGATTCTTCAATCATGGTGAACATCTCCTTGTCCTTCTTGCGGTCCTCGGCCGTCGCTATGCGCTCAATGAGACGCTGAGGTGTGCCCTTATCCAGGTCCTGCTCGTACCAATTAATGACGGGTAAATCATCGCGCTCAAGTTCAGCGTCTGACAAAGGGCGCATTGCTTTGTCCATCTTTTCTTCATCGTCGAATATGGATCGAGAACCCTTGATACGCTCCAGTACTGACGGATCTGGTTCTGCGACGCCATTTGGATGTACCCTTCTATCATGAGAGGCTTTGGAGCGTTTTCCACGAAGAAATTGGGCCGGAAGAGGACGAGCAAGAGAACACCTTAGGGGCTGCGGCCGCGAAAGCGCTCGAATAAGCGCTCTGGAAGGAATATATGCTCTTGAGGGCGCCATGACTGTGACTAGTATTTGTCGCGATGATGACGTTAATTGCCCTTCTGAGAGTTTTTGGGCAAATATGGCAAACGCTCTTGGCACCTCCGAGAACTCCGCAAATGCCGCTAGGCCTAGTTGGGTATCATTCCCACCCTCTATCCGCATCTGAATGTGTGCTCATACATTGGACTCCGGAAGATTGCATCTATTCCTACAAACTCTAGAACTCCCCCATGTGCACAGTGTGTGCGAGAAGCACCTGAAAGTGCTGCCGCTGCTGACGCTCTCTAAAAAAATACAGGTTTCATCTAAAGTTTATCCGGAACGTTCAGCGGACCCTTCATAACGCGCTGCTAGAGAAGTTATGATTATTGCTGACTGTGTTGAAACTCTATATTCACAGTCTGTATGGTATTGCGATATAAATAGCATGACATTCAAGACGATCACTCCCTTTTGCGCCTGTCTTAAACCGTGCGGAGCTTTCCTGCACATTGCCCACAAGCTGCTTCACAAAGAGAATTTTGAATACAACCAATACGCTGCCCCTGCTATCTAGTGGGTGAAGGAACCCATGTTTGGCGAGATAGTGCAAGGTGCTTGTGCAGGAGTCGCCATCAGTCCTAAAGCCTGTTGGTTTTTCAAGTTCTTTCCAAATAACCAGGAAGCGAATACACGCACTGAAAAGTTCCCACTGGGATCATCGTGATGCAATAATAACAAGCAGTCTGATGTCAAACCAAACGTGCGCGAACACGAAGCGGATTACTATCATACAATCGCACCAATCATCCTCGCTGGCTTCCGTGCTAGTTCTTACAGAGTTCAGTCCGCAACGTTATCCTAGGATGCTCCAAAATACCTTCTTGTCCGGTTCGTTGCAATGACATGTGCGACGAATAGTAAGCCAATCACGTTCAGAGGTACATAGCTCGTTCCTTGCTTTTCCAGACTTATTGTGTAGTTGGAGTAGTTCAGTGACAACTGGTTTCTTGGACCTTCCCGTTAGGGATTCAAACTCCAGATTGACGTTGACAGGATCTGCGTCATGCGATGATCTGATATCGGAAAGACACCACTCGTTGGAAGCTGCGGAGGCATCTGCAGGGATCATCTCACGTGTATTCTCACAGCTCGGCAATCCTTCGGGACGCGGATTAATACCACCAAGCAAAAACGCGAGCAAACATCACATGCAAGGGTACATACGAGTGTTGAACGTTCGATCCCAGTTGATCACGGAGGCCAGTTCTCCTTCAAGTACACACTAGCGCTTCCCCACCATTTGTTTGCCGATCCTTGCCGCGGCTGTATCTTACGGGTAAAAATTACATCCTTGATAGACAAGGTTTGGAATTCGGAGTCTCGTTTCTCAGACACTACTATTTAATTTGTGGTCTAGTTCAACCTGACCAGTCGTAGTTGTCCCTGTAATATACTATCCCTGGACTATTGAAACAAATGGCCTCTACTCGTGACCTCGTACCGCACAGTCAATCGTTCCGTCAATGAGCGCTCAGCAAAGTGTGAAACTATAAACCTGGCGCATTTCCCAGGGCCGCGCAAAGATGCGACAGCATCGAGAAGCTTCAAAATGCGCCTTTTCAGTGTGGCAAGTTTGAGCCTATTGGCTTCTGTCGCCAATGCATCACTGCAAATTGTACCCGGAGCCACATGGACAGCAGTGCGTTACCAGCTCATTAACATGGCACCACACTCGACTAAAAATAATTCAGACAAACATTGGCCAACACATCCAAGCTCATGGCGGAGGCATGATCAAAGATGGCGGAAAGTGGTATTGGTATGTCGTATAGCTCACAGCGCACATGTGTTTAGCTATTATTGACATTACCTAAGGGTCGGTGAAGACAAAACGAACGGTAGTGCTTTTCAGAACATCAACTGCTATTCGTCAAGCAACCTGGTAGAATGGACTTACGAAGGCGCTGTGCTTTCGCGCACCGCATCAGGAGACACGGGCCCCAACCGTGTCATCGAGCGACCAAAGATAATGCACAACAAGAAGACTGGCAAATATTTGCTTTGGATGCACATTGACAGCTCGGATTACAAGGACGCCAGGATTGGTGTGGCTATTGGTGATACAGTCTGTGGAAAGTACACTTACCTGCGGAGTGAGAGGCCTCTGGGATTCCAGAGTAGGGATTCGGGCGTGTTTGTAGACGATGATGGGAAAGGCTATCTGCTCACTGAAGACGTACGATCCCTTCTTTTGGCTACCGAGCGTCACGAATCGCTGACTGAACTAGCGTGAAAACGGTCTCCGCATCAATGCCCTTTCAGATGACTACTTGAATGTCACTAGAAACGTCTACAAATGGGCTGAGAAATACGAATCTCCAGCGGTAATCAAGAGCAACGGGGTATACTTCATGTTTGCTTCTCAATTGACTGGCTGGAATCCAAACGACAACTACTACAGTACCTCAACATCTCTCTCGGGCCCCTGGTCTGCTTGGAAAAAGTTCGCTGATTCCGGATCAAACACTTACGCCTCTCAGACAACCTTTGTACTGCCTGTGGGCAATAACTTCATGTACATGGGCGATCGATGGCACAGCGAAAACCTAATGAGGAGCACATATGTCTGGTTGCCACTGCAAATCTCCGGCACCACTGCGAGCATGAAGAATGCGGTGAACTGGATCATCGACCCCAGCACTGGTGCTATGACGGCCGGGCCAAGCGAAAACTCCTATGAGGGCGAGGCCGCAACCTTGGCCAACGGTGCAAAGTTTGTGTCATGCTCAGGTTGCTCGGGTTCTCAATTTGCTGGTTACATTGGCGGTACCTCATCCGGCACGATCACGTTTTCCAACGCCCAGTCTTCAGCTACGACGCGCACGACTCTCAGGCTAAAGTACCTCAACGGAGATAGCACGCAGCGGTATGCAGATGTCACCGTCAATGGGAAAACACAGAAGGTTGCCTTTGTACCATATGGTGGAAGTGATCCCGGAAGCTCGGTCGTGCACGTTGATCTGAAGCAAGGCAGTAACGAGATTAAGATTGCAGGAAGCAACGGAGGATGGGGCCCAGATATCGATCGGATATTCGTGCCTGTAAACTAAGGTCAGGCCTCTGGTTCGGAATAAGAGGCCGAATGAAGAAGCTGCAAGCCTTAAATCTATATTTAGAAGAGCCACTTCCGAGTTGAGTAGGTCAAAAATGTACAGGCTTGTTGCATTGTGATGTTGAATGCATGTGGAAGATCACCTAATCTGATGATCTTCAGCAATTATATTTACCATACCTAGTTCCGTACAATAGTATACGACATGGAATACCACACTATAGTCATACAAATCCAACCTAGGATCCTGAGAAAGACATTATTTTTTTGTTCTTGCTAACTACTTGTGAGCTGGAGGTTTGATCGAAGGAAATACATGTAGGAAAAACATATTTATGGCACGCTGACCCGCAGCCGTTGGAGATTCGAACCCCAGTAATAATGCCCGTACAAAGATATACAGAAAGAAACTAGAGCGCTCCATTGCGGAAAATGATTATGCAGTAAAGGTCCTCGCGCTGACTGCTCGTGCTGCAGCAGCACCCCCTGCGCCCGCTTTGCTCATGACGAACTTAGCGGCCTGGTTGGCATTCGCTCCGTATGACAAGTGGGGCGGTAGAATGACGGCCTGTCCAGCGCAGATAAGATCGCCTGCTGCACAAAAAACCTTGGTATTTGCAGCGGAAATCTTGCCGACAGGCTTGCCGTTGTTTGGGTCGCCAAAAATGACAGCGCTGGATACAAAGGCAGTGTCTTCAGCGCTAAGCATGCTGGCTGCGTTGTGAACGAGCTGACCTCCTTGACTTTGGCAAGGTTAGTACGCATTTCGAAACCCAGAATATCTTCCGAACAAATGAGTAGACTTACGAGTATCCCGCCATGACCAACTTCGTGTCTGGGCACTTTGCGCGAACTTGTCCAACCATCTGCGCCATCAACCTGCTACCACCTGCATCTCCACCGACAAGGAAACCAGGAACATCCGCTGGGTACTCAATGCCTTGAACAGCGACATTTCCACCCATCTGAGCACCAATTGCGCTAACAAATGGAGGTCCAGCAATGCTGCCCATGTTGCCAAGCTCTGTAGTACCACGAGCAAACAGCACCGTCATGGCCTTGCACCCTCCGCCGTTCTTAACATCGTTTTGAGTAGACGATATAAGTGCAGCCGTCGAGACGGTCGGGAGAAGAAAGAAGAGAGACTTCATGTTAATGATTGTGTATACTGTACGATTTGCGTTTATTGAAGAAAGGTATAGGGTCAACCTATAAAACAAGAAAGAAAAGATCAATCTGCGATACAAGATCCAATGCGAAGGTAGAAAAAGAGATGTGCTACTGATTCGGTTGTCTAGAGTCTAGTATTTCTTCTTATAGAACAGCCAAGTGCATCAAAGTACAAAGCTACCGAGGTAAGTATGCTATTCCAAGACTTTCCGACTCATGGTATACAAGCAAGCAATGTTTCCAAATGCCTTCCAGGAACGCATCAAACATCATGCCCCTCCTCAAATAGCACGTCAGAGTGTAGCCAGCCTGTTCCTGAGACATGGTCTATGCGAACGTCCGCGTTAAAGCGAACCTCCTTAGGAATTCCCTTAGTCTGGCGTCGAATTCGGTAGGGCTACAGGTGTGTGGCTGTCACAGTGTACCTAACGGTTCATGCCGTATGAAATGCCAAGAACGATAGGACCTTGTTTCCATGATGCGAAGCATGGATAGACCGGGTAAGACGGGCAGAGGCCAGAAGACTCCACTTTCACGATCTAGTCATGGAATATCTGGTTACCGATTCTGCAATCCGCCATGGCTTTTCGGTCCGGCCCGTATCAGCTATAACCAATTAGCCTTGCCTTAGTCTGACTCTGCAAGCATTGCCAGCCCTTTACAGAAGAAAGTTTTCGCTTCTGCAAAAGCCTTCAAGGATTTGCCACGGCATTGGAGGCCTCGCCGTGCGGCCGAGGTAGTACGTCATGAGACTGATTGCTGTTGCATGTGTCGTTCAACAATAGCGGTTTCAGCAAGTCGTGCCATGTTTCCAACTTTCGCATCATGTTGCGTTTTACAACAGAGGCCAAGGGTCATCTGATTTCACGGCAACATGGCTTTCCGGGACTGATCTACCGACCTTGTTTGCATAGTGGGGATTGTGCGACAGATCTACGAGGCTTGGTAAGCTTGTTCAGGCGACGAGGCTGCGGATAATACTAGAGGACTGATCATATCTGGTGTTACGGCAGTTCGCCGGGAAGACTTAGACATTTCGATATTTGAAATAGAAGTTTCAGTTGTCCCCACGATGAAGACAATCGTGATGCGATGCGATGCGACGCGACAGGACGTGATGCTACAGACGTCAGCGACCAGCTGTGGAGCTGGGACAGAGAACAGCGCACTACGCGTTCTCGAATTAATCTACAAAAAGGAGAAAGATATTGCTATTCTCAGCCTCTGAGTGTACTTAAATGGCGCAATAAAGCTACCTCTACCCCAAAAGTGTAGGCGTCCGCCAACTCTAATAAAACTCACCTACTAGCCTGTACGGAGAATGGATAAACACTGCTACATGTCGTAAATGACTTTAGATTACCATTTTAATTTATTACACAATAGTGACTGCTGTTGTAGTGATTTCGACTACAAGCTTTGCTTTTTTGGTGGGGTAGTGTTTATTCCACTATTTAAGTACCCGATGCTTCTCCGGAAATGTGAGCGCAACGCTTCGGCAATGATGGATTCAGATAAGGGCGCAGTCTCCCGCTTCGTCATTGGATATTGGAAATCCGGGGCCTAACGCGTCCCTGATGCCGCAACATGAGTCATGTGCTTGCGCCCTTCGTACATGGGTCTTCTTCCTTGGTGTGAGCCTGATGGGCAACTCAAAATCAGGTGTCTGCCTGAAGAATTTTATCTTGCTGGATAGCATTAACTTGTAACTCAATCAAACACCCGCCACCATGCCGCTAGAACTGCACCGCATAACGTCGCCAGACGATCTAGAGACCTTCAGTACCATCCAGCTTGCCGCTTTTGAAAGTGGCGGTGGCATGGCTTCCTTGCTCAGCCCCGACCTTTCCAACAAAGAGAACTTGAAAACATACATTGAAAAACACATTCAATCCTGGCGCAATGAACCCGATGTCGTGTACCTCAAAATCGTGGATACCGATCTCGAAGGGGGAAAGATGATTGCCGGAGCGAAGTGGCGCATCAATGAGAAAGAGCGAAGTGAAGAAGCTGTGGAGAAGATGTATCCTAAACCTCAGGGCAAGGATCTAGAGAAACCGGCAGTGGTGGACTTTTTTGCGTTCCTAAGCAGAGTGAGAAAACAGTATATGGGCACCAAGCCTTTCTGCTGTAAGTGTGAATAGTGAATCGAGCAGAAATCATACTAAGTTCAACCAGTTCTGCATATCCTGGTAACGCATCCAGATCATCATCGTAAAGGTGCAGGGACTATGCTGCTAAACTGGGGTATCAGCAAAGCTGACAGCCTGGGGCTTCCTGCTTTCTTAGAGTCGTCGGCCATGGGCAAACCGCTGTATGAGAGGCTAGGATTCCAGACTAAAGAGGTCGCCATCTTCGATCTAGCAAAATATGGTCTCGAGGGTAAGGATACGAACACTGCTATGATTAGGGAACCAGTGTCAACCAGCGCTTAAGACTACAAGTGAGCAGAACAGCCCATAGTCTGTATTGCTTGTCCAAGTCCTCGCAATTGCAACACGGTACCCCAGCTGCATACGGTGGACTTTATGTATAATGCATAAGCGAGTTGTCATATTGGCGTAGCGTAGTGCTATCAAAACCATCGTTTGTTACTCAACGTGATATGCACAGCCACTCCCCGCTCTCGCAGTTTTTCAAGCTTCTTTATAAAGTCCTCGCACTGGTCCCGGTGATGCAGCCCTATCGTGTGTGCAAAGTGATGTAAAGTCACCTCCGACAGCTCACTGATCTTCTCCAGTGCACTGAAGAACTTGTCCACCATTTCCTGGCTTCCCTTGTCCAGCACAAGCTGCATCAGTACAAGAGACTTGATCTCAGACGACGCACGTCCCGTATATGAGAAAAATAAAACAGCAGTCTGCAAGCTGTAAAACTTGAACGCCTGAGTCGCGCAAAAGTAGGAAAGCACTTCTGCGCGGATTTGGCGGGAAACCCGGAAAAGAGGAGGACGAAGCACTGCTTCACCGAAATGCTCCGGCTTGGTACAATTAGCGATAGTAATGGAGCGCAATTCGTCATAGTATATGTAGTAGCCGTATATTTGGTTGCGTATCTCGCCTGGTAAGTCTAGGAATGTAGTGCCGGTCGCCCTAGGCTTCAGCATGATTAGCCAAGGATGGGGATAGAAAGCTGATGCACATTACATTGTCAGTTGACCCACTAACAAGCTTATTTTGAAGCCATTTCCTCATGTTCATCATATTGGCGACGGCGTGACGGCCTCGACGCTGTTCTCATAGCTTGAGTTGTCACAACTACAGGTGGTTGCCTACGTCAACGCGTTCCCTAATTGGGAACGCCCAATCATCGAACGCCTCGCCTGCAAGACTCCATCGTTATGTGCAACGTCAATTTGACATCGGATTCTTTTCATGCTTCATCGAATTCCTCTGAAAGCATCTCACACTGGTTATCTATATGATACAGCACAAGCTCGCGACATGGATTGTATCTCCTGTGCTTACAGCGATTGATCGAACGGTATCATAGCATTTTGGAGAAAGTCTTACACACTAATGTACAAAAAAACAACCCAGAGAGGCATGGAAAAACTATTCTTCCTCGTCTTCTTTTTTCCGCTGACGATTCAGCTCGTCAATCACCTTCTTACCACATGCAAGCACTTCCATCGTCCGACTCTTGTTGTCATGATCTCTTGTCTCTGGAACCAGGAAATAAGTGGTTACTGCACCCGCAAGCATGAACGCACTCATTACCTGTAGAACGTGCCCAAAATCACGGCGTTCCTCCCACTTGAGATTGTCTTTGTCGTTCGCGCTGCCAGTTTGAAAGGCGTATGCGATGAAGATCTGGACGACCCAGGATCCTAGCTTCCCACTGGCTGCAGCTATGCCGTGGCACGTGCAGCGATACCTTGTTGGGAAGATCTCGGCAGGAATAATGAATGTTGTCACATTGGGCCCTAGGTTGAAGGCGATGTGACTTAGCACATAAAGAATGATCAAGCCGGATCGGCTGTTGTCTAGCAGCGCCGTCCAGGCACTTCCTGTTACGATAAAGAGCACGAAGAGAGCCACGAAGCCCCAGAACTGGATGACCTTTGGCGAGACGTACTTCACGATCTTGATCATCAACAGGCCGCCGACGACCGTTCCAATCGAGACCATGACCAAAGTGTGCTTGCTGTTGCCGCTCAATGTTTCATATACTGATTGTTTCTCATCGGGATTTGCCTCCCAAATGTGGCTGACGATCTTCGGTGATGAAAGTCCTAATCCGTAAACTAACACACAATCAGTAGCGGTCTAGGAGCGAGATTCCGGTTAACATACATGCAAAATCGAGAAAGAGCCAGGCCAGGGATGTGCCTAGCAGATAGTGCCAGTTCTTCTCCACGATGAAGAAGTTCTTAGCGTCTGCCCAAGAGGCACGTGGAGGAACGTAGTCAGGGTCGCCGGGCAATGGCTGTGTGGACTGAGGCGCATTTGAGCGGTTTTGATCGTTGCTGACTTCATGCTCAGATTCGTCGTCGCTGTAGACAATCTCATCAGGCGGTATGCCAGAGGAGCCGGATGAACGTCTTGAGATTGCCTGTGGCGCCTCAGAATGTATGATGTGTCGCATCTCGGCCTCACCATTTTCTGGGTTGATCTCGGGCGCGCCAAAGTAATTGGCCGTATCTTCGAGAGTTTCCTTTGTGTTCTGCAATATGTCGAGGGTATACCTTGGACTCTCGGGAATCGTGAAACGGAAGACCAGAGCAATGGCAGCTGGTATGACACCGATGCCAATGACCAGCCTCCAAAGTCGGTCGATGGCACGGAAACATTCTAGATCGTCCTCGCGACATGCTGGAAGTTCTTTCTCGATCCACGGTTTATATGCTTCTACTGCAGCCAGTGACAAGACGTTGGCGAGTAGCTGTCCCATGGGTTGAGCGAAGAAGACCCAACTCAACATTCGCGCCCGGTGCTTTCGAGGAGCAAACTCAGCTGTGATGACCTGAGATCGTGGTTAGCTCTTGTTCGCTCTACACGGAGAAAACTTACAGCACTAAGTGGATAATCTGCTCCAATGCCCAGGCCTTTTAATGTTAGTCCGCTATATGTTTTGGAAAGAGGCGCCGACATACCCATAATTGCTCTCCAGGTAATCAACCATCCTCCAATAGCCATGCTATTCTTCTCGCCATTGGAACTCATCAACAAGAGCATAGTGCCGACTATAATAATCACCAACTCGAGTCCATACATCTTTCGTCTGCCAAGGAAGTCGGCGGCGACGCCAAATCCAATTTGACCAAGCATGGTACCAGCGAGCGTTGAGCACATCATCGCAGTCTTTACTTCTGATGGAACGTACGGCATTCCATTGTCAAGGTGACGCGGCCAATACACATAGCCTAGCATTGGCGTGACAACATTTAGTGCAAACAGACCAAATGCATCAGTCAGGAAACCTATGCCGGCAACTACCACGACCCAAACCTGAAAAGGTGCAGCATCAATTGTAGCTAGTGTCCATCGTCGCCGTCTTGATTCCTGGCAACATTGTTAGCCAAATGGTAATGATCAAAATGTTTCGACCTGATCTCGATACTTACTGGTATACCGCTCCCTCCCGCTGTAAGGTCCGCTACGCCAATTTGATGGCCTCTGATTGGCCGCGTGATCCAGTTACGAAGGCCCATATCGTCTTTTAGGAACGGTTTCTGAGAAGAGAATCCTATTGCTCAAGCCTGTCAGATTTACAAAGGGTCAGCTGCATATTAGTCTTATACCAGGCTTGTCTCGGAACTGCCTCGAGGATATGGCAGATGCGCAAAGCCTCAGCCACAGGCGCAGAGTGTGCCTAACATAGACGGCTGGAGTATGGGGACTGCCCCACGTCGTGAGGCAGACCGGTCAACCGAAAGGTACATGTGCAGGCTGGCACTCATTTCCCACTTGCTACGCTCTCAATCAGTCACGGCGTGTTCGCCGAAGGTAGACTTGGTGGCGCCCGTGGCTGCCTTAGAGCATTGCGAAGCCTCTACCTGGCTAGTTTGTATCCCGCGGTCACCCTGAATGGACAAGACACGTGTGACTCGTCGCCTTCTTCCACAAGTCGGGAGTGCCTCCAAGGGCGTTCAATTGGCAGATCTCACAGACAGAGGGGCTATGCAGATACCATTTTCCAAAAACCAGTCTCGTGGGAACAATAGTCGACTCACGCGTGTTTGTGAGAAAGCCACAATGTTCTGGATAATTAGGGTAGGCCGTTGTTGTAGTCGACGATGGCCGTTCGCTTCCCCACGTGGTGTTGTTCGGCCTCTCATTGAACGTTGGATCGGATCGTCCTGATTCGGCGTCCAACCTCGGAAGCGCCACACGTATTAACGCGACCTTTGTTCCGCCCCCTGACCAGCTCGCGATAGGCAATCTTGTCATGCCGTCCTGCGAAGCCTCGAAAAGCGTGTGCTGGACCCGAATCCGTCGGCAGTCAATACGCTGAGCCACCCCATATGCCGCAACGGTGTCCCTTTGGCGTGGCCTGGACCGGCGCATGCTCAGACGGGCGCGCCCAGAGGGCATCCCCTACAACACTGTTACTCTCATCTGGGAGCCTTGCGCTCTCTCCACATTGCAGTCCACCAGATACGAGCAGTCCACAGTGAATGAGCACACTTTACATCGTTAGTGTTGCGCTTCAGCGCGGCGCAAGACAACGAACATGTCTTTCGGATGCAGCCCATCAGATGTGCTGAAGCTACTCGAGATCTCCACTCGCGTGTACCTAGCTTTCAAAGGTGTGTCTTCAATACGTCGGTCCTTTTCGTGAGATAGCTGCTAATGTAAGCTTAGATGCCAATGAGAATTCTGAAGCACAGGTAGCAGGTCTAGTGAAAGAGTTCACGGCCTTTCACACTTGCTTGGTGGAACTGGGTGAGCTGATGAAGCAGTATGGCCAGCCGATGCCCTTCCCCGTGAAGGACTTTGAGGCGACTCTGAAGAGGTGTGAGAAGACTCTCGACCCATATGCAGACCATCTGGTCGATAAGAAGATGGGCGTCAAGAAGTTTATCTTCACAATCAGATATATGGGAATGGAGAAAGAAATCGATGGACTGAGAAAGCAGATTACTGGCCATTACCAGGCGTTGCACATGTGCATCTCGTTTCTGCAACTGTAAGTATTCAGTGGAATTTCTACGACAGTGATCGACGACTAACAATCCGCAGTCGCTTGCATCTCGAGGCAACCAAACAAACCCAACGTCTTCTTGACTCGGCGCCACCACGCACAGTAACTCTGGGACGCCGTGCCTACTCAACGAATGCGATAGGGTTCTCGTCTCAACACGCGCCTTTGGCGCTGCCCGCACCAGATGAGCATCCGCTTTTCAGTGAATGGGTGATCTTTGATCGTTGGTTGCAAAGCGAGGATGAGCGCATCGCGAGGGAAGCAGAGCACGCCCGTCCATTATCGGTAGGCGATGCACCGGCTGGTGTGCCCAGCGAAGATGACCAGACAGCTGCCATATTGTATCACCTCCGCCGACAAGTCGATGACGCTATTATGATTGAGGAAAACCGCGTAAAACGTATGACTGCTGGGAAGCGGTCGCACCTTTCACCAAGTGATGCCATACGACAGGAAGTCCGCGAAATGCCGCCAGCGCCTCTACGTACATACACGCTCGACACTGAACACTCTGGAAATTTTACCGGTTTTGAACACCAAATGAGCAGCTCTTCAGCAACCGTTCGACCAATTATAAGTCCTCCATCACCTCACTCGCCTAAATCAGGAAGCCCGCCAGAAGAGTCCTATTTTGGTTCCATAGACTGGGCACAATCACCCACCGAGACGTCCGCCTCGCATGACATTGGCCGCACAACGTCTGTTTCAACGAACAGAAGCAGTATGAGCTATTCACCATCCTCGCAACCATTATCTGGTGCGGATTTGAGTCCTGGTGGAACTGCTCAAGAGAACCTAGCTTCGTACAGTCTGCGGCGCAGTCTCTCTAGGACGTCCCTAGCGACCATGGCTTTGGGTGAAGCGGCCCTCAAGTGGAGGTGTATCTCCCGATCTGTTGATGTCGAACGAAAGTCTGCCAAGTACGGAGCGGAAAGCGGAAAGTGTAAAGTTCTGTGGCAATACCGAGAAGATACGGGAATATCAATCCAGGCCGTACATCTCTCCGAATCAGACAACAAGCTTCACTGCTGGATCGAACAGCATTTTCCTGCCACTGGTCCTTCAATACCGCTGACGACCACACATCCGGATGGTGCAGTATCCATCGACTTTCCACGCAACTCTTTTGGAAAATTGAACAAGCAATACACAGATATCAAGTACACGTTTCCCAGCTATGAGTCAGCAGAGAAGTTCCAGACTCTTCTTTACACCAATAATGGCGTTGACGCCGCGGACCTCAAATTCGACCGACCAATCGCGGCGATTTCATCAAACCTAAACCCCGCTGAGTGTCGAGAAAGGAATCTGAGGTTGTGGCGGCGCACAGAAACGCACTTGGAGGACGATGGCCCCGTCAGCTTCGACGTCCTGGTACTCTTGTTCTACACCAGCGCGTTGGAAGAGAAAGGACATTGGGTAGAGGAACCACACTATGCATTCGAATGGTTTACAGACGCCACTTTCAAAAAGGACAGCGATAAACTAACCTTGGTCTTCTCCAAAGAAGCATCGCGCTGGAAGTCGGACAAAATCTTTCAGCGGCGCAAATCCTCTAGCGCTATTAGCACGGCAACGACATCTGCACCAAAGAGCCCATCCATTTTTTCGCGAAAACGTAACGACTCGATGGAGATACCGCAGTTGACGCGCTCAGGCACCAAAACGTCAGTGGCATCCAACGAATCAATCAAGACATTCAAAAGTGTCCTGGGCAGTGGCGGCAATCCCGCTCGCCAGGGAAATATCAATCGGTTTGGGTACTCTCAGCTGGAAATCAAGTTCAAAAACAAGGCCGATCGGAGGGCTTTTTTGGATGTGTGGAAGGAATATGTGAAGCCGTTGACGCGATGACACGGGTATGTGCGTAGAGGGGATTTGATCGACGAATATGGAGAATGTAATTACGAAAATGGAAAATATATCTAATTTAACATGTTTAATTACTAGTTAGAAGAGATACTAGCGTATCCCCTAGCAGGAGAAGAAGTCTTCCGCAGCGAATTAATTCACCGCGTCATGGAAGAATATTAAATATATGACAAGTCCACAAAGGTGGAAAAAAGATATCTACACCCAACTCAATCACTCACAACTCACACGCTTAATCACCAATATAAGTCTCAACCGCAAGGTCGGCAATGTATAAACACACCCCTCTTTCTTCTACTATTGTACAACAAAACCCCTAAACTAAGCACACGTCTTATTCGCCACCACCTTGCCAAACTCCTCAACATACTTGACCTGTCCCTGCTCATCGTAATCAATCCTCACCTGCTGATTACTCTGCACCGACGGGTCGCCCTCGAGGTAGTTCAGAGGCTCCAGCCGCATGGCCGAGTGCGCGGTGCTGAACATGGTGACGGGCAAATCGCCCGTGTGGGGCAGATGGTGCATTCCTAGGTTGAACCAGAGGACGCTGTAAAGAATGTTTTGTTAGCTTACATCTCGCACTGCTGTTTTCTTTCGCGTGGGTAGAACGAAGAGAGGACTTACACATCTTCCTGCTCGAGGCTCTCGTCATCAAAGAAAGTGGCGAAATCGACAAGCGGATCTTCCTTCTGGAATTGGTTCCATGGGTCAGCGGCGCGCGGCTCCGTGTCTTTTTGCTTGGTGACGTAGAAGTCGTGCGTGACGAAGGCGCCTGCTTTGCCTGTGTTGGTCGACTCGGTTTGCGTCAGGTGGATGGTGCCTGCTGTGCGCTTGAGGCGGTAGCCAGGGTACTCTCCGAAGCGGTTCGGCGTGTCCTTGTTCACGATGGCGTACTGGCTGTTGTCGTTTGGGGCCCAGTTGATTTGCGATGCGGATTCGTTTGTGACCCAGGAGCGGTGGGCTTTGAAGGTGTTGTAGCGGCGGCCTTGGCTCCAGGGGTAATCGGTGGTGATGGCTTGAAAGGTGAGCTTCTGGACGCTGTTCTTGCCGCCGTTGATATCCAGGTCCGCTTTGAAAGTCAGCGTGTGGTCGTGTGAGCTGCCGGAGAGGAAGTCGTGGATGTGGAAACCGTATTCGGGCTCGTTCTCCCAGTAGCTGGCGGAGATGTAGCCTGAGAAGCGTGACGAGACTTCAATGGCGCCGTCGTAGAAGAAAGTGTAGTCGATCATGAAGTCGTAGTTGCCGACGGTGGCGACGGTTCGCATTATGAACTGGATGTTTTTTGCAATGCTGGTGTGAGCGCCGGTGTCGGTGAAGGAATGGCGGCGGATCGGGTATCCGGCGTCAAACTCGAAGATGCAAATGGCATCTGGGAGAGTTTTGGTAGCATTGCCTACATTGATGGACACAGGCAGGTAAGTGGCGTGATCCGGACAGTCATACCCGTGGACAAGAGGTTGCAAGTCTATTCCCATGCCGGTTGTGGTGTCGAAAAAGGTCGCTTCTGAACCAAAGGGATCTGAGCTTGCGTAGGCCGTCAAGGCTTCCTGGAGAGAAAGTTCGTACAAGATACGTTTTCCCTTGTAGTTGACATCATGGAGCGACAAACCCCGATCTTGGGAAACGGTGTGGAAAAAGTCAAAGTCCATCCAGGAAATGTAATGCTCCGTGGTATCGATTCGGAATCTCTGGTCGCCCTGTGCAACAGATGCGGGTGGTGGCTGCTCGTCCAATGGAAGTGGCGCTCCCTGTTTGTCCATAGAAGTCCAATTGCCCACCACATTCGGCGAGGGAACATTGTAATCGGGAGAGTTGATTGCCGCTCGGAACTCCTCTGTAGTGGCGTAAAACTTTCCGACCGAGTACCACCCATCCACTGTCCAATCCTCCCAGTTTCGGGAGGTTAGGTCAAATTTGACGTTGAAGCCCAGGGGCAGGACTGTGGAGCTACCAAGCTCTGTACCGGGAGTGCCAAGCACCGTAGCCCAAGAGATGATCCGCTTGTCTTCGTCCCAGAATGGACTACCGAAACGGAGACCTACAAGGCCACTGGAAAATGTCTGGAATGCGGTAAGTGGCTGTTCTAGCACACTGTTCACAAACTGCTACTTACCGTGTTGAACAATCGCTGGGCAATGTCCTCATGTTCAGTTCCAAACTTAGTCAGGAAATTTGTACCTTCAATTGGAGAATACAACGGATGCATGGTTGTTTTTCCGCGTTGGGTGTTTTGGAACGGAAACGTGAGCGGCTGTACTACCGTTGCATTCGTAGCTGGCAGAGGGCCGACCATGTACTCTTGCCAGTACACTTGGGAAGAATTGGTAGCGCCATGCTGAACTGTTGCGCGTGCATACCGGTAGGGAGCCTTTGAATATCCGTCGAGATAAGGAACGGTGTCGGTCTTGTTAGGCTCTAGGAGCGCGACTTGCACACTGAGGGATAATCAATACGTAGACACTTTGCTGCCTATGTCTGGACTTACACATAACTATCTCGGCTAGATCCCTGGTTGCCATTCAAGTTCAGGTCCGTTTGCAAGAGTTGGTTCACACTTGCTGTTTCGTCATCTGAAAGCGCTTTCCACGGGTTAGGAAACGGCGCAGTCAGCGTCGGCTGTCGATCCGGGGTAGAAGCATTCTGTGCGGCAGCTGATGAAAGAAGGGCAGCAATGCCCACTACAACACTAGAAGCCCACTTCATGATTGCTTGCTTTTCAGGATGCAAGTAGCAGACTCGACATAGCTAGTCATGGGGCGCCAGCATATTATATATTGCCCCGGACGCTTACACTAATCCAACAGAATAATGCGATGGGGGCGTTAATCTAGTGTCCTCACTCGCGAGCATGGCTAAGAATGGTCTGACTCGTCTAAATTCGAGGCCCTCGCTTCCAAAGAGATCTACCTTAGGAAATCGCTTGCTCTGTTGTTGCTTTTCCTGCACGACAGGTTCAACAGGAAGCGATCGACAGGACAACCCTTCGTCAAGCGGTTCAGCCCCGGGTCGCAACAATACTAAGGTCTCACCCCTCACGCTAACAGTGCCACAATTATGAATAGAACTCTCGTGGTAGGTATACAAGGGTCATTTAGACATCTCTAGAAGGTGTGCGATGCCATGCGATTGGGTGTACAAATATGTGGCGTTCCATCCCGGCCTACGACTGGCAGCGTGCTCAGCTGGAGCTTGGGGCGAAATGTGCCCGTCAGATTTGTTCCTTGCAAAAGAATGTATTGCAACAAGCACTGCTCAGTATTCCGGTGGCCCAAGGACACACTAGCCGGGGCTGACGGCAAGTGATTGTCGTTGGATCTCGATACAAGCTTTTCAGCTTCGGCTACGACACATGATCATCCGGGACAAACTTTCCACATTAACCACGTCGGTTTCTTCATGTTACGTGATTGTAAATACCAAACATGTCGATCTCGCTTCTTCTGCAGTTGTATAAATTTGACTTTCATGTTTACTTCATTGCCCCTGTTCTAAGCTACAAAGGTGCATTCAAATGCAATCTCTCCGAAATTACCGGAGTGGGAAAGTCTGCCAATACTTCAGCACTGACGGCAAGGCTGAGTTCCGGAGACTTTTGTTTTGTACTTTCGTGTCGATAGCAGAGCACTTTGACCAGACAGAGAGCCTGACTCGGTGTTGAGTAGCCGGCGGAGACAAAATGAAAACGATTCAATTCGAATACAATCTGCTATTGGAAACGTAATGAAAGCCGACTTGGAATGCTCATACGAGGAAAGCGCGCTTCACCATACATGACAACCCTCAACACTTGAGCCTACCATGCAACTTGCGGAGGGAGAAGCCTGCGGTTACGTCGGTGCCTAACCATTAGGTTGTGTCGAAAACGCCTCGGTTCAACTTGTATTTCTCTTCCCATGTACTTGAGCTGATCTGCCCAAAGAGCAAGTTCGACCTTTTCTGGGAACGCCCGGTAGAGTTTTCGTACATGTCGTGACAGTGACTCTATTTCACGAGCGAGCAAGTAGGAATCTTCATTGTCGCTATGCATGCCCAGCTGATAGTGATGATGTATGTTGTGGAAGGCTTGAATCACCGCTTGCACAATGGGAGGGAGGATGTGACCTAGCTCAACAAGGCCTTCACGCAAGCCAGGCTGATCAGAGTCAGTAAGAAAGGCACTAAGTAAGCGTGATGACTGCACATGTACTTACAATGTTGCTTGATACTCTGCAAAGATCACAGCATGACCCACTGGCAAAGTCCGGGAAAGCCCATCGATGCGCCCGCATATTCCCCGGTGTCCAAGGGTCACGAAAGCGGTGTGCATGGCCGATGGGGTGATCGAAATCATGGCCACGGCACCATGGACAGGAGCAGAAGTCGTGTGTCATTTTGGAGAAACTCGATCAAATTCAATGCATGGGGGGGGGAAGTGTTTAGCTTGTAGGATGTTCGAAGGTGCATCGCCTTGCAATGGGACATGATTCAGGAGGGTCTTATATGGTCCTGTCGGGCTCTGTCCTGGGTCATGTCATATGTTTGATACAGCCCTGCGGCTTGCACGACGGAGCAACAAGGGCAATCGCTTCAAAATGCTCAATGGTGGCACGCAAACACTGGTGGCGGTGAGCAGGTTGGGTCATTTTTCTGCATGTCAGGCCCCGATCAGTAAGTAAAAAGCAGGCGATCCAGTCAAAGACGGTTTCTGCTGGGTATTCACGACGAGGCGCAGGGATTTGGAGCAAACAAGTCGACGAGGCCATGCTCTGTGTGACACGCCCACCGCCGCTTGTCCGGCTGTGTTCAGGTTGAGGGTGTACAGTGATGTCAATCAGGAGAGGTCGGATGCTGCGATGCCGCATTCAAGAGAGCTGATTGCTGCAACTCGCTCGCGGGTTGAAAAGAGCGATAATGAAGCACAGCTAACGTCTTGGGTGTACGACTCGGTGCACGTGGAGAAGATGGTCAGGACGCGGTCTGGCACGACGCGGGCGCGACGGCGCTAGGCCTTTTCGGGGCCACTTAACGCGTCGCGTCCACTGCGCTTTCTCAAGCTAGCCGACGAGCTCCTTCCACACCATCACTCCCACCTTCCCCGACTGCGCACCACCCTCTGCACCTTCTCTCCAGGACTCATCATGGCTTCCACGGTTCTTGGAAAGAGGACACGCAGCTCCGCACGAGTCGCTGCTTCCGCAGGTACGAGCAAGCAGCGCCCTGGTAGCACTTTCCCGGGTGACACGTCCCTAACACGCCCAGCAGATGCAGAATTGAACGTCGCAACACGGGCGAAGCGGAGGACGCAGTTTGTTATCCATGACGAAGGCGAGATTGAGAATCCGTTTGTCACACCCAAGAAGCAAAATGCGCGCAGCGAAGATGCAATGGACCTGGATTCCCCCGAGGCCAAGTCGACACGGCGTGGAAGGAAGACTGGGACGACACCTGCCAAGCACAGCGAGCCATGTTCACGCTTCCCACTGTCGGCAGCCAAAGAAAACTCTCCCCAGAAAGCGCTGGTCGACATTCCGGAGAAGTTTGCGCCTACTCCCTCGACACCCAGACATCGTGATGCGCTTGCTGCCAAGGTCGCCGTTACACCACGACACCGACTCATCATTCCAGGACGGCCATTGACACCTCGCACACCACACACACCAGGAACTCCAAGAAACTCGGCACCGACTGTCTATAATGAGGCGCGACAGGTGTTTGCCAGGGGTTCGGCACCTCCAGTACTGTTTGGACGGGACAACGAAAGAAAAGAGCTCGAGAGCTTCATCACTGCGCGGACCAAGGGCAACAAGCCTGGATGCATCTATGTTTCAGGACCCCCAGGCACCGGCAAAAGCGCATTTGTCAACGATGTCTGCCGCACCGTGTCATCCGAGGATTCTGTCCAGACAGGCTACATCAACTGCATGAGCGTCAAGAATGCCCGCGATCTGTACAGAACCCTGCTTGAGGAATTTGTCGATATCTCTGAGATTGTCGAGGGCGAAGAAATGGAGGCGCTCAAGAAAGTTTTCATGCAACGAGACTCTTCATATGTCGTTACGCTGGATGAAGTGGATCACCTGCTGGAGCTGGATATCGACCTCTTCTACAACATCTTCGAATGGTCATTACAAAAGTCTTCGAGTCTGATCCTCGTCGGCATCGCAAACGCACTCGACCTCACAGATCGCTTCCTTCCACGACTCAAGGCCCGTGGCCTCAAGCCGCAACTCCTTCCCTTTCTTCCCTACAACGCAGCGCAAATCTCCTCAGTCATCACCGCGAAACTGAAAGCGCTCTTGCCCGCCGGAAGCACCAGCCAACTCCCCTTCATCCACCCCACCGCCATCATGTTCCTCTCCAAAAAAGTCGCCGCCCAATCCGGCGACCTCCGCAAAGCCTTTGACATTTGCCGTCGCGCCATCGACCTCATCGAAGCAGACACACGCGACCAACACGCCAAAAAAGCCAGCGAAATCACCCCCTCACCCACGCCTTCCCCCTCCAAAACACCCTTGGTCGAAAACGTCAACCTCTCCTCTCAAGCCCTTCGCTCCCCCTCCAAACCCAAAGACCTCAGCACCGCCATCACCGCCTCCCTCGCCTCTCTCACCGCAGAAACCGCCCCCCGCGCCACCATCGCGCACATGGCCAAAATCACAGCCGCCGTCTTCAGCAACGGCACCAGCCAGCGCCTGCGCAACCTCAACCTGCAACAAAAAGCCGTCCTGTGCTCTCTCTCGGCCATTGAGAAGAAAAAGCGCGCCACAGCCGCCGACACCGTCTTGTCGACTCCCTCCCGCTCCCACACCACCTCTCCTACCATCAAAGAGCTCTTCGAAGCCTACACCGCCCTGTGCAAGCGTGAAAACGTGCTGCATCCCCTCACCAGCACCGAGTTTCGCGACATAGTGGCGAGTCTCGAGACGCTGTCGCTTGTGTCGGCGGTTGAAGGCAAGGCCGGCTCGCTGGATGTGTTTTGTGCCGGCACCCCGAGTAAGAGGGGGAGGGCAAAGGCTTTCCCCGGTGTGCTGGTTGAGGAGCGGCGCGTGGCGAGTGTGGTTGGTGAGAAGGAGTTGGCGGATTCGCTGAGTGGGCCTGGTGCGGGTATCTTAAGGGGGATTCTTGAGGGCGCGGAGTAGATGGGTTGACTGATGTGGATACGAGTTTGAACGTGAGCATGGATTGTTTCTTTCTTCTTCGTGTTTTACTGGACTGGTACTTTGACAGCACGTTTGTCTGTCTTTTTTTCCTCTTCTTCTTTTTTTTTCCCACGGAAAACGGTTTGCTTCGGCAGCTTTTGTTGCATTTATCACGGTACGGTACTGCATGGGCATTTGGGCATTAGACGCGCCTGTCCAGACTCTTTGGCTAGGCGTCTGGCATTCAAGCGATTGAGCGAGTTGAGCATAGTTTAGCGTTAGCATCATCAGCATACGTTTGGTGTTTAGTATCACTTTTTTGAATAAAGAGAAAAAATTCTGGAATATTGTTTAGAGCGTCCCATGGCTATGAAATAGCAGTGAAATGTAAACCCTTGGTATCTATCACAACATAAAGTCTAAAAGCGATATAACGTGCCGGGACGCACGGTGTAACGGGACAGTTTTTCTTTCGGGTGCCCGGATTGTACCAATCATATCTATGAATGGACCAGTCTAGTGTGCATCTATTTTGCTGCTCTTACTCTTATATACAATCCTCTAACGTGACTTTCAAAGCGAATACTACCTCGGCGCAGGTAGTAAGGCAAGGCAGTGCAGGACGCTGAGCGCTTAATATAGCTAGTAGCGCCTTTAGCCTGGTTGCATGCACCACCTCACTAGGCTGCCTCCTCTGCATCGTCGCAAACGCGAGATTCACTTTTGCTAACGTTCTACTCTTACTAGTTTATCGCTAATTTGTCACAAAAGCCGTTCACCCCTCTACTTTCTTAGACTGCAATCTGAACTACAAGCGCCATGCGGCTTCTCCATTTCGACACACTAGACAAATTGATCTTGACAGACTTTCGTGGCAAGCCGATCCCACCATACGCTATTCTATCGCACCGGTGGGGTGACTCCGAGATCCTTATGGAAGATATATTAAATCGAAACTACGAAGAGAAAGAAGAAGGCTGCCAGAAGCTACGGTTCTGTGCCGAACAAGCAGCTCAAGACGGGCTACAGTACTTCTGGATCGACACATGCTGTATCGACAGATGGGATAATAACGAGCGCTCGAAGGCAATCAACTCAATGTTTCAGTGGTACCAAAACGCGGCCCGATGTTATGTCTTTCTATTGGATGTCTCGCTATCCGCTACCGCAGATACGCCCCAACACAGCGACTGGGAGACCTCGTTCCGGAAGAGTGAATGGTTTACTCGAGGCTGGACGCTCCAAGAGCTGGTCGCGCCAGTGTCAGTCGAGTTCTTCTCGCGTGAAGGACAGCGCATAGGTGACAAAGTGTCCCTTGATCGACTACTGCACGATATCACTAAGATCCCACTTGCCGCGCTGCGCAACTGTTCTTTAGACCAGTTTAGCACATCTGAGCGAATACGATGGGCTGAAAATCGCAGAACAACCGAAGAAGAAGATATTGTATATTGCCTACTTGGAGTTCTGGGCGTCGCTATGCCTACGACATATGGAGAAGGAAAGGAGAGCGCATTGAGAAGGCTGCAAGCTGAAGTCGAGGAAGTTGGCAGCGCGCCGTCGATTATTCCCTTCTCACGAAACCAGTCTTTTGTAGGTCGCGAACTACACCTTGCAGAGCTAGAAGCGAAGCTCTTCAGCAATAAGCAGACTACTACCACGCTAGCAATTGTTGGCCCTGGCGGAACAGGCAAATCGCAGCTCGCACTCGAGGCGGCCTTTAGAACAAAGCAGAACAGCAGGAGCTGCTCAGTTTTCTGGATGGACGCGAGCGACAGAAACAGCCTCTACCGATCTTACACAAACGTTGCGCAGAAGCTTAGTATTCCTGGGTGTGACGACGACCAGGCAGACATAAAACAGGTCGTAGAACGCTGTGTGGCAACAATAAGTGCGCGACAGTGTTTGCTAATCTTTGACAACGTGGAGTGCACTATCATACGGCCAAGTGGCCTGCCTACGACAGAAGCTACTAGTGCAGACTTGACCGAATTTCTGCCGCACTCCAAGTCATGTTCTGTCATCTTTACAACAACAACAAAGAGTAACATAGCTGAGGCGCTTGCTCCACAGAATGTCATAGCGCTGCATGAGCTAACGGCAGACACGGCGCTAAGGATGCTACAAAACCGCCTGGCAGCGCCGTTTTCGAACACTGAGCAACAGATTGCCATGCACTTGCTAAGAGAGCTGTTGTATCTGCCTCTAGCAATTGCACAAGCGGCAGCGTGCATGAACGCTAGTAGTATGACCGTGCAGCAGTACCAAGCACAGCTAGATCAACACAAAGAAGCAGCTCTTTATTGTAGCGGTGAATTGACTAAAGGCGAGCAGCAGGAATGTGTGCTAAGAAATACTATAGCTGCTACATTATCTCTCTCTATAAGCCAAGTTTATAACAACAATATAGTCGCTATAGACTATCTTTTTGTTGCTGCATGCGTGGATCGAAAGGATATCTCGCTTGATATTCTAGAGGCAGCTTCACCACGGACCCGTGAAGATGCCGTCAAAGTACTTGACAAGTATGCGCTCGTCACCAGACGACCTGCCGAATCAGCACTAGACGTCCATCGACTGGTGCACGATGCTCTACGTACTAGATTACAAGCTCAGGGACAGCTCCAACAATGGACTCAACGCGCTATCGTAAAGCTAGTTGAGGTGTTTCCGAACGACGACCACAGTAATAGAAGCAAGTGGAGGCGCTTGCTTCCACATGCTCTATTCACTCTATCGCATATTCAGACAAAGGACAGTAACGAGGAGAATTTAGATCTTGCAGAGAAATGTGCGACAAGTCTGTACAATGATGGAAGATACAAGGAAGCGGAAGAGCTGCAGGTGCAAGTAATGCAGATTTACCAGAGTGTGCTTGGCGAGGAGCATCCTGACACGCTGAATAGCACGGCTAATCTGGCAATGACGTATAGGAGCCAAGGGCGATGGAAAGAGGCGGAAGAGCTGCAGGTGAAAGTAATGCAGACTCACCAGAGCGTGCTTGGCGAGGAGCATCCTAACACGCTATATGCTATAGGCAACCTAGCGTCGACGTACTGGAACCAAGGGCGATGGAAAGAGGCGGAAGAGCTAGAGGTGCAAGTGATGCAGACTCAAAAGAGATTACTTGGCGAGGAGCATCTTCACACGTTGACTAGTATAGGCAACTTAGCGTCGACGTATAGAGGCCAAGGGCGATGGAAAGAAGCTGAAGAGCTCGAGGTGCAAGTGGCGCAGGCAAGGAAGAGTATGCTCGGTGACGAGCATCCTTATACACTGGCTAGCCTGATTAATCTAGCGTCAACGTACTGGAACCAAGGGCGATGGGGCGAGGCCGAAGAGCTACAGGTGCAAGTGATGCAGACTCAGAAGAGATTACTTGGCGAGGAGCATCCTGACACGCTAAACAGCATGGGCAATCTAGCGACGACGTATAGGAACCAAGGGCGATGGGGTGAGGCGGAAGAGCTGCAGGTGAAAGTAATGCAGACTCACCAGAGCGTGTTTGGCGAGGAGCATCCTGACACGCTAAACAGCATGGCCAACCTGGCATCCACGTATAGTTACCAAGGGCGATGGCAAGAGGCAGAAGAGCTAGAGGTGCAAGTAGCGCAGGCAAGGAAGAATGTGCTTAGTGATGAGCATCCTGACACGCTGATTAGCGTAGCTAACCTAGCATCGACTTATAGGAACCAAGGGCGATTGGGCGAGGCCGAAAAGCTGCAGGTGCAAGTAATACAGACTCAGAAGAGAGTGCTCGGCGAGGAGCATCCTAGCACGCTAAACAGCATGGGCAATCTAGCGTCGACGTATAGTAACCAAGGGCGATGGAAAGAGGCTGAGGAGCTAGAGATTCAAGTAATAGAGATAAGCTTAAGGGTACTTGGTAAAGAGCATCTTGACACGCTAAACACTATGGGCAACCTAGCGTCGACGTATAGGGACCAAGGGCGATGGAAAGAGGCGGAAGAGCTAGAGGTGCAAGTAATGCAGACTAAGAAGAGAGTGCTCGGCGAGGAGCATCTTGACACGTTGAATAGTATGGCTAATCTGGTATCGACGTATAGAGGCCAAGGGCGATGGAAAGAGGCTGAAGAGCTAGAGTTGCAAGTAATGCAGACTCAGAAGAGAGTGCTCGGTGAGGGACATCCTCATACGCTGATCAGCATGAACAATCTCGCTTTCACGCTGCAGTCGCAAGCTCGCCGCGAGGAGGCTCTGGCACTAATGGAAACATGCTTCCGATTGCGCCGGGAGGTCTTTGGTGAGAAGCACCATGATACACAATCGTCACTCAACACGCTACATACCTGGCGAGCGGAGTACAGGGACGAGAACCTATAGTTTTATCTTCGTGTGTAACTAGTGTAAATCTTAAGGCTAGGTGCCGTGACTTTTAAAAGTATATGGTAACACGCAGCAGTGAGTCCTACGAACGTAACTCTAGGTGTCTCGTAAAGAGATCTAATCAACTCTGCACGACAAGTCCACGCAGCGTGACAATGAACCTTACTAATGCTAACTCGAAGTGGGTGTTAGGTAACATGGGTGACTAGTTACAGATCGAGAATGAAAGCTGCCTGAGGCAAGGATCTTAGTGCCAGGGTTCTTAGCCACAGCGCGCAATACAGCTTGCAGACATCTCAGCACGCACGGCCGATCACATGCGTTTCGACGATCTTGCCGTCCGCGCGGAGAAACTGTCGGGATGAATACTCCTTACTTTAAGTCGACTCTTTAAGTATATAGTCTTAATCTTTACTATCCCAACTTTCTTTCTAGCCTACTAAGCTGTGTAGAGGTTTACACTATCACGAATAAGTGAGGGGGCATTAGAGGAGGGTTAATAGACGGCACTAATAGAACGAGCGATAGCGTGGTTAATAACTAAGACGTCTTATAACTAGCGTCAGAGGCTAATACACTAGAGGAGTAAGAGCTGTAAAATAAATACACGTTAGACGTGTTGATTGTTAGTTATGGTAGGTGCAATCCAGGCACCCAAAAGAAAAAGTGTCCCGCTATACCGTGCGTCTCGGCACGTAGGAATGGACTTTATATCTATTCTTGGACGGCGCCATTCTCCTTGTCTTTTTCCTCGCCCACCTCTTCCACCTCGTCTTCGCCCTCCTTGTCCTGCCGCAGCGTACTCGTCGGAACCTCGCTCTCCTCGCCCTTCTTGCGGAACACCGCCTGCATCCAGCACCGGTACATTTTGAGTCTGCGCTGCCGATTGACCAGCATGCGTCTGTCGACGCCGATGTGTGCGGCTTCGAATGTCGGTCTCTGGCCACCACTTAGTTGCATCGCCTTGACGCCATCGACGAGCTCCTCCGCCTCCTTCTTCTCCGCCTCTTCCTCCTCCCCAACATCCCCGCTGCCAGCATCCCCACTCCAAATCCGCTCCAACTCCTCCCTCTCAAAGAAATACACCCTCGTGCCATCTCCCCTAACGTAAAAATTCTCCTGCAAGTACCTCCCCTTCTTAAACCTGACCTGCGCCAAATCACCCTTTCCATAGTCCCTAAACAGCACCTGGCCGCCGGGCTTAAGCACACGCCAGATATTGCTAACCGCCTGCTCCCACTGATCAGGACTCAAAGCACTAAAGATGAAAATCATGAGCACGACATCGACGCTGCCTTCGGCGAGACCTGGGGGTAATCCCGCATTTTCTGAGTCGGGGGAGGACGCTACGTCCCAGACATCCGCCTGGATACGCGCTGGGTCGTACAACTCATGTGCGCGAATCAGCTCGACTGCCTTTTTTGAAAAGTCGCATGCGTGGATCTTGAGCCGTGGATTGCTACTCCGCTGTAGGATTGGAAACGCACTGTTTCCCGCGCCGGCGCCCACCTCGAGCAGCGTAGCTGGCGGTCCGTCCTCCTTGCCCAGTTCCTCTAGGACAGGAAACTCTTGAGCCAGCCACTTCCTGTTCTTGAAGAAATTCGTCTTGTTGTTCTTGTAGAATTGGTTCCACCACTTCTCGGGCTGTGCGTTGTAGCGCGCGCGGTCAAACTCGGATACGGGCTCTGCGCGCTGCTTGGTGTATTGTTCTTCCGAGAAGGCCAGGTACGACGAGTCGACCGTGACGTGGTCCCAGGCATTGAATTCAAAAATGTCGTCGCCTTCTTCGAGGTAGCGGCTGCCAAACGAAAAAGGATCGCTGCGCTTTTGGTTGTTGGTGGGGTCGTGTGAGCGCGAGGCCGGGGCGCGGACGGGTGCGAACGAGGCGGGGACACCGTAGGCGTCGTTTTCGGGCGGCGGTGTTGGTTGGGCGGCAGAGGGAGTGGTTTGCGCGGCATCGGACGCTTGTGGTGGTGACTTTGGTGTAGAGGAATGCGGGATAGGGTCGGCCGTAACTGCAAACCGCATGTGCTCCATGGCCTTTGATAATTGCTGTTTTGGCTGCGGTTTCTTCGACATGCGGTTGTCGGTCTGGAATCTGGGGTCGCTGGGGTCGGCACTGTTCGCCGCCTCATGTACTGGCGCACTCGTCGCATCCATATCCGCAGCCATTTTCGAATGTACTTTTGTAGATCTACAGATTGCGGGGGTATCGACACGGAATAGGAATTCTTGGAGGGGCTTCGCTTGGAGGAGGGGGAAATTTCCCACGCTAGCCACCCCAAAGCGTCCTAGCGCAGCCGCTCCGCGGTCCCTGACATGAGAAACAGCGTCATTGGGGTGCAGAGCCGCAATACTTTAGCGCGCGAAACACGAAACCTCGCAATTGTCCCGTCTCACGTCACTGGAAAAAAACAACATAAACAAACTCCGCTATGAAACTCCGGTGACACCTCCAATTCCCACCTCAACCTCCAACAACAACTAAAAAACATGGCGGTCCTCAAACCCACCGCCTCCTCGCCGCGCCTCCTCCGTGCTTTCCGTCCACCACTTCCCTACCAACAACACCGCAGCTTCCTTCCAAACCCCTTCTCCGCCCTACCAACCCCACCCTCCTCACCCCAGCGCCTCTCCGCGACCCGCACGCTTCCCTACCCCCCGGCCCCCATCTACTCCATTATCGCCGACGTCCCCAATTACCAGACCTTCCTGCCGTACTGCCCGCAGAGCTCCGTCACAAAATGGTCTCTACCAGACGCGCGCTACGGGCGGCGCTGGCCATCCGAAGGCGTTCTGACATCCGGCTTCGGCAGCATAACCGAGAGCTTTGTGAGCCGGATCTATTGTGTGCCTGGGCGGTATGTGGAGAGTGTGGGTGGGGATGCGGAGACGACGCTGGATCGGGAGGCGATACGACATCATGTTGAGGGTGAGGCGGGGGATGACGATAACAGGGCGAGGAGGAGCCAGGGGAGGAACGGGCTGCTGACGCATTTGAGGAGTAGGTGGGAGGTGGAGAGGGCGCCGGGAGAGGAGGCGAGGACGCGGGTGAGCTTGACGGTCGAATTCTCGTTTGCGAATCCAATGTATGCGGCGTTGAGTGGGGGCGTGGCGCCCAAGGTGGCAGAGTATATGGTCAAGGCGTTTGAGCAGCGGGTGCAGGAGCTGTTGGAGAAGAATCCTGGCATGATTACGGCGGACTTGGCGGATTTGGATGGGAGTGCGCTGAAGAGGAAGTAATGGCTTCGTTGCATGGTATTCACAGGCATAGACAACATTTTGAGCGAGCAATTCAGAGCAAATCAAGAGCAAATGTTCAATTGTCCAATACTTTTCTCTCTGCAAGATAACCCAACACCAAGCCATCTTCCAACCACGGCCTACTTGGCACCCTCAAAGTACTTTCTGAATCTGGGCTCATTTTCCAAGTCACACGCCAACACCGCTTCATAGCAGCTCATGAGCAACTGGGGGAACTTGACGGTCCAGTATCTCAGATATCCACTCGGTAGCGGCCCAACCTTGGCCTTGATCGAATCCTCCATATCCTCGTAGTGGTTCTTCTTGTTACGTAGCGCTCTCAACAAGTCCAACATGCGGTCTCCTGTGTACTTGCGCTGCTTGCCCAACGAGTTGACAAAGCCTGGATCCAACTTGGCCAAGAAGTTGCGTCGGTGGTCAAGCACATCTTGAGCGTACTCTTCAAGCTGTGCAAGATGCTCCGACGGTGGATCTCGAGGCTCTCGCTCCCAATGGTCCGAACAATCACAGAGGAAATCAAGCCGCTTCTGGTCGTCCCAGAAGAACGGATGGTTCATGACCTGGAGAGCCGTGGGTCGGGATTCAGGACGTGGCCGAAGCATCCATTGGATGAGGTGGTGTGGCTCCACAGAGTCGGCGCCAAGAAGAAGGCGGTCGAGATTGGACTTTTCCTTCTTGATGTTGTACTCGCGGATCTGCATCCAGCCTTCTTCGTCGTCAAAGGGATGACAACCACCTGTAAGGACATAGTAGAAGACGCAACCTAGGGAGAAGATATCCACAGCGCGCTTCACACCCTGCGCGACTGGGTCGGTCGAGCTCGAAGAGTCGCGAGAAAAGCCCTGGGAGCTTCCATTGACGAGCTCCTTGGGTTGCGTAATAAGCTCCGGGGCTTTCCATCCGACGGTGCCTGCGTTGCCCGTTGTACCCACAAGGGTACTAACATTGTCGGGCAAAGTCTTACAGAGCCCAAAGTCTGAAATGACCAATCGTACGTCGTCCTTGGAGGTGATTAGAGGCTGGGCGACAAGGATGTTCTGGGGTTTGATGTCGCGATGAATGATACGGAGGTGGTGTAGGTGGTTCAGACCGGCGGCAAGTTGATACAGGCAGGACGAGGCCTTGCCGCTAATCTTGTTGACCAGACGCTGATGTTCTTCGCTGAGCTCTTCTCCAGGACGTCCGTCCTTGTACAAGTCGAAAAGACTGGCTTGGCAGAGTTCGACAGCGATGTAGAGAAAGTTCTCGTCCCTTTCATCATCAAAGTATCGGATGACGTTTGGGTGGGGATCACTGTTTTGTAGAAGCTTGACCTCTTGTTCAGCCAGTCCAAAGTATTGAGGCAACATGCGCTTGACAGCCACCTTGACCTCCTGTGAAAATGTCAGAATGAGAACTGTGATGACGTGCTCGCAAGATGACTTACCTTCCATTTGCCTTCAAAGACGAATGTACCCCCACTGCCGTTGCCAAGCAACCGGTCTTGGTCAATGGTGAGCTTGCCGATGCGTTTGATCTCAGAGATGTTTTGCACGTCGCCACCGCTTACGGTAAGCTCGTCCGGTTGCAGGCGGGGACCGACTTCGAGCTGTTTGGCTGCGTTGACGATACGGTTGACCTCATCCTCTTCCTTTTGTTGGTTCTTACTCAGCTTACGACCGCCCCTTCGTCCTCTGTGTGTTTTCTTCTTCTTTGGGGTAGCAGGCGCAGCATTTGGGTCTTGCGAGATGTCTTCGGTGCTATTCGACATTGATTCAGCGTCACCGTTGGGCTTTGCCTCTGAATCATCTCCGGTTGGAGAGGCTTGCTCGACAGTCGTTGTCCTGGAGAGAGGGGCAAGATCTTCATCCTCGTCCTGTGGTACGGCGAAGGTGACCTTCTTTTCCTTGGGTTCCTCAGATACAGGCGGCTGGATCTGGTCCACCTCGGGCGTTTCAAGAACTGGCTTCTCTGGCGTGACATCCTCCGCTTCTGGGACAGCAACAGCAACAGGCTTCTCTTCGGTTGGCTTGACTTCGGGCTCTGCAGAAGCATGGAATGGAGGAAGAGGCTGCTTGGCCTTGGTGCCTGCGTGGACCAGTTGCTTCAGATAGCTCAGGCAAGACTCAGCCATGGTGGGCTTGACAGAAGCCCCAAGACCTCCAAAGAGACAGATGGCCACGACAATGTACAGATAGACATTGGCAGAGCGTCCGACGACGTCGTTCTGTGGCGGCACATCAATGGTTGGAGGCTGGTGGTGTTCCCTTGGGGAGGTTTCTGGTGGGTTTGAGATGACCTGATCATTCACATTGTCGTAGTAGGTCGGTGCGGGGATGCCCAGTAGCTGAGTGGGCAAGTCTGGAACCTTGTAGTCGAGCCTGTGGACGCCGATCAGGCTCTTCTTGTCTGGCAGGGCGTAGGCAGCATCCCAATCGTATGCTACCTGATTTTGCTTGTAGCAGCTCGCGTCTGGGGCACCGTCGGTGACAGCAGGGTAGTGGACTTCGGACAGTGCATACCACGCCCCGGAGTTAGTTGTGTTGAGGAGGACATGGTTGGCTTTGTCCTCTGAAAATTGAGGCCCCGCAGGCTGGGGTAGAAGGACCAGGGGAGGGTCGGAGGACTGGTCGTTCAGAGGGCGGGCAACATCAAAGACGCGTGCAACTGGGAAGGGCAGGTTTTTCCTGTACAGAGGACGCTGGTGCGATCTCGGACGCTTGTAGTCAAAAGCAATTACTTCACCGTTGTATAGCGTGTAGATGTACTGCTTGTCCAGCGTCTGGTCGTACTGCGACTGCAAGTCTCTGTCTCGACTGTTAGGGTTCCACTCTGCGTATTTGAGGGTGCAGATGTGCTCGTTAGTCTTCTTATTGTGGATGGTGATGGTGTATTGGGTCTGGCCAATGTCAATGACGCCGCGGCAGTCACGTTCTCGGGCGGTAAAATAATTCTTAGACTCAGGGGCACAGCTGTCGTCGTGGGGGAACGAGCCGCCCGGACTGAAGCTCTGCTTGACAATGCCCGATGCGGCGTCGACCAGGAGCATAAACGTCTTCTTTTCAACGTTGTAGACGACCGGAAGGTCCGGATCGTCACTCGAATAAGGTGCGTTCTCGGCCAATTGCTTGACCGTGACGCCCAGGTGCTGGAGCTGAGGGTAGGGCCCGGGCGAGAGGAGGTAGAGGGCTCCGTCTTCGCGCGGCTCGACGATCCAGACAAAGGGCTGGTCTTGGGGGTCGACGCTGCCGCCCGACGAGTTGTAGATGGTCTCCAACATGGGGCGGCCGGACAGCTCCCAGATCTCCTCTCCGTTGTATCGGTCGCGTGCGTGGATGTGGCCGTCGACGGTCGCCAAGAGAACAAAGTCCTCAACTTCCCAATCCTGCAGAGAGCGCGCACCGGGGACAAGGCCTCCCGAGGCTGCATATCTGGCGGGATCGGCTCTGACAGCACGAATGGCTGGAGCAGAAGGAACTCTGGTTGCTAGGGCGCGCACGTTCTGGCTGTTGGGGGACGAGTAGGGGCGGCGGGGGGAGTCGACTACGGCGTCCTTTTGGGCGGGCTTTGCCTGTTTGTGGGCGTGGTTGGGGATGGGGATGGGGTTGGGGGGCACGGTGTTTGCGTGCTCGGCGTGGGCGGCAGGGCGGACATGGTGGGCGAGGCGTGGTGGTGATGGCTGCTGCTGCTGAGCGACCACGAGTCCGGCGAGGAGCAGGAGGGCGAGGGTGGTGAGCGCCGAGCCAGCACCAGGCGGCCGGCGCGGACGCGGCATTGCGTGTCTGTGGGTGGTTCAGATGAGAGCCTGCGGCAGGCGGCGAGGACGGGGGAGATGGAGCATCCGCAGCTGTGATGGGCGGACTGGAGGAGGAGAGGCAGACGGTGCCTGTGGCAGCGAATTTGGGACGATATTAAGCCGTCGCGGGGGGGGGGGGTGGCCTGCGCCTGCGGTGCGTGTGCGTGTGCGTGCCAGTGCCCTCTGCACGCCGGGGGTCCAGCCGGGGCCTCGTCAGCCCGCCGCCAGCTAGCCGACACACTCGCCCGTTTCCCTCGTTTCTCCAGGGACCGATGGCGACGGGCCCTCCCATTGCCACCTCCAGCCTCGTGCGACGCACCATGGGGGCCAGCCCGCCCGCCCGTGTTGGCTGCGGTCGTGGTGTTGCCCAACGCTCGCGGACGCCGTCGCCGTGGTGTAGAGGCGGCGGCGTGTCTCCCCGCATCCTCGCACCACACCTTCACTGCACCTCGCACCACCACTACCACAACACCGACCACAAAAACCACTCTGGCTCCGGAGTCCGTAAGCCCAGCCGCGCCGCGAGCAGGTTTCAGCGCTCTGTCGACTCCAGCCGCCGCCCGCGACCCGTGCCCTGTGACAGCCGTGTGACTGGCGTGCTGCAACGAGCAACTGAACCGCAATCCAGCGCTCTTGAGCCACAGTAAGGTTTACCGTTTCGGTGCTTTACCGTCATGGCGCGACCCGACTTGAAACACATGTCAGCGCCAGGACCCCCACCAGCCCAGCCCTGGGCGTCGCCGTCACGTGAGCCCTCCAGTGAAGCATCCAGAAACTGGCGGGGGCGTGGGCGTGGGCGAAGTCCGACGCATACTCGACACACGCATACATATGCAAAGGGGAAGGACCCGTATTACCTGCATCACGCCGCGTGTGCCCACCCACCCGTGAACGATCCCTCACGGCCACAAAAACATGCTTCAAGTCCGTGATATTTGTACTGTACACTCTATCTAGTGCCCGTGACTGCATTGCATCGTCGTCTCTGGTCCCCGCGCCCTTACATGCGATCGCGTCTTCGTGGTGCGCTTCGAATAATGTTATCTACGCGCAAAAGCAACTGTGCTCGTTAGCCCCAATCTTGTTCACCATGTTGCCCTGAAATGCTTACCTCCGCGGCCTCCGACGCCGACGATACCACCGCCCGCTTGAGCTTGTAGCTCTCAATCACGCCCAGCTCCCTCATGTCTGCAATGCCGCCTCCTGGCGACAGCAGGTCCAGACCCGAGCTCGTCAAGCCCGAGTAGACGGCCTTCCGCAGTCGCGTGACCAGGTCGCTCGAGTCGAATCCAGCATTGTCGGCCAGGATCGTGGGCAGCTGCTGCAGCGCCTTGGAAAACGACTCGACTGCAATGGCCTTCTTGCCGGCTACGTTCTGCGCCGCCTCTGCTACCGCTTTGGCCATGTTCATCTCGGCGCACCCACCACCCAGTGTTGTCCGGGGTTCCTTGACCGTTTGTGACAGCACCGCGAGAGCATCGTGCAGCGATCGCTCGGCTTCGTCCAAAAGCTGCTCAGTGGCACCCCGCAGCACAATGGTGCAGGCTCGTCCCGCCTTGGTGCCCGAGAACTTGATCAGCACATCCTCGCCAATAATCACTTCCTCAACCAGATCGCAGTAGCCCAGCTTGACGTTCTCGGGGTGGTCGAAAGTTGATGTAATCTCTCCGCCAGTGACCAGAGCCAGGCGCTCAATGCCGTCAAAGTCTGCGTGCTCAATCGAGCAGATGCCGGCATCCGCAAAGAGCTGCTCGGGCCAGTTGTAGATGAGCTGCCGGTTCACAAAGCAGTTGATGCCGTGTGCCTTGATGCGCTCCACCTTGGCCTTCATCTTCTCGCGCTCAGCCTTCTCCAGCTCAGCCAGCTTGCCCGTTGAATCCACCTTGACTCGCGCTCCGAAAATCTTGATCTTGTCCGTGTCCATGGCCGTGTTGGCCACAAGAATCTTGGCGTTCTCTATCCGCTTGGGCTGGTTGACGCCAAACTTCTTGTCCAGAATGAATCCCTCGTCCAAGTATGAGTCCTTGAGCTTTCCTCCCGCCTTCTTGATGATCTGGATATGTGTCAGGTCCGTCGAGCCTCCCAGCTTGAGCACAGCGTCTACGGCCAGCTTGGCAAACTGTGTGCGGTCTTGCGAGAGGACCTTGGAGCTCAGCGTTGTGCGGGCAATGGCCTCGAGGTCTTTCCTGAACTCCTGCTCGTCATTGCTGTGGTCCACGGCAATCTTCTCCAGCGCCTTCAGTGCCGCATTGCTTGCTATCCTGTATCCTTCGATGATGGTCTGGGGGTGGATCTTCTGGTCGACCAGCTTCTCGGCCTCCCGCAGCAGTTCGGCGGCAAGCACAGTGACTGACGTGGTTCCGTCACCGACTTCGTCGTCTTGAACTTTGGAGATGTTGACCAGTACTTTCGCCGCCGCGTTGTCGAGAGCAATCGCTTTGAGAATGGTGGCACCGTCGTTTGTGACCATAATCTCGCCAGTCGAACTTTCCGCACATGTGAGTTGAGGCGTAGACTGGGAGCGGGGCAACAGCACACTTACGCAGACTGCAATATCTTGTCCATGCCCTTGGGGCCCAATGTGCTCTTCACCAGGTCTCCGACCGCAATAGCTCCCACAAAAGCCGAGAGGCGCGCATTCTCGCCCTTCTCCTCCGTCACGTCTTCCGCAAAGATCTGAGTGGGGTTCGACTGCAGGACTTGTTAGCGACCACGGTTGTGCTATTGTTTGGTGAAGAAATTCAAGCACTCATACCATTTTGCTGTGATTTCTGACTACCAAGGAGGGGTATCTCAGAAGGTGTGGGGTTGTCGGCTGGGTGGTGCCTGGACGCGACTTTTTTCTAGTCTTGCCCGCGTTGCAGCTGTTTGCGGTGTTTGGGCGGAGCTTCCCCGGCCAATGGTTCCACCGGAGTCCGTGACCTCTGGAATGCTCTCACTTTTGTTGCACAACACCAAACCACCGAGAAATAACCAGAAATTGTGTCGCATAGCGCTGTGTAGTCGCATATTCTCTAGCCAAGTCCCCGATTACAGTGCCACCACACCTGTGCAAAAATGTCCAAGCGACCGGCCTCCGGGCCTCTGGAGGAGATACACGACGCGCCATCGCCAGCAATGAAGCGCCCCAAGGTCGAAGATGAAGAGATGGAAGACTCTGAGACAAATGGCGCGACGGAGAATGGACATCTCATGGCTCCGCGAGCGCAAGATCGAGACAGGATAGACATTGTAGGCGCAGACGCCGAGGAGCACGAGGAGCTTCAAGAAGCTGGCGCATTAGACGACGAAGACGACGATGAGCCCGCAGTCGCCGCGCCGAGACGCCAGGCTGCCCCAGAAGCCGGATATACCGATCTCTACCTCGACACAATAAATCGAAAGGTCCTCGACTTCGACTTCGAGAAGCTATGCTCTGTTACACTGTCCAACATCAACGTGTACGCTTGTCTTGTGTGTGGAAAATACTACCAAGGTCGAGGGCCAAAGTCGCAAGCGTATTTCCATGCGCTGGAAGAGGGACACCACGTATACGTCAACATGGAGACGAAGAAGGTCTATGTGCTGCCAGAGGGCTACGAAGTGACTTCCAAATCATTAGACGACATCAAGTTCGTCGTTGACCCACGCTTGAGCAAGGAAGAGGTCGCAAAGCTGGACAAGGAGCCAAAGGTCTCATGGGACCTGTCCAATCGCGAATATATACCAGGCTTTGTCGGTATGAACAACATCAAGGCAAACGACTACTTCAACGTCGTAATACAAGCACTCTCACACGTTGTCCCACTTCGAAACTACTTCATGCTTGAAGACCTATCAAAGCGGCCTCAACTCGCCCAGCGCTTCAGTACCCTCGTGCGGAAAATCTGGAACCCCCGAGCCTTCAAGACACACGTCTCGCCCCACGAGCTTCTCCAAGAAATTGCCCTGCGCTCCTCAAAACGCTTCACCTTGACAGATCAATCCGACCCCGTCGACTTCCTGTCCTGGTTCCTCAACAACCTGCACCTCGCCGTCGGCGGCTCTCGCACAAAACCCAACAGCAGCATTATCCAGAAAGTCTTCCAAGGCACTCTCAAGATCGAGCAACAAGAAATCACCGCGCGCGCCGACGCAGGCGACCGCCTCCGCTTCGAAGACGCCGCCGTCCAAACAGAAATCACCAAATTCCTCGTCCTAACCCTCGACCTCCCCGCCGCGCCCCTCTTCCAAGACGCCATTGAGAAAAACATCATCCCGCAAGTGCCCCTCGTAAACATCCTCTCCAAATACAACGGCGTCACTCCGCAGGAAAAATCAAAGAACCGCGTCCGCTACCGTCTCCTCCACCCACTGCCCCCCTACCTCCTCTTCAACATCAAGCGCTTCTCCAAGAACAAATTCGTCTCAGAGCGCAACCCAACCATTGTCACGTTTCCCGTGCACTCGCTCGACATGGCACCATACGTTGAGCCCAACCCCGCCGAGTACCCGCCCGGCGAGCCCATCTGGTACGATCTCGTTGCCAACATCACGCACGAGGCGGTCAAGAAGAAGGACGACAGTGTCGAGGGCGAGCAGGAAAGCAAGATTTGGAGGGTGCAGGTCAAGGATCGCGCGAGAGACGAGTGGTATGGGATTCAGGACTTGTTTGTGGAGAAGGAGCGGGCCGAGACGCTGTTTACAAAGGAAGCGTATCTCATGGTTTGGGAGAGGAGGAAGGGCCAGAAGGGGAGGGGGAAGGCGTAGGAGAGGTAGAGACAGTATTTTGTTTTGAGAACCGGCACTTGGGTGTGGGAGAGAGGAGGCGATACCTTTGTTCTGATGTGTAAGAGATAGAGGTCTGTAATCTGCGTGTACAGGATATGTAATTCTGTCCATGATACATGTAAACTTAAGAGACTTGAAAGAAACCAATACTTTTCTTTCGTCCAATAAACCAGTTCAATTTGAAAATCAAACAATCACCATTCAAATCTCTACATTACCATCAGACGCTTTTGAACAAAAAAAATGAACATGCATATTCTACTTATTTACGTATACCCCGTCTACTCAACCATGACCACATCCCTCTCGAGCCCCATCCCCGCTGTCCCATTCGTAATCGCTGCAACTCCACCACCCGCAACCTCATCCATCTCCCTCAGCGTAAAATCCAGTAGGTAACTCTCATCCACGAGCTCCTCAACGCGCTTGTAGTGGCGCTCCGAGTACACTTTGATCGCGTCGAGGACGTCCTTCAAGCTGCCCTTTGCGGCGACCTTGCCCTGGGGCCTGAGGGCCGCGAGGCGGGATGCAGGATACGACTTGACAATGGTGTGCAGGATGCGCTGTGCAATCGGGGCGGTCCGGACGTTTGTGTTCCAGTCGCGGAGGCGGAGGAGCAGCTTGTAGAGCTGTTCGTCTGCGAGGGAGGCGAGGACGTCGTCGACGCTGGCGAGGCCGGAGAGCGAGTCTGGGTCTGGGGAGTCTGTTTCGACGACGGATTTGAAGAGGGAGAAGAGGCGGGCGGGCTGGTCCATTTGCAGGGCGAGGACGATGGCGTCGCGGTAGTTTCCGGCGTAGGCAAAGTTTTGGAGCTTTTGGTCGAGTTCGATGCGCTCGGTTTCGGCCGTCGTGGCGGCTTCGAGTGTGGTGCTGGTTGTGTCGCGCCAGAAGGTGATGACGCTGTCGCCGCCGCCGGACACAAGAGCACCGGTTTGAGGGTGGGCGACGAGGGCCCAGACACGGTCGGTGTGGTTGTCGAGGGTGGACATGGCCTCGCCTGAGAGGGAGTCCCAGATCTTGACCAGTCCGTCACCAGCTGCAGAGGCGACTTGCGGACCTCGCTTGTCTCGAGCGTCGACGGGGCGATAGGGAAGCCATGCAAGCTTCAAGACGCTGTTGGAATGACCCTCGAGGGTTAGGAGGCAGCTATAGTCTGCAAGACTCCAGATCTTGACCGTCTTGTCTCCACTGCCAGTCGCGATCAAGCCTTTGTTGCCTGAATTTGGTGACTGAGAGTCTTTTGGTGCAAATTTTACGCTCCAAACACCACGACGGTGACCTCGAAGAACACCAATAGCTTCTCCTTCGGCAGCCGAGTATATCTTGACTGTGCGGTCCTGCGAAGCAGAAGCAAAAAGCGTTCCAGAAGGATCAATGTCGATTGCGTTGATATCCTTATCGTGTGCTTTGCGGGTATACTTGGCACGTATCTTTCCCTTCATTTCTTTGGTGGTATCCCATCGCTTGACGGTCCGGTCTTGTGATCCTGTTACAATGTATGCTGGAGGATGTGACAGTGGGTCAGTGAATGCAGCTGACGATTCTTGGGGCACTGTGTGTGGCAGCGCAATGGCTCCCAGCGATTCGGCGTGACCAGTAAGGACTGCTGCGCAGGTATATGATCCGTTCTCGGGGTCTAGTCGCCACAAGCGGGCTGTGTTGTCTTTTGCACCTGTAACGAGCCAGTGACCTGACCAGTCGACGTCCAGACAAATTACAATGTCTTCGTGACCTTGCAGCAACCCTACATCTGCACCAAAGTATCTTCCCTCTGTCGCGTCGTCTCCGTCTGATTCGTTCAGGGTGATAATCCGAATATCTTCAGAATTGGTGTTCAATGCCAGCAGCGACTTGTCCCTACCAACATATGCCATGTCGATGACTTCGTCATGGGTTCCAGAGACACGTCGGAAAACTGGCAAAGGATCAATCGTCTCCTCCACAACAAGCGACTCGACTGGCTTCAGAGAGTGGAAGTTGAGCACCTGATCGGCATGCACAGAGATCAGGTAGGGTAACGATGGGTAGTACAGGATGTTGACAATCTCGTCTGTCTCAGTTCCGGGCTCTTGCTCCGATGTGAGTTCCCGTCCGCTCGATGTTGACCACAGTCGTACGCAGCCGTTTTCTCCACCAGAATACAGGATCTTCCCATCTGCAACAAATCCGGCGCTCTCGACTCCCTCAAGCGCAGCAAAAGTACGTTGGGGCTTCCACTTTTGCGAGTCCCACACAATCATAGTCTTGTCTCTGCTTCCAGAGAGAAGTAGCTTTTCCTGCGGCGAATATTGCAACGACCGAACAACAGAAACATGCGAATCCAATACGGCTGCGCTCTTCCTCTTGTGTAGGTCCCATACTCTTACTTTGCCATCCTCAGCACCCGAGGCCAGCCGGAACTGTATTTGGCTCTCGCCGTGAGCTTGATCCGCCTCAGTGCCTTCTTGTCTTGACTTTCTCTTCCTCTTCTTGTTGTTCTCAGATGCATCCTCCCGCTCAGTCACCTCGACCTCGAAGAAATGCAGCGCCGATACAACGCCGCCGTGGCCATGGAAGGTGTGGGTGGTATAACCGCCCCGAATATCCCAAACCTTCACAACGCCGTCTGCGCCTCCAGTTCCCAGCAGCGTTCCGGTGCGGTCTGTGGTCAGGGTAACCACAGGAGATGTGTGCGGTCGAAGGGTACGGACAAGCTCGAGCTCAATAGCATCGTCTCCGCTCTCAGCAGGGTTGAGGGAGAACAGGCGCATAGACAGCGATCGCGAGCAGACTATAAGATGTGACGCCGAGGGCGTTACTGGAGGAGGTTAGCAACTGTCGCCGTAGCAAAGGCGCATTACTTACATGTCAATGCTGTGATTGGCTCCCCGTCGCCTTCAACTCGTCCCAGCTCTTGTCCATTGGTGAGGTTGGTAATGAGGACATCTTCACCCAAGCTAGCAGCCAGAATGCGCCCGTCCTCGCTCAATGCCAGGCTGCCTCCTGAGTAGATGGGCTGCAAGGTGCGCTCGACCTCGTACGTGGTCTTTACTGCAGTTCTTTGCGCCGCCATGTTGTTGGTGTTGCGGGAGCGGTAGGCGTCTAGACTCTGCGAGGTCGAGGGCGAGACATGTCGCGAAACTTTGGAAGGGAAAAAAGTTTATCGATAACAGCCCGCTCGCAACCACGCGCTGACGTTTGGCGCAAGCGCGTCTGCCTCACTCGACTACACAGCGACCAAGGCGATGCTGGCCATGCGCTCACCACCCAACATGTTCATTAGACTCTACTCTACAAAAGCGACTGTTGTATTTGCTTATTGTACTTGATAAAGGACAATCACGTTTCCTGCCACTATGGGCCGGCAAGCCTACCTAGACAAGATCGCATTCGTACAGACCCCACCACAAAGTCCGCATAAGACATGTCTGATGAGTACAACAGGGTCGGTCTGCGTTCGAGCCTACATCATCAGCTTCGGAATCAGCAGAGTATATTCAGCTTGAATCGGCGCAATCCGAGATCCCCTCGCGATACTATGAGGCTACTGCGAACAACTACATTCAGCTATACGATGAGCGCGGAAACCCCATCAACCCGCGCTCCCACCAGTATGGCAAGAAGCTTAGAGGCGCACAGAACGACGTACTTGCGTCGGTAGGAGTGGTGGAGAGAAGACGCTCGCCCGCGGAAGGACTCCCAGGTTCCAGCCAAGAGCGCTTTCAAATACTCGAGGCTGAGGATACCATGGGAAATGCCATTGCTTTGGCCACCACACTTGCAGAGAACATCTGCACGTGGTGGATAGGGTCTATTAGAGACAGAATACTGGTTGGTTGCCCTGCTTTAGTTTTGGGCAGTCAACTGCTAACGCCAGCTCACAGACATTTCGTTATCACCCTGGTTTATCTTTCAGCCATATACTTAGGTCCGAATGTGCCCTTTCTGGGCACTCGATCATGTATGGAGGCTTTGCCCCTCAACTATCTGCGAGTGTGAACATCCAAATTGCTATGTACAGCATGCTGATGTATCAACCAATTGAACGTTTGCTCTATGCAACACACGCGAGTGCAAGAACTCGAAACTTCTTCCGTCGGACCAAGAAACTGTTAAGATCAAGGTTCGACCCACAGGTCTCCAATCAGATAAATGCTTACCCAAAATAGCTTCCGTCTGGGCCTCGACGTTGTCTTCTATCCATTCTACTATCATGCGGTTCTGCAACGCCTGGGCCTAGTGGCTGCTCGGCCACTTCTTCCCTCATGGCGCACTCTCATTCCTTTTGCGGGGACATCACCACTGCTGCCGCTATCCTTGCACTATAGTGTATCAAACTCCCTGGCAGATTGTGTTAGAGGCATCCTGACGTCGCCTGCTGTCCTTCTGTGCGTCCATCACGCAATGGAGCGCTGGGTTTATGCCTGTATATACGAAGCTGTCGAAACATCTATCATTCGGCCCAACAAACCTGATACGCCTAGCCGGGACCCCAATGTGAAAGACCGTGCCATGACTATGCTCGGGATACGACGGGAGTCACCCAGGCTCATCCGGAATGGCATCTACAAGGTATTGACCATGCTCGGATGGGCTTCGCCGCTCGTAGCCCAGAGCAGCGTGCAAAGACAAGCCATAACTGTCGAGTCCACACTAGACCAAAGCGATGGCCAGACGATAGATGTTGGTGGCACGCGGGTTACCAATGCTACCCCACTCAACCTACCCGTACTTCCAACACAGGATCAGCCTGCAAGCGAGCCGACCGAGGTAGATGTGATTACCATTCCGATTGGCGCTGTGGAAGAGCTTATGCGTTCTACAACCCCACCGGCTTCGACAACCGGACCAGAAGACGATGAGAACGACCCCCGGATTCGTATTACGTCACGCGAAGGCATTGTCGAAATGGAAGTGCGCCTTCCGCCCCGAACACTATCGACTCACACCGAGGTTGAAGAAGGGTTTGGCTCTCCACGAGAGGGCAGGACCAGTACATCGCAGCATGGAGCTCACTTGGCAGAGGAAAAGGCTTCCTACCACCGTGTCACGCAATTGTCGTGTGAGCCTGCTCAGATGATCAGTGCAATGGTACGCGCCCAGCTTGTAGGCCTCGTCATGCTTCCCGGTCGCATGGTGATGCTACGGATGATAGCCTCGCACTATTTGGCCGGCCAAGGACGGCAGGGAGGCCCGCACCGTCTCGTCAGTTCACTAGATCTCTCCGGGGAGCTGAACTGGGCTGGGATTGGTACTCAGTTGTCGCGGGTAGCACTCTGTGGCGTGTTGGAGGTAGCCCTTGATCTTGGTCTGTGGCAGCTGCAATACGTCGCCATCACCAAGGTTGGAAAGGAACTATTTGGATGGGGGACGCTATAAACAAGGCCGGCGTCGGTACCAGTGGCATGGCTTTACGCGATGCGGTTTCGAGTCCGACGGGATTATTTTTGTACCTGTGTAAAGATAGTCGGCAGTGGCCGATGCAGTGGCCTCTGGGTGGCACTTTTGCGCGTTTCACGAGTGACTAGATCCAGATGCCGACGTCAATAAAGTTCCGAAGAGACGTCTCCACGGTTGGAGTGGAACTGAGGCCTCGGTCTGGTCCTAGCGATGAGTCAGTCGACCCCACGCCGCGTTTGTGGGCGATGGAGGCCATCCCTGCTGCGATAGTGCAAAGACGAGAGGGTTCTGAGATGGTGTCACGTGTGCGATAACGATGACATGTGTCGCGCTTTTGGCGCGATGGGCGTCCAAGGTCGTAAGACAGACTCGGCGCCGGCACCCACCACCCAAGGCGTTGCTTTTACGGCGGGCATGCAGGGGAGCAGTGGTGATTGGACGAGTTAGATTACGGAGAAGCCGTTGGGATCAACCTTGACTCTGTGATACGGAGATTGCGAACCACGGCAGCAGGACAGCAACAACGTGCAGCCGGGGCCGAGAGCCGAAGGAAGCATGTATCGTAAAGGGCATAAATGTGGTGACAAAAAGCGTGGCCGGCAGGAGTAGGTCGCGCCGGGAAGGGATCAGCAGGCGATGGCGTCCCGGCCGTGTGTGCGAGCGGCGTGGTGGTAGGGCGTCGCTGGGGAAACGCCGGCTCAAGCAGACGGGTAAGCTGAGCAGAAGCGTGTAGCTGGAGAATGAGGCGGCTATTTGGATAGATATAGTGGTGGTGCTATAAGAGACAGGCACAAGGAGGCTGCTGTGCATCAGGGCGGAGCGTCGAGTGATAGGCGAGGGCTAGGGCTGGCGCCAGGGTTCGCAGAGGGACGGGCATTGTGGGTGCGGATAGGCACGCTTGGACGGAGGCTGGCGTACGGCCTAACGTCTTTAGTCGGCAGAGCCAACATGGATGAGTGCTGGCTTCAACCCTCCCAAAGAAGCTGGCCATGACGATGCCTGCGCCCGCGGGCAGCCCCTTTTTGCCAGTATCGCATGCGCTGGCGATGTCTTGGCCTGGCTGTGCCTGCCCGCCGACACGCAGCATAGGAAGCCGCAGCCCGCGCTCGAGGCAGGCGCGGCCAGACGCTCCTTCCTTCCTCCACGCGTTCCTGCTGTTGACGGAGTTTTTGCCAGTCGCTCCTTCCTCGGGCCCCTGCACCCTCGCCAGGGGACACCACGCTTGGGCTTCTCGGCGACCAGCCGACCATTCACCAACGCTCCTTTTTCCCCACCACGCTGGGCCCGACGCTGCAGGCCTGCGAAAGACTGAGCGCGAGGCCTCGCAGACCCTGAGTCTCGTCCTGTCTTCTCGCCATCCTCGCTGCTGCTGCTGCTGCTGCTGCTGTCGCCGCACTTGCACCACGTCCCCACGCGCCGACTCCCGTTTGCCGCGTGCACCACACGCCGTACGAAATCTTCTCCAGACCGCCCACCGGCGTTTCCCCACGGCCACGACCTCTGCCTCTGCCACGGCCACGGCCACGCAGACTCCCTCCGCCGCCTCCGCTACAAACGATCTGCGCTCCCCAGCGCAAGGGAGCCGTCTGACGCAGCCCACTTGTGCCCTGCCGCGGCCTCGAGCACGACGCCCCTCCGACGCTGGCAACCATAGCAGGTGCCTGACGGACATGTCTGCAGTGGCGTAGCTGGCCTACCTGGAAAAACAAAGGCGACCGCGCGCCAGCAGTGCAGCGCCAGTACCTGCCGCTCAAGCTGCATTAGCACTCCTCCATCCGCGGCCCGCCCCATCATCATGTCAGGCAACTCGCTCCCTCGCCCTTCGCGATCTTCGATTGCGCCGCCATCAGGCCCCTTGCCTTCGCTGCCCGTCCCCAAATCAAGAAGTTCCAATGTCGGGCCCACCTCCGGCCGCCCCTCGCTGCTCCCAGGAGCCACAGGCAACCGCGCTGTATCTTCGTCCGCACTTCCCTATCGGTCTCCGTCGACCTCCAAGCTCCCGCCGTCCCCTGCCTTGACAGGATTGTCGCCTGACGAGGGCGCTCCTCCCGCAACCTTGCCAGCCGGAAAGTCGTTGCGCAAGACGGTCAGCATAGGCTCCTTCCCGCAACCGCCCAGGCACAACGTGAGATCGAATCCCTCAAGCCCGCTCTCGACAAGTTCGACGCCGGGAGGAGAGGTTGCCAATCCAAGGGCCATCTCCAAAGGCTCACTGCCCCCACGGGATAGTAGTCTTAAGAAACCCCGAGCCTCAAATATCGGTGGCGGGCGCGGTTTGCTACCAAAATCTCCTCTCTCCCCTCCCAGTCTGCTCAACGGAAGTGCAGACTCGGTAGCGGTAGAGAGTGGCCATCTGAGCCTTCCCTCTCCGCCACACAGCCGAAACTCGTCTCCACAGGGATCGTATGCGACCAGCGCAACTACAGCAGAAGATGGCGAGGACAGCACGCAAAAAGACGGAAAGCCACACAAGGACGGAAAAGGCAATGTCATTGTCAGCGTACGAGTGCGGCCAGACGTTGGAGCAAAAGACGGCAAACATGATATGGACTGGGAAGTCAGCAACAAGCGCGCATTGATATCCTACAGGGGCAAGGAAGGCGGTGATTACTACTATGGTACAGTCTTATAACCCCGCCTACAAGCCAAATGAGCTCAGCTAATCCGACATGAAGACAACGTCTTTGATCCACAAGACAACAACGCACGTGTTTACGATGCAGCAGCCAAACGACTCGTCCGGCGGGTTATGGAGGGCTATCACGGTACCGTATTCGCCTACGGCATGACGGGAACTGGAAAAACATTCTCCATGCAAGGAACCGCAACCAATCCAGGTGTCATACCGCTGGCTATTACCGACATCTTCTCCTACATCCGAGAGACACCACAGCGCGAGTTTCTCCTCCGAGTCAGCTACATCGAAATCTACAATGAAAAAATCATCGACTTGCTCGCAGGACCTCCTGTTGGCATGAACGGCCAGACCGGCCCTGTCGAGGAAATCAAGCTGCGCGAGGACAGCAAGCGCGGTGTTTATGCGACGCCGCTGAAAGAAGAGATTGTGCAGAGTCCAACACAACTGCTGAGAGTCATTGCTCGTGGAGACAACTCACGAAAAGTGGCAGGCACACAGTTCAACGCACGCAGTTCTCGAAGTCACGCGGTCGTGCAAATCGTTGTCGAAAGTCGAGAGCGCGCGCCTGGCCCTTCCACATCAGGTGGCGACAAACGGTCAGGCATCATACCCGGTGGTGTCCGTGTTTCGACACTGAGTCTTATCGATTTGGCGGGATCCGAGAAGGCCGCTGACAGCAAAGAGAGGAGAACCGAAGGCTCACACATCAACAAGAGTTTGCTCACCTTGGGCACCGTCATTGGACGCTTGGCCTCAGATAAAGAGAAGTCCGAGAAGGACAAGGGCAAAGGAGATAAGCATCTACCCTACCGAGACAGCAAGCTCACGCGACTTCTGCAGCCAGCTCTCTCTGGTAATTCGCTGGTCAGCATTCTGTGCACAATTCAGATTGGCGCTAGTGGCAGCCCTGCAGCGACCAACAGCCATACTGGTGAGACATTGAACACTCTCAAATTTGCATCGCGAGCCAAGAACAACATTGTCAGCCATGCCAAAAAGGCTGATGAGTCCGTTGGACCTGGCGGGGACGCAGGGAGCCGAGCTCTTCTGGACCGCTACCGCTTGGAGATAGAGGAGCTGAAAAGGCAGCTGGCCGAGGGCAAGTCCAAAGAAGTCAAGGAGAAAGAAGAGGTCGATGACGTCAAGAGGGACAAAGAAGAAGAAAAGGCCCGCGAGCTCGAAAATAAGCAACGACATGAAGAGCAGATGCTCGAGATGCAGTTGGCCAGGACTGCACTGAAAGAGCGAATCGAGCATCTCAACAGGTTGATTTTGAGTTCAAAGTCGCTTGGCGTTAATAATGGCCGGTCCTTCTCATCCATGAGCATGAAGCGCACATCCGTCATGAGCAATGCTCACACTGATATGCGGCCGATGTCGATACGCTCATCTGCAAGCCATGCCACCCTCGGAGCTGGCCGCAGGAAAAGCACTCCACAACTTCACATGGACGGTTCCGAGGAAGACGACTCTGTTGGTGACAACGGAGACGGCTTTGCGAGCCAGAACATGCAGATACAAGCACTGCAAGCAGATCTTTCGGACAAGAACCGTTACATTGCTACCCTTGAGAAGCGCCTGCTCCATGCTCGTAGAGCCAGTCATTCCCGAGTCTCCCTATCATTGTCGCACAAACTCACTAGCAGCGAGGAAGGTGGCATGATTGCAGCTCTTGCCGAGAGGGATAATGAGATTGTCAACCTGCGAGCACAACTTGAAGACAAGGAGCGGATGATAGCGGCCCTCACGTCGGCGCGCAAGAAAAACGACAACGCACACGACTTGGGGAGCGAATCGCCAGGCAGCCGTCGCACCTCGGGCTACCAACGCAGTGCCAGCGACGGCAGCGCCGCCAGTGTTATTCCCAAGGGCCCAGCGTCGCCTGCACCTAGTGTGAAACCCCCTTTCCTTCCTACTTCACATTCCAACGGCTCAACCAAGAACATTGAAGAGATGACACGCATGCTCGACGAGATGATCACTGGCCGCGTTGAGAAGACTGCCAGGCGGTCCAGCTTGATGCCAGTCACGGAAGGCTGATGTACCTTTTCCCCACATCACAAAGCAAATTCGAGAGCATTGCGTGCCGAGCACTTGGCACAAACCAGCACCGTATCAATCTATTCCAGACGAACCGAAGTACAGTAATGGAGATGAGAAACGTCCGCACCCATGGTGACAGGCAAAGTACTTCAAAAGTTGTTGTTGTTTTTTTCTATTTCTTTCACATCTAGCGATCTCTTACATTCCGAGGGATTCCATAGCGATTGGCGTTGAATGGGTCACGGAGTACAACACTGGCACAGGAATGGATTCCGACCTGGGCATCCTGGATCCACGTATGCAATGGGTACGCACGGGCGTAGACGATGGGGGTCTTCTGTTCTGTTGCCCGATTCGATGCAGCCCCGGGAGGATTGTACACCACCTTTTTTTTCTCTTTTCTTTTTACTTCCTTCTCTTATCTTCCTGTGCCAAGGGACTTTCGATCTGATACCCCCTTTTTTCATCTTACATACTAGTTGCTCGAACATTTTCTTGCTTACGATGCATACTTAGCAGTCGCTGCAAATAACTTCATGGTCTCTTCTTGGACGGATCACATGACCACTTTTATGCCCCTTCTCCGATGCGCGCCCAGCGCTTGCATTGCCGTTATTAAAGTAGATGGAGATATTCGCGTTGGCGTTGTTTAGAAAACACTGCATGTCGCAACGTTGTCTGACAGGGATGCGTTGGTACTGTATGTAGATATTGTTACTAAATTGATCGTAGCCTACATTTTTCGGTACCCGTAGTCCGTCTTACTGCATACGTGCTCGGCTCTGCATAATGTTTCTAGAATAGCAGCGGACCCTTTAATAGCCATGGCAAACGTCCACCTGACTGGAGACCTGTCTATTCCAAACCGGCATTCCAAATGAAGAGGCCACGCCACCCAACTGCGTCAAAGCCCGTGGTAGGCACCCTCATCTATGGTTTCTTAGGTGTGCCTTAGCGCCGGCGAGGGATGGCTTTTCTGAGCACCAGCGTCGACGACGTTGCGCTTAGGGGCCAAGCTGAAACCCGCCATGCCCCTCGCCCCGCACATGCGGCGAAATGAGGTCCCCTAACGCCTTCCGCATTCTTGTTGCGCCGCTGCTCAAATAAGCAAGTCAGATCTCCCTCCTAATCTTACCTTCCGACCCTATTGTGTTCTTGAATCCTTCGATTCCCGCTCTCGGATCACCCGCTGGTCGTTTTCTGCTTCCGTTTCTCTGACCTCTAGTCGTGGGCAATCCTTCGTTCGCCAGATCTTACTCGCACCTCGTTTTGGGTGTGAAACCACTTCTGCGCCAGGAACAAAAGCATCTTTTGCCGGACGCTTGTTTGCCCGCCCTTATTCGCTTCTCTGGATGGCTTCTTGAAGCGTCGGCCTTGTTTCTTCCTTCCTCCTTCTTTTCTTCTTCTTCTTCCGCCTTCCTTCCTTCATCCTACTTTCGAGCTGCAGGGACTGTGTCCTGATCTTTGGTTCTTTTCTTTTGTAAAGGCCGTGCCTTCGTCCACTCCTTCATTACTACTGTACACGGCCAAAGATTACTTATTTGCAACCGTCGTTCTGCACGGTCAACGGTGACGTCCACCTTACTTGCATATACCCACATACATCATCCTCGCTGCATAACCCCTCGTCATTGGAGTGGTACCACCACGCGCACAGCCAGCAAAATCATCCGATTTGGCCGGAAATCCCACATCTCACCCCTAGTTACAAATCGAATCACCGGTGGGGCTTGAAGCGGAGCAGCTTTCTCTCGGCCTTTAATTATGCTGAACCAGGCGACTCAGAAATTCACCAAAATGCATGCAAGGCGGAACCCCAATCTGTCTTTGCAATCGACGGCGCATTATTCGCAACTGGAACCCCCGCCTCACTCGGCTACTTCCAGCGCTTTTCTTTCTCCTACGGTCCCGTCCCGCCGCGGACTACTCGCAAGATCACCCCCGGCCAGCCCAAGCCTTCCGAGTCTGCTGCCGAAACATGGCAAGATCCCGCGTCAGAATAATGGCAAATTGGTGAAGAAGATTCTGTTGGGATCCTGTGGTGTAGCTCTCGTGCTATGGGTTGTGTTGAGGCTGATCTACACAAATCCGCATCACACATCTGGCTATGACGACGAGACGGACGATGAGTGGGAGATGGTTGGAGGTAGTCGGTTGCCACACGAGCCGTCTGCAGTTGCGCTCGTAGATGCCAGAGGCAAAATGAGGTGGACAGTGTCGATACCATCAAACTACGATTTTCCACTGCAGCCAGCGCAGTACCAGGAGATATGCCATCAGTCTATGGAGCTGTCTAAGGAATTTGAGCAAGGGGGGCGGAAGTCTTCAAACTTTGCCAAGAGAATGTTGGGTTATTACCAGAAGGACCAGTACTACATCGACGTTCAAGAGGCGGAAGAACAAGCACTGCTGCCGCCTGCCAAAGCAAAGAGGCCCAAGAACTTTGTGGAGGATCAATCCATGAAAAAGGGGGTTTCGCAAGAGGGGCTCAAGGTCTGTGACAGGAGCTTGACCTTTGTCATGGAAACGAAGGATGCCGGGTTTGGCAACACGTTGATGTACCTGTGGATGTCGTACGGTCTGGCAAAGTCTGAGAACCGTGCTTTCTTCATCGACGACTCTCGTTGGTATGCCTGACCTCCATGGAAGTACTGAGATATTTCAGTTGTTAACAGTGGACAGGCCCTATGGCAAATACTCGACCTACTTCCAACCTCCACCGGCCACAAACTGCCTTCCGCCTCCATCACCACACATGGTCCCTTGTCCTCACACAGCGCGCCACATTGTAGTCAGCAGTGCCACTACAAGGGCCACTTTTGGCCACGCCTTCACCGAAGAGTGGGAGGACCCCCGAAAGGTGGGTGTGCTACGACAATCTAAGATTTTTGGCCTTGCCAGGACAGGTTACGAAGCCCTTTTCAAGCTCCGCGAGGACGACGAAAAGTACGTTCTCCAAAAGTCTCTGGATATGTATGGCGCCGTAAAGCTCGAGGGCGGCCTTAGCATCGGCATGCACGTCCGTCACGGCGACAAACACCCCATGGAATTCCAGTACAATGAGGACTATATTCCACTAGCCCGATACATTGAGACAGCTCGCGACCTCTACATTGAGATCGTTGAAGGTGAATCCAAAAAGAACAAACGAAACCGCCTCTCCTCTCCCTTTTCCTCCTCCAAAAAAGCCCTGACAACACGCCACACCAGCTCCAAAATGGTCCTTGCATCCGACGACCCTCTCGTCTACGACTCGCCAGAGCTAGGGCCCAACAGCATCCGCGCGCAAGACCGCATCGTGCTCGCCACCAAGGCGCAACTCGAAGCCGCGCAAAAACAACCGAAAAAGAACGCCTGGATCGACGAAATCACCGGCTGGGAAGGCGGCTTCTACCGCGATGTCTTCTTTTCGCTCGGCCAGACGACAGGTAACGCGCAGGACTCGAAGAAAATCGATCAAGATAAGGTGCCAGAAAGCGCCATGAAGCTGCGTGAACTCGTCGGGCGCGCGTACCTGCTTGACCTGGCGGTGCTGGGCAAAGCCGATACAGTCGTTTGTACGGTCAGCAGCGTGACGTGCAGGTTGTTGGCTGTCATGATGGGATGGGACGATGCGATTGTAGGAAATAAGTGGAGGAATATCGATGGGCAGTTTGATTGGAGGGGGATCATTTGGTGAGGTGTGTAACACACAAGCCCATTTTTTCGGTTTGTTTGTTTTCTTCTTTCTCATGTGGATATTTTTTTTCCTGTTAGAATGGGGAGTGAGAGATATACAAAGATGTTTTTTATTTCAGCGTTCTGTTGTGTGTTTTGCTTGGATCTCGATGGTTGTCAGCCGTGCTGCACCAAACAAACAGCATGGATTCTGCGAAGCAAAAAACGTTTAGCATTGCTTTTCTTTGTCACGGCCGCTTTTCTCTCCTTCTCACAACAAAACTTGACGTAGATTTTTCTTTGCTCCTTGATAAATGGAGAATGATGATACAAAACATACACAATAGTCCATCTCTCTAGCCTTACGTGCCCCAAACACCCACATTTCACATTCCTCAGATCTTCCTCCTGCTCCCCACCTCCAGCCGACCAGACCATCTTCGTGCCTTCTCCAAATCCAGCCTTCCTTTCCTCCGCTCCCACTCTACACACCTGACCTCCGTTACCGCTTCGTCATTACCGCCGTCGTTGCCTCGGCTATATGCGGGTTGCTGGGTGGTTATCCGCCGCTAGTCGCCTTCAGCCTGCCTAGGTACCATTTTCCTTCCTTACACCCGTCCCACCGCTCTTTTGTCTCATCGTCGTTTTGTTTGACGCATACGCTTCTTTTACGCCTGAATATCGTTTGTGTGGAACTGTAGAAGTGATATAAGAGAGAGAGAGGAAATAAGAAGTAGAGATGGCGCAAGGAAAGATTACGTTTTATGTGGATATTGTGAGCCCGTTTGCTTATATATCTTTTCATATTCTCAAGGTATGTATGGGTTTGAGTTCTGTTTTTCTTCTGGAGATGTGGAGAGAGAGTGGTGGGGGAGGGTGGGTTGTCAGATGGGGGGGGGATGGATTGCTGGAATAAAGGGTGGAAAAAGATGGGATTTGACTGACTGGTGTGGTTTTACAGAATTCCCCGGTGTTTAAACAGGTTGAGATTAAGTATGTTCCGATTTTGCTCGGGGGACTGATGAAGACGTGCGGGAATACGCCGCCGATGAAGGTTAAGAGTACGTACCCGGTATTTCCTTTATTTCGTACTTTCTGTCCGACTATCACTATGTAAAAGCAGATGTACGACCTCTATCTCGCATATTCAAAGCGATGAGAAGAAGAATACCCAACTCGTCTCCATTTCTCCCCTTCCCCTCACCCACAGATAACTTCCCTCACACCCCACAGACAAAGATAAATGGATCGACGCCGAGCGCACCCGCTGGTCCACACAATTCAACATCCCCATCACCCCATCGCCTCCCCCAGGCTTCCCCCTCAACACGTTGCCCCTGCAGCGCGCACTAACCGCCATCTCCCTGTCCCATCCCCACAAGCTAGAACCCGCCATCACCCTCTTCTGGGACAACTTCTGGGTCAAGTACAACGAGCCCATGCAGCCGGAGAACCTACAGCATATGCTGCAGACGCTGCTGGGTAGCGAGGACGAGGCGGGAAAGGTGTTGGAGAGCATGAAGACGGACGAGGTCAAGGCCGAGTTGACGAAGACTACGCAGGAAGCGTTTGAGGATGGGGCGTTTGGGTTGCCGTGGTTCTCGGGTAAGTCTCACGTGTCTTGTTTTCTCTGATATGTGGTTTTTGGGATTCGAAGGAGAGTTGTGGGATTTGAGCTGACGGTGCTGTTGTAGCGACGAATGCAAAGGGTGAGAAGCAGGGGTATTGGGGAGTCGATCATATGGGTCAGCTTTGTGATCATCTGGGCTTGGAGAGACCGAGCGGTAAGGGATGGCGGTCTTTGCTGTAGAGTGCTGGGATTGGAAGTAGTGGCATGCTGTACCAAGATTTCCTCGAAGGAGATTTCCAGTGTGATTTTGTGGTTGTTTGGTTTCACTCCACTCCATAGTATGCAGAATTTGGGAAATTTCCTAGAACGAATTCGATGTACGCTTTAAGCAACTCTGATCGTATGAGTGTCACCAATACGATGAAGAAAGATTCAGCTTGGGTCATGTCGAGCTTTAAGAACAAAAACGCTTTGCCGGTTGTTATTGTGCCGGTGCTTAAGGGGGCGTGGTAACCCTAGGCAGTAGCGTAGTCTCCTCGTGCTGGCTACAAGAACGCCAACCACGGAGAGTCCTACCAGGCAGTCGCCTGTACTATAGATTCTGTTTTGAAGACCTAGATGCCAGGACAATAAAAAATCTCGACTCTCTTACCTCTCCTTTACCTATCGTAAAGTTGACTTCAATCTTGATCTACCGCTTAATGAGAGTCGTGGTCTCATATACCCCACACAAACACATTATCACTGCGCAACAAAATGTGGTTTAATGACAAATAAACAAAGAGCAAGAAATATCATTACGGGATATTAAATTAGTTTGAATTGGCGAAATATACCAAATAACTTTACATCAGACTAAGGTGAAACAAAACTCTACTAGATTTTCATAGCCAGAGTGTGAAACGATGAAGCGATTACAAAAGAGCCGTGGATTGCAGTTACGAATATAGAAACCCAGTAGCAATAAATGAGATTCTAAGAAATGTTGAATTATTGTTTATGCGAATTATGCAGTAACAACCAATTATAGGTCCAAGTGTAGTGTGACTTAGGCTGCTAAGAGGCTACCAGGGCACATTTTTGCAGTCATCTATATATTGTGCTTTCCTAGAGGATTCATCCTAGCATAAACCATCAAGCTGAAATTTCGTACAATTCGCATTTTGCGTCACGCGAATGAGAGCAATACAGACATTCAGCGTAGTGCACATCGCTGTTATGGCCACCGCATTGACAGCAAATCCATTGCAAATTCCAAATTACTTCAGATCCTGGTTGGACTATTTTGTCTTCAGTACCTCCTGGAGAAGCACCATATACGTCAGGGAAAAGGTTCGGTGAACCCCTCGTAAAAGACCCAAAATGATCAGACTCGAAAATCGGATCTAGTGGATAACGGCCCTGCCAGCTATATTTAGCCTCGAAATCCAGCTCGGAGTCACTGTCCTGACTTAGTAGATGAAGGTCATGGTTGTCCTGCAGGTCATCGCCATACTCAAACGTCAACTCGAGGTCACGGCCCCAATCCAGCTTGATAGTACTTCTGGTTCTTAGGCTACCAATGCTTTTGCTGCCATTTTCACCATTCGGTATCTCCTTACCTTCAACACGATAAGGCGGAAGAGATTTGAGAGTGAGAAAACTCATATGACCCACGATATGGTCTTCCAATTTCCCTTCGACATGATCAGGACTACTGCCGCAGAGCGGGCAGAATTCAAACATTGGCCCTATAATCCGCGAATTTCTTTTTGTGAGCACTCGAAGTTGATTATCAGTGAAAGCGCCATTGTGGGCTTTTCTCATGTGTTGCTCGTACTCGACCCCACTTTTGAAGATAAAGGTGCTGTGCGACTTCGATTTGCATTTCCAACGTAAGGTATGCTGACGCATATGCTTGAGCCAATCTTCGCTGTGGTTGTATAGCTCTTCAGGGTTGTCGCAATCTTCGAATAGGCATACGTATGGCTCGAGATCATTCTTGACATGAGCCCTGTCAAATTTTTTAGCCCAGGTGGGAATGAGTGGTATGTTTAAACAGCTTTTAGCCAGCAACATTAGAGACTTACTGCAATTTCTTCGGATCAAGCACGTCCTCGCTTGAGAGCGCCTGCAGACAAATCGGACAGGACACCTTGAGCGAATTTATCATGCGACGTAGTTGATATTCTAACATTTTCTGGAGCTTGGCCTCTACATCTGTCGTGACTCCTGTTCGTGGAAATCGCGATCTATGACTGTGCAGAAAACCTCGGGCGGGGGTGGCATGCCCGGGTCCCTGATTCTCCTCCGATCGCTCGTATTTTGGTCTGATGGGGCTTTTCGGGGCTGAAGGGAAAACGACGTCTTGATGATACCCTAAAGTTACTGTTTTGGAATCAGAAACAACAGAGGCCATTTTTGACTTGTCGGCAGCCAAGGTTGCAGCGCTGGGTGCTACAGACTGTACGATGGTTGGTGCTCGCTCCCCAGACATTCCCGCAGGTATGGAATCTTCGAAGATCTGTTGTGCTTTTTCGTAGCAAGATCTTCTGTACAGAATTCTCTTCCTCCTAAGAACCATTGTAGAGACCAGGCGCTGTAGGATTGTCCTGTTAATGTATGGAAATTGGTCCCGTAAATTTTGAGCAAAGAGAATCCGGAGCGAAGGTTCTAGATCATTGTTTTCATAGTCCTCTATTCTGAATGACTTTGCCTTTAGATCCTGATCTTCCTTGCTCGCTTTGTGAATAGTGTTTAGCAGTCGATAGAGAAGACTGATGTCGCTGCCAATCCTTTTAGCAATCAACTGAATTTTTTCATTGGCTTCAACGATAGAATCGCTAACGCTTTTCGGCTTCAAGTGTTGGGTAGATTCAAAGATTTTTGTACCTATATGCAATCAGAAAGAGACGCATATTCTGGCTATATGGTAAATTGAACTACTCCCATGATTCAACTGGCAATTCTCACTTACAGGTCTGTACACGATCATTTAGCGCTTCCAAGAGCCCCATGATGGCGTCTTGAACGTCCGGTGCTCCTCTCAATCTATGATCCATGGATGCTGGCCTTCGGGCAAAGACACCTATACTGGAAGTCCATAGAGAAAATCTTGCAAACTGGTCTTCCACCAACGATGCATCACGAGGATGAACGAACGATGACCGCCTAAGGCACTGTTCGAATGCGATGAGGCAGTGCCCTGCCGACTCAGCGATCTTTGTTTGAGACTCATCCACCAGCATTGTCGAGATGAATAAGGTATTAGCTTCACTGTTGCATCAATGAGGAGCTAGAATAAAGTAAAGAACTCTAGTGTATTTTGCATATCAGACCGCTGGAGCGAGTTCAACAGCCTGCTGAAGGAGAATCGGGACAGCAGACGCGAGGCAGTCATTTGATCCTATACCTAAAGAGGAACACAGAGCGGGGTATGAGTAAGGACGGCAGAATACAATAACACCAATCTCTGCACCCAAGCACGCTCCATTATCCTCTGCAAAACCTGAACGTCGAGCTCTCGATACAATCAACAAGCGGTATATGACAATACAGTCGAAGGACAAATGTACTAAGGAGTTCCGCCTCTGATCTCGGCTCGCAAAGCACCAGCATTGAAACCAAAGGTCATCGCCATGAATCTGTTCTTGCGATCGAATCAGACAATCCTAGATATACAGGATTGCATCAAAAACGTTCAAGATATGAAAGAGCACAAAAGCTTCTACAGCTACTTAAGAGCCCATTGCCACCAGATTCGCTTGTACATCAGTGGCATCAAACCCTCCCTAGGTCAGAGGAGTCGAATCATCCGACAAATTCTAGATCGATTAGAATCGATTATTTCTTCAAACCGATCCGTTGTGCCATCTTCCATGTATTATCCTCGACTACGCGCTCTCAACATCCATTGGAGGGGGTTGCGAGATCAAAGTGAAAAGGCCAAGCTTGATTTCATAAAGGATACACTCGACTTCGAGCTCGATTCGGACCAACACAGTAAATTTATAGAAGACTTGGAAAGTGATGCGGAAACACTCATGAAGGAAATTCTTTGCAATTCCCTCGAATGGCAAACAGATAACATTGGAATGAGGCAGAGTGTAGAGGAGCCGTCATACACTGTGTCGAATGCCGCTCAATCGCTTTTCAACGCACTCATGGCCGCTAAGGACTGCACATGCCCCACGACTCATACTCTTGGCGCCATCCTCTGTTTAGGGACCTATCGGACCCACCATCTTAGCGGAGACTTCAATTTTGATATGTTCCTCGCCTTGGAGAGTCATAGAGAGGAGACGCACATTCAGACTGTCAACGACTTAGCAGTGCAGTATGTTGTGAACAACGAGAGAACCCAGTCAGGGAGAGTCAGGATGCTGTGTGAGTCAATAAGAAGAGTGCAGACCATGACTTCAAAACGCCTAAAGCTCAAAGTTGAAAGGGGTCAGCTCTGGAAGCTGCGGTCTGAAAGAAGCGGCTTCCAAATTGATGGAATGAGAGATCCAATAACTTTGCATGATTTCATCGCCAAAAGACCTGAGCTCCTTAACGAGAAGACCAAACGCATACTCGCTGTTCAGCTCAGCTACACAGTACTCCATTTTTATGGCACACCTTGGTTACAACGTAGCTGGGGCTCATCGAGCATCTTGTTCTTCAGCACTACATCCTCCACGATCCCTTTGAAGCCATATATGGATACGCAGCTTGTATATAGTTTGGCCTGCTCTGGACAGCTAGACCACGAGTCTGGCAATCCCGACGACGCGGGCGAGAACAACTTTGATCCGGACGATTTTGACCCAGATGATGTTGATCCGGACAAGCCCCTGCCTTGTGAGCTACAGTTTCTCGTCACGTTAGCTGTGATGCTGATGGAGCTATATCACGCCATGCCGTTTACAACTCTGGCGAGGAAGTACGGTTGCAATATCCAAGTCAGCAGAGAAGATCAAGTACCTTGGATCGATGCGAATATTGTTTTTGAAGAATGCGGGGTTGACATGCACGCTCAATTTCGCTATGCCGTGGAGAAATGCTTAAATCCGAAGACGTGGAAAGACGACTACGCGCGTAAGCTGGATACAGAGACACTGAGGAACAGAATTTACAATGAAATTGTGAAGCCTTTGGAGAACGAACTCCAGCAGGCTTTTAGCAATATATCCATCGAGAATCTCGACGATATCGCACAGGAAATCGACTTTGGCTGCTGGGGTCGAGCCATCCGGAATCAGCAGGCCATCCCTTCAAGCTACCCTAGTCCACAGAACACTGTTCCAGGTTACATCGCTGTGAATGGCCAGTCTCAGGGTTCTCTATTTGATTCATTTTCGCACGAGCCTCGTCTCCAGCCCAATTCTTTCAACAGCCATGGCGATGCGAGCCAGTTCAACGCCCCCAGGGGTACTCAGAACAATAACACAGCCAGTGGAAACCAATTTTCTGGGGTCAGATTCAGTGGGCCCGTGTATTTCGGCAACTACGAGACTTGAAGCGTGCTTTTTCAATTTGTAATCTTCACTAGAACTATAACATAGCTATAAGTCAGGGACCAGGTTCATCGCAGCATATACCACTGTTTCATTGAGCTTTAATACCAGTATAGTACGGACATGCGTTTTTATGCGTTATGAATACCCATTCCTGCTAAGCGTAACTTCAAAGTTTAGTCATAGTTTGGTTGAGTTGCAAGGCTTCGAAGTTGTGATCAAAAGTGATGATCATAGCCCGAGCGCATCTTGCGAACAAACTTTTGGAGTGTGACTGTATGAGCTTATCTGTGCGTCGTCGCGGTGTTTACTATCTTCTCTGGCGGGCAGAGGCATTACTGCTCTGCTTTGCTCATTGCTCACGCTGTCAGTCCTGCAATATAGGGACGCGTCCTTACCCTTCCGCCAATCAAACTGCGACAGAGCACCTTGCCCTCCGCGAGAGCTATCTAAGAACTCTACATACCAATTTTGTAATACATTTAACTTTGGAATTATAACGTGATCAGTCATAAGGCTGCCGCGATTCTGGTGGGGTGACCGGATGGTTACATAGCAGAACTCGTTAGTGCTCATCGCGTGCTTAAGTAGCTACTCCGCCACTTTGTGATCGTCCTGGTCCCACCATACTAAATTTTGTTTAAATCTTCCACAAACTTGCCTGCTGGCACAATCTTACTTGCGTCCATTAATACAGTATTCTGGGCTAGAATTTTCCAACACCCATGCGTCTTTTGCAGGCCGAAGCTGAAGGCGAATTCAGCCTAGTTGAATTTTACGGCAACATTCCGCGCTATGCTATTCTTTCGCATACCTGGGGAGCAGATAACGAAGAGGTTACCTTTAAAGATCTAGCAGATGGTAGAGGAAAGAGCAAATCTGGCTATCGTAAGATCAGCTTCTGTGGAAGACAAGCTGCGAAGGACGGCTTACGATTCTTCTGGGTGGACACTTGTTGTATCGACAAATCAAGCAGCGCGGAACTTTCAGAAGCTATTAACTCAATGTTTCGCTGGTACCAGGATGCGGCTAAATGCTATGTATATCTATCCGATGTTTCGATTGGTGGCTCTACTAGAAAACTCCTATCCTGTCAGCAGACATGGAAGCCGGCTTTTCAGCATAGCAGATGGTTTAGTCGAGGTTGGACGCTCCAAGAGCTAGTTGCTCCAGCGTGTGTCGAATTTTTTTCTGTAGAGGGCGAGCGACTTGGTGACAAAGATTCAATGGTGCAAGAGATCCAGAAGATAACGGGAATCAGCGCTCGAGCTCTTCAAGGGAGACCTTTGTCTTCGTTTAGCGTTGATGAGCGATTGTCTTGGACTACGAGGCGTGAGACAAAACGCGAAGAGGATGCAGTATACTCTCTGCTAGGTATTTTTGACATTCATATGCCGCTCATATATGGAGAGGGACGAAAAAAGGCCTTCATTCGGCTGCACAAGGAGATCGAACAGTCATCAAGGGCAGACTCACCTGCTCTACCTCCAACGATCTCCACAGAGCAACGCAAGCGATATGGCGAGCTGGCGAGCTGGTCCTTCAACAGCTACGGTTCTGGAAACCAATTCAATGCTCCTAATGGTATTCAGAACAGCAACACAGGCAGCGGCAATCAATTCCTTGGTAGTTTCAGTGGACCTGTGCATTTTGGTTAGTGCCACCAAGGAATAGCACATCTTGTTACGCTCTAAATTGTTTACTCTCAGCTGTTTCTTACAGTAATTGAAGGAGTTTGGCAGTAGATTTCATTATTATTGCTATAGAACTTTGCCAAAATTTACATTTCCAGTGAAGGTTGTGCCGGGAAATTGGTTGCCAGTACCTGTATTGTTATTCTGAGTACCATTAGGGGCGTTAAATTGGTTGCCAGAGCCATAGCTGTTGAATGTATCTCCCACTCTATCGTTTGGCACTGACGGCTCCATCTTTGACAACTTGTCAATAGCATCATGCAATCGCTTGACTTGGTCTTTTGTTGCTGCCTTGACAGTATCATTCTCGGCCAGTTCACAAATGTCGTTCATCATCCCCAATGTCAAAACCTCAACCGTCTGTCCTTTGCCCTGTTGTTGCACCGCCGCTTTGTAACACTCAAACCTCGAAGCCTCTGACGCTTGGGCGACATCCTTAAATATACTCTTAGATAGCTGAACTTTTCCGTTGCAGGCTTCCAATGAGATTACAGCGCTCTGGGAATCTCCAGCTAGACCGCGTCGGTCTAGTTGAGATTCGACAGTCTGGAGAAACTCCTCTATGAGGAGCAGTCCTCGGCCTGCTTCGTGGAAGGCTTCCCGGAGACCCGGGTCATTGTTGACAACATTGTACTCTTTTGTAGTTGCTTTGAGAACAGCGATCACCCTAGCAATCGAGCTGTTTATATTGGGACTTGTCATCTTTCACGAAGGATGAAATTAGAGAAATTGATATGCGAACGAAGACGAATTTCTAGAATTTATCAACTCTATTACAAGGCTTAAGGAGAAACTCCCTTTAAAGAGATATGAAGAGTGCCTAAAATTAAATGTCAAGTCACTGTACCATCTACAAGAGAGAGACGACACCCTCATGAAGTAACCTTAGGCATCCTTGATTCCCATTTGCTAAGGGTGCATGAATGTGATGCATGTGATCAGCTTGACACCAAGTTTTATCTAGAGGCTTATCCAATAGAAACCTGGAAATAAGCGCTTCATTTGGCCCCCAGTACTGGCCCTACGGTTTCTGAGCTCCTAATAGGACCTTCCCCAACTGCAGGATCATCGGAGTTGTCAACAAGCAAGCCACATCAAGCTGGAGGGTGCGGCTTGACTTAATCCATACATTGGCCGACTTGACTTGATGAGCTTGTTCTCAGCTTGATTGTGGACAACTCTGAAGATCACGGTTTCTAGCCAATGAGCCCCACCACTATACTACCAATGTAGTACAAAGAAGGTACCAATCTAATCCAAAAAAGAAATTGCTGTATAGAACTACACACTTCTTCACTCCATCAACATACCCCTAAATATCCCACTCCTAAATCCCTTTCCCCAAACCATTACCCTTCTCCCCCTTATACAATCTGCTCCTGTCCCTCCCCCTCCAACCTCCACCTACACCTCAAACATCTTCGTCGTACTAACATTAATCCTGCTCCACGCCCTACCACTCACCAATGCCTCCAAAAACCTTGCTGGCCAATAAACATGATACAGGACAAAAAACGGCACAGGGTCCTCAAACGTGTACGTGCCATCCTTCCACGTCACCAAATGCCTAAAAAACGTCAAGAAATGCTCTGTCGCCTGCTGGAATGAAATGGCGCCAAACAAGGCGTCGAGTAGAGGTAGGATGATGAAGGAGACGAGGTCGTGGCCAATCCAGTAGTAGCTATGTGTCGGTGTGCGAGGAAAAACGGGAGTTGCTGGGGTCTTGGAGGAGAGGGGGTTGGGACTGTTGAATATGGAGAGATAGGCTTCTGCCATTTCGGGCGTTTGCTCGAAGAGGACGACTGCGGTGTGAGCGCGAGGGTTGCATTCAATGGGATGGAATTTTGCGTCGGCGCCTTTGTCGTCGTCTTCGACGAGGAAGTCGAAGCTGAGGTGTCCGGTGAAACTTTCTCCTCCGTCTTCACAGACGCGTTCTGTGAATTCGAGCATCCTTTGGCTGAGAGGAGACGAGGGTGGAAGCGGTTCATAGTGCATGAGGAGCTCGAGACTGGGACAGCTGGTAAAGGCCTTGACTTTTCCGCGGATGACGAGCGCATGCGTGCAGTATTCGTTTCCTTTGATGAACTGCTGGAGCTGGAACGGGTTGTCTTTGCTGATGTTGAGCGAGTGGATATATTCGGCGGTTGCTTTTGGCGTCTGGAAAGGAAGCAACGTCATCATGTTGTTCCGGGCTTTGTCGTCTACACCAATTGGCTTCATGATGAACTTTCGCCTACTATCTTTTCTGCCTTTCGTAGGCGTTCTGTGTAGCTCTCTCATAAGCACATCAAGTGCTTCCGATGGGTCCGTGCAACGATGGGATTCCGGGACAGGGAGACCGAGTGACTCGATGTAATCGATGAACTTGTCCTTTTCATGGAACTTCTCAACAATATCTTCACGGAATTGAATGGCTTCAAATGGCCGTCCCCGCTCCTTCGCTTGCTGCTCTGCAATGCGGACGACCTGCCCATCCTCCACGGCGGCAACCACGCTGGAGCAGGATATCCACAAGTTGACCTTTTCTTTTTGGATAATGGAGAGGATAGAGTCAATGTATGGCTCTGCATCGTCGCCACTGGGTGTTTCCAGACGGTAGTACTTTGAGATGGCGCTGGAGAAACGACCTGGAGATAAAGCGGATATGTCGGCACCAATGATTCGATGTGGTGTATGCTGGGCGAGATTTCGCGCAATAGTAAGGCCCTTTGTCATGGAAACTCCAGTAACGAGGATCGTCTTGCGGCGACGTGTTGCTGCAACATGTCTCTTGTCCTCTTTGGTGAAGGTTGCATTGCGCTCTCCATGGAGCTTCGTCACAGCAAGCCCAAGCAGCACCAGAGCTGCCGAGACGGGAGCCAACAACGCGCTCAGGACCAGTAGAAGCACATTCTTCGCCACATGGCTGTAGTAAAGCGGCACAGTTACATCACCTTTGTTGCCTTTGGCCATGTTTTCCTCGAAGACTCGGTGCTGAGTGTCGGGAGCTCGTGACCTCGGCACGCGTTCTGACAGCGCTTCACCGTTCAGGTGGTCCCAACAACACCCTGACGGACTTACTTTGATCCCAAACGCACCGGCCAGTGGGATCTGTCCACGCGAATGCTGCAAGCTGCAAGCTGCAAGTAATGAATGCTAGCGGCCCAGACGGGTCGGTATTATACTGTCCGCACGGTACATGGGAGAGGTGGTCGAGATGCGTGGGGCAGACGGGTGCTCAACGAAAGGCAAATCGATGCGGCTAGTCTAGACGTCATTGTTATTTCACCCATGTACGACATTTGCCCACAGCGCTAGAGAATTGTGGTCCCAATCTGAGATCCAGCAAAGTAGATCCTGATCTGAGATTGGCATGGGTATATTGTGCGATCATCGAGTGGGGGATTCAAGGGTTTGTTTGACATGTGGGTCTGGTGTTTGTTTTTGTGAGACTGACATGCTTTTGCATAGTCACTGCATTGCATTCCGCAGTGGCGCTTTCAAGGCTCTCGAAGCTGGAACAGCAGCATGAAGGATTGCATCTTTGATCACATTGGCTTGTGCAGCTTGGGTCGTATTGGATATCCTGAGTCTAGCCTGCTCGCCAACCCCGGATTCTACATTCACCACTAACCTGTCTTCGACCCAGCAGCGACGAACCAGCCAGTGATTTAACTGAGTCGCCCGTATTTTCGACAAGCCCCACGCGCTTTTACCCGACGCATCGCGTGATTTCGATTCCATCCTGTACTGTTAGTACCGAGTCACGGGGCTGTTTAAGGGTTCCAACTTACAGGCACGCCCGTAGGCTCGAAGCTGTTGATCAGCTTACTCTCGTATTGCAAATGCGGGTTTCCCTTGCTTTGGCTGAACTTGGCCTTGCCATAGCGCTTCTCGTACATCTTGACATTTGTTTCGGCGATGCCATTGAGGTTTGTCTGGCCGCTCTCTCCGGCTTCTTTGATCTTCTCTTCGACGCTCGACCTGACGTATTTCAAGTATGGCGGATTTCCAGGCTTGATGACGTTGTCTGCTGCGAGTACTGAACCCTTGGTGATCAAGCCAAGTTCTTCGCAGAGCTTCAGATCGGTTGTATAGGCTGGCTTGTAATGATCTAGAAACATGAGATCAACATGCTTGAGCTGTCCAGATGCCACGAGACGTGCAATTCCCTCGTCACTAGAGCCCACGACGACCTTTACAAGATCGCTCAGACCGGCGAGGTCGACGAGCGACATGATTACTGCGGCAAACGCAGGGTCGCGCTCGAAGCTGAAGTATCGCTCGCCGCCAGCTTTGCGCACTGCGTCGGCGAAGAGGATGCACGAGTAACCCACGTATCCGCCGAGTTCAATCTGCGCTTCTTGTTAGGGCCTGGGATCTCTTCCTAAAGACTTGCATACCATGGTTTTCGGCTTGACCTCCGCAATCAGGTCGGTCACAATGCGGCCTTTATCCTCTCCCACGTTCATGAGATACTTCTTTGTTCGTCCATACTCGTCAATGGCAGCCAGAACATTCTCTGGTGAGCCTCTTATGTTCTCAATGTTGGGGTGTGAGTAAACAAAGTGCAATAGTTCAATCTCCCGTCCATCGTCAAAGAAAGCACCCTCTTCCTCTTGCGCTGCGTACGCTTTGCTTTGATCGAAACTACCCATGATTGTGGCTGGTCAATGGCGAAATAGAATTGTGTTTAATGGCTACGAGCCTGACGCGTCCAGCGTACCCTATTCCCCTCAACGCGTCGACTCTAGTGCGGGGCTGCTGCTAATCATGACGAAATGCATGCAGGAACATGTAGGTCAGTGGAGGCCTGCAGTTCATTCCACGCATCTAGCACGCAACTCACGAAACCCCCTGCCGTGGAAGAGTCCAGGTGTCATCGCTTATGTTACGACATTAGCAACCGCTTGCCGCCACGAGCAGCTGCAGCATTGCTTTTGTCACTGAAACCCCGTATTGCGCGCGGGATGCCAATGTAGCTGAGACGCTGGGTCATGCCAGTTTTGTGGTTCGAAGCCGTTTGTGCATCGAGGGAGCCCCTTGGCGTTGGTTACGACACGCTCTACGCGGTTCCATGTGGATACTCGATGCGGCTGTGGGCCGCTTGACTGGTGCATATCTGGTTCCGTGTGGTATTGACGTTGAGGTTCGTACATAGACCTGCTGCCGTCGACGATCTAGAGCTTAGTAGCGTATACTAGCCCTGTTATAGTTGGAAGTCTACAGCCATGACACTTTGTACTTGTCCATACCGAGTAATATGGCTCAGCGATCTTGAGATCCGCAAAACTTTATCTACCCGAAAGCGGGAGCTAGGATCGAAACCTCTCTATGGTCGTCACGATTTTGTTTTTCTTTGTTCGTCTCTCAGGTTGCCTTGGAGTGAGGGGAAGGGAGGCAAAAATGTGTCCCTGTGGTACCGGTGGTGTACCATCTACCTTATCTGCATACAGCATGTGCCTGGGACTCGCTGGGGGTTCTGCCCGCTTTCGTGATCATCCTCACTATAATCCTAGCGTGTCATCCACCGTTCAATGCACGTAGTAAAGTGGGCATGAGGTGATTCCTGTGCTTGCCCCGCAGCTATGGTATATCCCTTTCTCCACAGGCGGGTGAGACTCCGATTTTTTGGTACCAAATAGGTTAATGGCTTGTACTACACCAGTTCTGTCCAGGGTCTATAGCAATTACTGGGGTTATGTGTCTCCAGCACACAAAATCCCATGTGAGCGTGGACAAATTGCATGTTCCTTGTGCCGGAGCCGGTTTTTACCGCTGCGTACGTTCTCGTCCCCAGAGTCATATCATCATTGCTGGCCAGTAGAAGTCTAGTTTGGCTCCTAGTAATGCCGCATCAGGTCTAAACAACACGAGATCCACGAGTGACAACATCATGGACGGAAGTCGTGCGTATGCTTGACGTTCTCCGGTCGCTCTCGAGGTTTACGAGCCAATAGAAGAGGAGCGTGTATCCAAAGCCATGCCAGTGGTCGTCAGTGATACCGGTCCCGTGAAACCTATATAGGACCGTACGTCCCAGTACATTCATCCGGCAGAACTCAACTTTTCTCATCCACACTTTTTTCCAATCTTTTTTCACCATGTCAGATCTTAAGGCGTCCGTTGTCGAGACCCAGAACGGCTTCCATGTCGAGGGGTACGAGAAGATTGAATACGACTTCACTTTCCTCGATGGCGTCTTCAACCCTGCCAACAATAACCTGGCCAAGTGCTATGAGCGCTGGGGCCGCTGCCTTGCTGTCATGGACTTGAACATCTTCAACATCTACGGTGAAGAGATGCAAAAGTACTTTGACCACTACAACCTGCCCTTGACGATCCACAAGACCATGATTGGCGAGAAAGCCAAGTCTATGGAGACGCTTCTCAGCATTGTTGATTCGATGACTGACTTTGGTATCATTCGCAAGGAGCCCGTTCTTGTAGTCGTAAGTCGTCCGGTCGTTTCGCTTGCTACTGCTTGATGCTAACACGACAACAGGGTGGTGGACTAGTGACTGATGTTGCTGGGTAAAAAATAGCTCTTAAGGCACTCTGGCCTGACTGCGTTGATGGAACAGAGCTAACTCGTGATCTTAGATTTGCTTGTGCTGCCTACCGAAGGAATACCAACTTCATCCGTATTCCTACAACTGTCATTGGCCTGATTGATGCTAGTGTAAGCATCAAAGTTGCAGTCAACTACGGCAACTACAAGAACCGCCTCGGAGCATACCACGCTCCAATGCACACCTTCTTGGACTTTTCATTCCTCAAGACCCTGCCTGAAGGCCAGGTGCGCAATGGTTTCGCAGAGTTGATCAAGATCTCAACCTGTGCTCACAAGCCAACATTTGACTTGCTCGACAAGTACTGCGAGAAGTTGATCACTTCCCGCTTCGGCCGTGAAGGTGATGATAAGGAGGTCCTCCAGGCCGCGGATGAGATAAACCGCGCTGGTATCCACGAGATGTTGAAGCTTGAGACTCCCAACCTTCACGAGATCGGCCTCGACCGTGTCATTGCCTATGGCCACACCTGGAGCCCTCTCCATGAGGTGAGCTTGCTAAGTTCCATTGAAGCGAATGTTACTGACCTTCTCATAGCTCTCTCCCAAGGTGCCTCTTCGCCACGGCCATGCCATCTCTATCGACATGGCGTACTCCGCTACGTTGGCAAACGAGCGTGGCCTCCTCAGTAACGAGGAGCACAAGAGGTTGTTGAACCTGTTCTCTAGGGCTGGTCTGTCAATGGACCACGAGCTCTTTGACGAGGACATGCTCGACAAGGCCACCAAGGCCATTTTGAAGACCCGCGACGGCTTGCTTCGTGCTGCCGTCCCGAACCCCATTGGCACCTGTGTCTTCCTCAACGACGTCTCTGCTGAGGAGATGAACAAGGCCCTGCGCCGACACAAGGAGCTGATGAAGGAGTACCCACGCCAGGGTGCCGGTATCGATGCGTACGTCGATGCATCTGACACTGGATACACCGTGAACAACAAGCCTGTTGAGGACGCCATGCACGAATCGAAGAAGGTAATGAACGGCATGAGCAACGGTGCTGTGAACGGCACTGCCAACGGCCACGCCAATGGCCTTCCCAAGGGCCTCCAGGAGGTCATGGTGAATGGATATGAGAACGGCTACAAGAACTGAGCGATGACATTGCTGCGAATAAGTCCGACTAGGCAAGCGCATGTCTGGTGGTAGGAGAAGAACCACAGTGTTCTACTGAGCGGTGATACTGTCATGTTCCTTGATGGATCGCGATCTGCTCCTTCCTTAGCCACCTTAAGATAAAATACAAAAAAAACTTTGGACTTTTGACACGCGTATCCAAACGTATGCAGGCTGTGTTGTGAGACGAATTCCTAGGGCCTTGTCGGCCAAAGGAGCAATCTGAGTCATCTGCGTGATAATACTCAGAACTTTCATGTGTAAATTTCAGTCTCGGTCCTCAGTATTCTGTCTGGGATTGGGAGGTCTGAGGGAACGAGATTGAGGTTTGATTGCGTCGAGAGATTTGGTGGTTTTTCAGGGCGTTTCTGCCCCCACTCATGAATGTTTAAGCTCCTTCTTCATCGTACAGGTGGTGTACCCAGAGCCCAGCAGCAAATGACAAATGTGAACATCTCATACCTTACGCCAGCCATTCGTACAAGAAGCGTGTGTCCCAGCCTCACTAAAGCCCGTGCACGTTGCCCACCAAAAAAACTTGTCCGCAGTCCCGTGCGCAAAGTCTTGGCACGGCACAGCTTAAAACCCCTCGGCCCCTCGTCCTCCTTTCTGGCTCCTTGATCAAAAAAATACAAACGATCCCAGCCACGACTATCAGAACATCTTTGTCTTTTAGTTGCCAGCCACTACGGTGGCGTGGGATCGAAGAGCGAACCTCCTGTAGGAAGCTGGCATCTCGTTGGGTCGTCTTCAGTGATGGCGATGGGATGTCGGTGTCGATTTATTGGGAGAACATACTTTTATGTCTTGTGATGCATTGACTCTGCGACCTTGTAATGGTGTGTGCGAAGCCTGAGTGTCACATGAGCGGCGCTTTGCGGCCGTGGAGTATACTATACGGCCGCGTGGGTGTATCTGGTCCTCGGCCGTTTGACGTGAATATGTGGTGACCATGCGATGCGAAGGATCAGAAGCCCCATCTCATAGTGCTCAAGCTCGAGACTATTGGCAAGGGGCGTTTCCCACATGTCATATTGACCACAAGCTCGTCCACATACATGACTTTACCATATGGAAACAAAAAAGTGTCGTAATGTATCATTGTCATTAATTCATGGCACATTTTCTATGCCTTGATTTCATGATCGCGGTTGTCATTCCCGGTGCCTTTTCCATGCCGGCTACCGATTTTGTACCGTCAAGTGTTCTAGCCTCCTCGTATCCTACAGCCACTATGGGATTGCTACCTTCACATCATCCTCATACTCTACATCCTTGATACCATCCTTCGTTATGGCCTTGACGATGACGCCCTTGAAATCAATCGGTAGACGGCGCTTGAGCTCCTCGGTACACATCCGCATGATCTTCAGGCCTTGCTCGTAGTCGATGTCTGGGTGGTGGTGCTTGTCGAGCAGGGAAAGACAGTAGTATCTGAAATATACATGTTAGCATCATTCGCTGCCTGCGGAAGAGTGGATAGCGTACTGGGCATAGCCATGTGCGGCATAGGGAAGTGATGCTTGACTCGCCAGGTAGTCGATCCAGTATAATGTAGGCTTGTTCGCAATTGTGTCGTAGCCGCCGAGAAGCAGATTCACTGTGTAAGGTTTCCGTGACCTCAGTGCCGATGCTAGCTCTCCCCGGACGAAGTTGGCGGTTGCTGCTGGTGACAGCTCCATGTTGTTACGCATCGAGTATAACTGCACATTTGCTTGGATGAACTCGGCAAATTGAACAGTGTCTCCCGCTTCACCAGAGAAGGCCATCAGCGTGTGTGCGTTCAGTGCCCGGGTCTTGTCGTCAGATGCTTTGAGGATGGTGGCGCCTCGCATGGCGGCTTTGGAGGCGGCGATGAGGGTAAAGTCCTTGCCCGTGATGCCTAGCAGAACTTCCATGGCTGCGGACTATGTTGTCTTTGAGGAGTGATGATTATAGTTCGGGGAGGACTGTTCTTGGAGGGGTTCAGAGGGGCCTGGATGCTGAAGGGGGGTCCAACGCGAATAGAGGTACCTATGATGGACGCGCAGGCTACACCGCGGGAGCTTGGGCCACGTAATGTCTTGGCATATTGTGAGCTACACGGAAGAGCTGCGCTTTTGGCCTATGAGAAAGACGCTTGATAGCTCAGAAGCTCTTGTAACATGCACACATGTCTATAGGTAAGTCAATTGATACCTCGTGCGGTTGGTTCTGCGATCATGCCGCGTGGGGCCCTCCTTCTTCTGCCTATGTAGCAAGCCACACCACGAGGCTTGGTAGGTATCGGTCGCTGCGATGCTGGAGGGAGTATCCATGTTCGACAATATTGATCAAGCTCTAGCTCTAGCCGTAATTCCTCTGACTATGTTCTTTTGGGCTCTTCAAAAGCAATCCTAGATGTCGGCTCCGCTTCGTCTCCGTAGGAGATGAGACCGTAGCCAGCCGGCATGGATGTCCGCCCTGCCGCCAACAAGGCTTGCCATGGCTCATGGTACAAACTGAATCGTCCGTTCGTCACAATACAAGAAGAGCCGAAAGCTACGCCTGAGCACGATGGGGCACTCGTGCGTGGCAATTGATGGATGTCACGACATCAGCCGATGCAACAGTTGTGTCAGCACGCCTCGTCTTCCGCGTCGAGACCTCTCTCTTTTTTCTCTGCATTAAAGACCAAGAAGCGGACAAAAGAAGCCTAAGCCAGGCGATCTCCCGTGCATGGATGACACAAGGGTCTACGGTGGCCGTGGGGAGGCTCAATGGGTTTCAGTCCGGTGGATTCCATGGCATTCTGTGGGATGCTTGCGCGGCTCTCCCCCCTCGAGGGATTCTGCGATAATGTTGCTGCATGCTCTTACGAGAACGGCCGTGGCTGCCAATGAGGCGGCAGCGTCATAGCGGGGCTGAATCTGTTCAACGACCCCTCCAAACCTTGCTGGGCTTATAAGCTCTGGAACACCCCACCCAAACAAAACAACACCGACCTGAGCTTTTACATAGCACAACTAGTAAGTCAAAATTTCTGCTCCACCTCCTGTCCGCGGCCGGACCTTGTGACCCGCGCATCCGCCTTGTGTACTACTTTATCTTCTCCATCCCCCTGCGCCTCGAATCTCATCAATTGACTCCTCAACAGCATCGCAGTCACCATGGCTATCACCAAGATCCACGCCCGCTCCGTCTACGACTCTCGTGTATGATGACACTATCCTTGCAATTGTAGCCTCATTGCTGACTTGTGATAGGGTAACCCCACCGTCGAGGTTGACATTGTCACCGAGACCGGCCTCCACCGTGCCATTGTCCCCTCTGGTGCCTCCACCGGCTCCCACGAGGCCTGCGAACTCCGCGATGGTGATAAGACCAAGTGGGGTGGCAAGGGTGTCACCAAGGCTGTCGCCAACGTCAACGACATCATCGCCCCTGCTCTCATCAAGGAGAAGCTCGATGTCAAAGACCAGTCTGCCGTAGATGCTTTCCTCAACAAACTCGATGGCACAGAGAACAAGACCAAGCTGGGTGCCAACGCCATCCTCGGTGTCTCCATGGCCATTGCAAAGGCCGCAGCTGCCGAGAAGGGTGTTCCTCTCTACGCACACATCTCCGACTTGGCTGGCACCAAGAAGCCCTACGTCCTTCCCGTTCCTTGTATGTCCTCCAAACATGCTCTCAATACCCCCTGGCTGACAATGTAGTCCAAAACGTCCTCAACGGTGGCTCCCACGCCGGTGGTCGTCTTGCTTTCCAGGAGTTCATGATTGTCCCAAGGTAAGCCCACTGCGATGCTTCCGTGTCAAAGCCTGTCTAATACCCTACAGTGAGGCTCCTACCTTCTCCGAGGCTATGCGCCAGGGTGCCGAAGTCTACCAGAAGCTCAAGGCCCTCGCCAAGAAGACCTACGGCCAGTCTGCCGGAAACGTTGGTGACGAGGGTGGTGTTGCCCCAGATATTCAGACTCCCGAGGAGGCCCTTGACCTCATCACCAAGGCCATCGAGGAGGCTGGCTACACTGGCCAGATCAAGATCGCCATGGACGTCGCATCCAGCGAGTTCTACAAGGCCGAGGAGAAGAAGTACGACCTTGACTTCAAGAACCCCGACAGCGACAAGAGCAAGTGGCTCACATACGAGCAACTCGCCGAGCTCTACAAGTCGCTGGCCGAGAAGTACCCCATTGTCAGCATCGAGGACCCCTTCGCTGAGGACGACTGGGAGGCTTGGTCTTACTTCTTCAAGACTTCCGACTTCCAGATTGTCGGTGACGACCTGACTGTCACTAACCCTGCTTTCATCAAGAAGGCCATTGAGCTTAAGTCTTGCAACGCTCTCCTCCTCAAGGTCAACCAGATTGGTACCATCACTGAGGCTATTCAGGCTGCCAAGGACGCTTTCGGTGCCGGCTGGGGTGTCATGGTCTCTCACCGCTCCGGTGAGACCGAGGATGTTACCATCGCTGACATTGTCGTTGGTCTGCGATCTGGTCAGATCAAGACTGGTGCGCCAGCCCGATCTGAGCGTCTCGCCAAGCTCAACCAGATTCTCCGTATCGAGGAGGAGCTCGGTGACAACGCCGTCTACGCCGGCAAGAACTTCAGGACTGCCGTTAACCTGTAAGCGAAATCTTTGGCAAAATACGACTGGAATGAACCGTCTGTTGCTTTATGAAGGAAAAAAATCGCTATGAATAATAGAGTTTGATTTTGGGGGATTGTGAGATATACGAAATGAAATGATATACCACCCCACGAATTGCTTGCATCCGATGAAATTCCAGTGAATTTCTAGATACCTATGTCTACAGGAGATGAATCGTCAACTTGCCTTGAAATGTAGTGGTGCACTAACCAGCGAAGTCGATATTCAGGTCTACATGCTGCCGATTCGCAAATGCAATACACAGTTTACTATCGGTGTTAGCAAACACAGTGCCTCCTTTTACACAAGCACATATAAACCACAATAGTATTAGGTTAACAGATTGGGAGTAGTAAGTGCATTGAACGGCCTGAAACCGGAAAATAACCTGAGAGAACCATGCAAGTCACCAAGAAAGATATAGTCAAATAGTCAATTGAACCTGCCTTTTCATTGGTAGAAATCTTAGGTTCTTAATCATCATCTAAGTAGCAAATGTAATGCTGTTCGTACATGCTGCTCTGCACTTCTTGAAGTCATCATGTTCGTGAATTGCCCGCGTACCCCACACCACTCCACCAAGGACGCTTAGTCCCTCTTGAGCGGCGTAAAGGTCTCAGCTATGCCATCCGCTGTAATTATCATCATCTGCAGCCCATCACCGACCTCAATGTGTCTCTCAACCGCACTTGTAAAGGCATCTCGCACCAAGTCCTCGACGTGATCCCTAGGCAGCGGTTGTGCTTGTTTCGACTTGAGCTCGTGGCCTACTCCGCTGCCGGGCTCGTACATGTTTTTGAAGTTGACTTGGTTGTCCAAAAAGGGCATGATGAGCGATGCTGCCGCACCCGCCGCCCTACATTGCTCACGTTCGTAGCTGCCAACGGGGTCGTACGAGTACAGCGCGCCCTTGCCGTCTTCGTCGAGACCGCCCAGGATGGCGTGTACGTAGTAAGGGAAGAAGCGTTTGTTGTAGAGGATGTGGCTGAGTCGCTGGGCGCATGCAGAGACGGTCATGGGCTTGCCGTGCTGGTACTTGTACATCTTGACAATGGTGTCGAGACGTTCCTTGAGGGCGTGGGCGTCGGCTGCGAAGCCTACAACCGAAAGTACTATCCTGGCGCCCTTGTTGTCTGAGCCCTCACCGCCGATCTTGAACAGCTTCGGAGCATATCGTGTGTTGATGTTGTAGCCCGATGTCGAACGTGTGTCGCCGGCGAGGATGGCGAAGTCGGCTCCGGAGATGCCTAGCGTCGAACCGCCGTTGTCAGTGTATCTGTGAACTGTTAGTAAGATACATTGTAAGTTTATCGGAGTGTACATACGGGTAGAAGCCATGTTGCCGCTCGCCTGACGGGATGGTTGTGGGGGTTTGCTTGAATGAGTAGCCTGGGCCGCCTTGCGGAGGTGCACCAGTGTAAAGTGCAGACATTGCAATCTAAGAAAGCCTGGGCTTGGATTGGTTGCAGGAAGGTTTTGTATGCAAGTTCAAGGGCGTCGTGGGTCAGTTGGCCGGTGGTTCTGTTCTTAGGTGACGGAGCTGTAGTACGCGGAGCTCGAATGCCTGGAGCTTCCACGCGCTAATGTCTTGGCGCTAACGTAGTGAGGGCATACATCTTAAGCTTACATCCAAATCAGAATAAAGGATTTGGCTGGAGGGCGAGATTCATATATTTTACGGCAGATAATAGCGGAGTTTCGCAGGTTCATTCATTTATGGACAGTTCTGTGAGCGCATGCCCGAGTCCTCTACAGCTTCGAACCAAGCTGCTTGCGTCTTATTGCTCATGTACACAGTTCGCAATGATGCTCCAGTCCCTATCTCCTCTCCCTAGACCTGGATCTTCTCCTCTTTGGTGACCTGGATCTGCTCTTCAATGTGCTTCTCGAGCTTGAATCATCTCGGCCTCGATGCTCCAACTCCTTGCGCTTTCCCGCAGTGGACATCGACGGAGTACCTGTTCCGCTTGAAGTCCCAGACTTGGTTGCAGAGACAAAGTCAACGGACTGTCTTGGGGTCTTGGATTTCTCCTGCTCCTTCGCTTTCGCAATGCGCTTTTGCGAAGCCTTCAGTTCCTCTACATAAGCCCATGGTGGAAAGACTGTCGGTATGGCAACATCCTCCGATAGCGTCGAGACATAAGAATCCTCTTCACTGATGCCCGCAAAGTCCATCAACTTCTGGGAGTGTCCAGGATCGCGTAGTACAGACGAGCTTTCCAATCGGTGATTGAAATGCTGGTCTTTCTTCTTGAGTTCAAGGAACTGCGCAAACTTCTTGGTTGCTTTTTGAGGCGGTGACCCAGGAGGAGAAGGTGGTATGTTAAAATTCGGTACAGTAGGTAGGGTGAGGTTCTGAATCAGAGCACGGGTCGTTGTATATGGTGAGCCTGGGGCAGCATCGTCGGCCGGGCCATCATCTGCAGGAGGTGGCGACACTGCCGGTCCTTGCGAGGGTCCACTGACTGGCCCTTCGGAAAGAGAAGGCTGTTTAGGAGGTGGAGGTCCTGAAAGCGGTGCTTGGGCTGGCGCAGGCGCAGGCGCAACTGCTGCAGGGGTGTTGGTCAACTCTATATTAGTAGCGGTCGAAGCCCTTGGAATCCGTTTACGAGTCTCACCTCTGACGGCGTCGCCTGTACGACTTCTTCCTCGTCACTGTCTGGATAGTCGATTCCGAGCATTTTGGATTGTGCAATGCTTGCGGGCGACTATTTCCAACAGACTTGAGTATACGGAGCTTGGGCCATGTCTACATCTTGGCGGGCGAGCTGCGCAACCACCGACTGCCTGCTAGCACCGTGACGACAACTTCACCTCCCAGCCCACTTTGAGATACTCGGTTTCAGTCTCAGCCTCGAAATATCGCTTTTATATAATCCTGAGCTCCACCAACCGTCTAAGAATGAACCACCTTCCGCAGGCATGGGGCCGTGTAAGTCTCCCGCTCGCCTCCACCGAACAGTGACACTAATGCATCCCAGCCTAGAGACGATGTTTATGGCGCCTACGATCCCTCGCACTTTGCATCTGCAGGCCCGAATCAGCATACTCAGAGCCCGATTGTTACCGGCACCTCAGTACTTGCGGCCAAGTTCAAAGACGGCGTAGTCATTGCGGCGGACAACCTAGGTAGGGCAACAGAATGTAGGCTCCAGAGGACGTTCTTGCTGATGCTATTGTACAGCTTCTTACGGCTCCCTTGCTCGCTTTACTGACGTCAAGCGTCTACGAAAGTTCAACGATGAGGTAGTTGTGGGTTTCGGCGGTGACGTTTCCGATATGCAGTACATTGATCGCCTTCTGAATTCCCTCGACATTCGCGAGAACTACTCTTCCTCAGAGAATTCGCTCAATGCGAAGAACCTTCATACCTACCTCGCCAAAGTCATGTACAACCGTCGGTCAAAGTTCGACCCTCTGTGGAACCACCTGCTCATTGTCGGCTTGGACGGCGAGTCGAAGCCCTTCCTCGCAAGCGCAGATCTCCTCGGTACCACATTTACATCACCATCATTAGCCACAGGCTTTGGTGCACATCTTGCTCAGCCGATTCTGAGGACCATATTGCCAGACGAGGCAGCCGTGGAGAATGTCACAAAGGAGCAGGCCGTGGAGAAGATCAAGGAGTGCATGAAGGTTCTGTTCTACAGAGATGCCAGGAGTATGGACAAGTACTCGATTGCAGTCGTTACCAAGGATGGTGTGGAATTGGACGAGAATGTGAAGTTGGAGAATCAGAGCTGGGCATTTGCAGACAGGATCAGGGGATACGGCACGCAGACTGTCTAAGTCTGCTCATGATGGAAAAGACCAATACTATGATGCAAGAAACCGCGGCCAATGGGAGGCCGAACGCTAAACGATAGACATGAATGAATGTACCATTAACGGTCTGGCTGTCTTATTTCTCCGTCCTGTCGAATCGTTTGTTTCTGCGATAGAACTCGTTCAAGCGACCAGTATATCTTGCACGTTTAGCGATTGATATTGATTCGTAAGCCTTAGCACCAACAGAGACGAAGTGGGGAACTCCGCTAGCATGCGGGGAACTTGACACTTCATGCTGGGGTACTCCGTTCACGACAAAAGGATTGGTAAGGACGACGTATTAGGAGGGAACTCAGTACCGTTACCTTGCTTGCTGAACTGAAATCTTCTCTAGCTCAGACACGCATACATCTCCTCTTTCATCAACGCCAACGCAATGCCGCCTTCAACCTCAACATCAAGAAAGAGAATCGTCTTTACCGGTGGTTCTGGGGTATGTTACGCTCTCGTTGCTCCAAGATCCTCTTATTATCACATGTTCGCTTAGTGTGGACATGAGCACTTCAAACTTATTAGATAGCTCTGAGATTATCATGTGAAAAGGCACGAATTTACGAACGATTTTCTACATGAAATCTACTAACCACAAATCCCTCCCTAGGTAGCAGGGCGCCATGTCATCTCTGGGCTTTCCTCTCGAGGCCATGAGATTCTCAATGTCGACATGACACCGCTGAACAATGCTGATGTGTACACGCTCAAAGCCGACTTGACAGATGGTGCACAAGCGTTCAACAGCTTGTCCTGTCATTTCCAGGTCAGCGAGCCATTCATGGAACCAGTCAAGACACCGGACGCAGTTGTACACTTTGCCGGTATACCACAGCCGATGAGAGTACCAGATAACGAGACGTTTCGAATCAACACGATAGGTTCGTACAACGTTATCGAAGCGGCTTGCAAGCTGGGCATCAAGAAGGTAGGAAAATCGGGTTCGGATATAACAAAAACCCGTTGCTAACTTTATGGAAAGATCATCCTGGCTTCCAGTCTGACAATCTATGGGGTCACCTATGCAGAAGGCGATACCAATTACGCGCACTTTCCCATAACCGAGGATACACCTACGCGGCCCATGGACGTCTACGCCACGTCCAAACTTTGCATGGAGCAAACTGCAGCATCATTCGCCCGGCGCTTTCCAGGGGTAGACATCTACTGCCTCCGTATCTCCGCCGTCATTGAACCGGAAAATCACGACTGGAAGTTTAAAGCCTATCTAACGAGACCGCAGGATTTCAAGGTCCATGCGTGGAGCTACACGGATGCGAGGGACCTGGCGGGCATGGTACACGCTTGCTTGGAGACTGATGGATTGGGTTTCCAGGTCTTCAATGCGGTGAATGATGAGACTACGATACCGGAGTCGGAGGGGAGCATTGAGGAGTGGTTGAAAAAGACGTGTCCGGAAGTTCAGATTACCCGAGAAATGGGTGAGCGTGAGTCACCAGTGTGCAATAAGAAGATGAGAGACATGTTGGGGTGGAAGGAGGAGTTTGGCTGGCGGAAGGTGCTGAACCCGGAGTAGACGTGGAGTGCCTTAGTATCATTCTCTTGGAATCAATTCTGGGGCATAGTGACTGATCATGGGGTGGGCAATATGTCTTTTACAAAATTCGTCCTGAATTCTGATATGCTTCAACACGCACCTTCTTCTCCTAAGTCTGGTCGGACCATAACATCAGAGATGATTTTCAGCTTACGACCTTTTTCAGACTTCACCTCCGCAACGAACATGGGCTCTCATTCTTAACTTCGACAATAGCCGCCGAATCTTGAATTCTTGTCTACGTATCCGGTTGGAATTTGTTCCGAGGCATCTTGTGAGTGGGTCGCTTGCTCACCACGGGTACTGCGGAGGTGGTCGGATGGCCGGGCCTGGCCCACTTCTGTTTCACGGAGAATCGTCAAGCAAACATCTGATAACTTGGGCATATCTGTATACAATCAAAGCCGGTATCCATGTTACCCTGCTACTAAACCCGCCAAGCTGAATCTACTTCATATTCATCATCTATTCGGCAGTTCCGAAAGAACTAACAAGCCACAACCCCTTCCCGAAGCGAGCTCCCCCTTGCTAATAAATGCGACCTTACCACGCGTATTCTTTGGTCGAGCTATGCTTATCGGATGTTCATCGTGGATGGAACAAGGCGCAGGATGTATCAATATGACTGGTTCGAAACATGGTCTAATTTTGAATACAGGACAACGTCAGATATACATAGTGCATGCTCACCTAGGCGTCCAAATACGGAGGGTCGCAGATTTGCCCTACGTACCCGAAACCAGGTCAACAGAATACATGGGGAATGTCACTGGTTCGATAGATGGTCCAATGTCGTGCACTAGCTCGGGCACAGTCGAGCCTCCTTGAGCCGTTGCGACCCTCCGATCCTCCGCTCGACCCCACCCTATACGGCGTATAGTACACGCCATATGCCATGCCTGGTAATCTAACCATACCGTAGGGGGCTTCATAAGATCAGCAATTTATCCTGAATGAGCCCCGATTGGTGCGTTACGTTGCCATGCCGCACACTTCTTCTACGAGAATGACGTCCCGGACTGGAGATAAGGAGGATCTCTACGAAGACGCCACCCTCGGGCAGGTGTTCTTCCGATGTTGTTGGTGTTTGTCTAGTCGCATATGCCCGGGCGTGCTGACATTTCATAGGTGCTGACATTTCATAGTCGGAGGGTCGCTCTGTCTTGTATCCGTAACATGTGCGGCTTGGTAGTCCTTGCCTTAAACAACCTTCTCCCACCCTCTCTCAAGAGCTTCTGAGCACCATCAAAGGACGGAAAATTCCATATTGGGGCCTCCTTTCAACTGATCCGCAAGTGTTAGCCTGGCTTGAAGATTCACAGGTGGTTCTATTCGACTGTTTTCTATTCAACCACATTTGGTAAGGCTTGCTCACTCTGTATTATCTGGCCATGAGAATGCGTCTATCATACTGGTACATTCAGCATGAAGACCGCAAACATATATTCTCTAGATATCGACCTGCTAACAGTCTTGCAGCATAACCCGCATTAGGTCTTCGCAATGGCTTCAGCAACCTCACTCCCTGATCCAACACAGGATACACAATACCACTCAAGCAGAGAGACAAAAGAAATTTATGAAAAAGGCCAGGATGCAGACACAACAGTCGCAGAAGACGCATCCACACGAGACATAGAAAAGGCCATCGAAAGCCCAGCATCTTCAATAAACTCAACACTATCCAACTCGAGCCAAACCGGAGAAGTGGGACAAACAGATCCCAACATTGTAGATTGGGACGGGCCTGACGATCCTGAAAATCCTCTGAATTGGCCTGCGAGGAAAAAATGGATGCTGATTGGCAACATCAGTATCATGACAATCATTTCACCAGCCGCATCGTCTTTCTTTGCGCCAGGCGTACCGCAAGTGATGCGTGCCTTTCACGAAACATCCAATACGATAGCAGCCTTTGTCGTTTCAGTTTACCTTGTCGGCTTCGCCTTTGGTCCCATGCTCATCGCGCCCTTATCTGAAATCTATGGCCGTAGGTACTTATACCACGCCGGCAACCTCCTCTTTGTTATCTTCAACGTTGCGTGTGCCGTCTCAACCTCTATGGGCATGCTCATCGGGTTCCGTTTCCTGGCTGGCTGCGCAGGCTCTACACCTTTGACTTTGGGTGGTGGTTCAGTAGCAGATTTATTTCCTGTCGAAAAACGTGCAGGGGCAATGTCGATCTGGGCCATGGGCGCCATGATCGGGCCCGTTGTTGGACCTATCGGTGGCGGCTACTTAGTCGAGAGCGTTTCTTGGCGCTGGGTGTACTGGATTCTAGCCATTGCCTGTGGCGTTTCTGGTACCTTGTTCGTGTTCTTGGGCCCCGAAACATACCACCCGGTCCTTCTGGAGCGCAAAACAAAGGCCCTGATCAAGTCGACTGGCAACACCAACCTACGCTCCAAACTCGCACAAGACCTACCTCCAAAGGAAATCTTCACCCGAGCCATCGTACGGCCCATTAAGATGCTCTTCATGTCGCCTATCGTCTTTCTCATGTGTCTCTATGTTTCACTCACCTACGGCATTCTCTATCTCTTCTTCACAACCATTACCTTTGTCTTCGAACGCCAGTACCACTTTTCTTCGGGCTCAGTCGGGCTGGCCTACCTTGGTATTGGTGTAGGTATGCTCTCAGGGCTTGCACTTTTGGGTGTCCAGTCCGACAAATACGTTGTCAAGCATCAGAAAAAGGGCAACTTGAAACCCGAACACCGCCTTCCCCTCCATATCACAATGCCGGGAGCTGTCTTGCTTCCAATCGGAACTATAATTTATGGCTGGACAACTCAGCACAAGGTGCATTGGATTGTGCCCATCATATCCATGTCGTTTATTGGTTTTGGCAATCTCACCTGTCTCATGACCTCGCAGACATACCTGGTGGATGCCTTCACCATTCATGCTGCCTCAGCAATAGCAGCAAACACCATCCTGCGGTCCATTTTCGGTGGTGTTCTACCACTAGCTGGACTGCCCATGTTCGACAAGTTAGGCCTGGGCTGGGGAAACACACTCCTTGGCCTGCTGGCTGTTTGTTTTGTTCCCGTGCCGGTGCTGTTTAGGTACTATGGCGAAAGGATCAGGACAAACCCAAAGTTTCAAGTGCAATTGTAGGGTTTAAGGACAAGCATAGCAAAGCTATGTTTTTTGGGTTTTTCTTGCATGGCTGGAGCGTTCTTTTTGGAATTTAGGTTTATCCCCTCTTTGTATTTCAGGGTTGAAAAAAGGGAAACCAGAGTTCGATAGTCTACCATAATGTGCATAGTATATAGATGCCTAGATTCGACATGTGCATTAGACACAAGTCCTTAGTATTTTATGATACCGAAACCAATGCTGCCTCATCAGGGTTGTTCTTATGTGTCTGTTCATATGTGCTCACAGTCGCTGTCCGATGAATCCCTCCACCTTCCTCTTACACACGCAGATATATACGCACATCCATACACTTTCCAGAAATAACTATCAACTACACCCTTAAGCCTACCATCACCCACGTCCCCAGAAAAAAATACTAGAACACTCGATATTTCTATTCCTACATAGCGCTACAGGGGCGGCTACGAAGTGCTGAGATGTAACAGCTCCTACATCGAACAACAGCGACTAATCTTTTCTGACAAGATCACACGCGAATGTCATGGCGGATAGAAAACAGATTGGGAAAGAATTATATTACGCAGTATCAAGTCTGCATTTCCCAACGCTATCAAAAGAACGCCAATGAAAAGTTTCTATAGACAAAGAAAGAGAAATATGCACGCAAGCTCTTATAATTTTTCAGGTGCATTCAACACAGTTGACCTCAATCCCTTCAATGACAAAAGGCTTGCTCAGCTCACTCGGGACGGCCGTCTTTGTCAAATCCAGATCCTTGACACTGCTCGTCTCGCTGTTGGCCTCACTGCCCAGCGCCGAATCGCTCTGGCGGCGGCGCCTTGCCTCCGTCTCCTCCTCGATATAAGCGTACTCGTTGCGCCAGTCACACAGCATCTTGCTGGTGACGTTGCTGCCGCCACACAGAACGATGACGACCTTGTCTTCTGGGCGGACAGGACGACCAAGCGCTTTCTCGAGCCGGCCGTCGTAGCAGAGAGCGACGTTGATGCCGCATGCGAGCTCGACCATGATGCGCTCGTCGTCGGCCAGGCGCCAGCACCCCATTGCGGCTTCGGCGTCTGGAAGTACGATGCTGCGGACGTTGCCGCGCTGGGCGTACTTGAAAGTGGCGTCTGTGACGCGAGCGCAGCCGAGGCTGGTCGCTTGAGATGTGATCTTGGGGAGGGTGATGACTTCCTTTGCTTCGAGGGCAGCGTGCAGGCTCTCAGCTCCGGCAGTCTCCATGGCGAGTATGGTGGTCTTGGTCATGTTGAGTGAGTCCATGGCTTGACAGATGCCGTTGATCAGACCACCGCCACCGACGGAGCAGATAAGCACGTCGGGTTCTTCGCCGCCAGGCATTTGAGCGGCAATTTCAGTCATGCAGGTACTGTTGCCTTGCCAGATGTCGGGATGATCAAAGGGTGGGCAGTAGATGGTTTCTGTCTGTGCCTGTTTGGGCTGTTAGTCTTTCAGGAAACACATATGATCAGGGATGGGACGACGTACATAGGGCATGACGTGCTCCTTCAGGTATGCGTCGGCGTCTTTCCATGCAGCACCATGTTGGATAACATCGTATGCACCTGCAGCCCTGAGCTTTGCTACCATCAAGGGTGCAGTGGCTGTCGGTACGACGACAGTGCAGTTCAGGTTGAGAGCACGAGCCGAGTGGACAGCAGCGAGACCAGCGTTACCACCACTTGATGCAAAGATATGAGGGCGTGATCCTTTTGGAAGCTCTTCGAGACGACGGAGGATGTAGTTGCCGATACCTCTGTTGTTGCATGAGTAAAAGGACAAGCTTCTGTATCTGCTTCCGACACTTACCGTGACTTGAATGATCCGGAAGGTTGGAGATTCTCCAGCTTGAGGAAGACTCTGCTTCTGCGATTTAGAAATCTCTTTTCTTCAAGGGGTGGTCAAGGGAAAGAAAGTGCCAAGGAAGAGTGGTTTGAGTGACAGGAGAAGTGTGACCGTACCATCCCGCTGCTTCAGAAAGCGCATACGACTCCCTTAACGGAGTCTGAACCCAAGGGCTCTGCTCTGCCTGCTCCTCGGCGTAGTATTCCTTGACAGCCATGTTTGAAGATGATGAACGAGTTGGGTATCACAGAATGGTATTAGGAGTATGTGTAGTGGGAAAGTCAAGTGAAGAGTATGGGACCTGAGACTTGGAGCTTCAAAGTTTGTTTGATGAATGTCAACTTGAGGAAACAGGCGTGACATCTTTTATCTCTATTAAATTCTTCTTATCGCTCCGCACGCACCCGCAACCCCAGACTTTTGGTACATACGGGTGGTGGGGTATCGAGCGCACCGTAACCACGATACCTAGTATCGATTACCCTATAAAGTGCAGATATTACCCTATAGATACTCGATAAGGGACAAGCGACCACGTAGGTACCGCAGAATGACACAAGCATGAGACCGGTGCTCAAAAATCTAGTCCCTGGTTCAGATTTCCCGATGCGGTTATCGACGGCGGAATGCGTTCTGCCAGGCGACGCCGCCCCGGATGGCGTTACAGTTTGCGCCAACTTGCCTATCACAGACCGAGCGCCAGGCTTGTGTGCAGGGGAGCTCGTCCAACAAGTCTTGACCCGATGACAGCTCGGCGAAACGGTGGGGATGGTGTTGGCCCGGAGAGGCTGCGGGATCGAAAGAGGAGATCCCCGACGGAAAGGAAAACTAAAGTGCCCGAGTGGAAGACGCGTCCAAGCTTTATGTCATGCTGCGAAAGCTGGTCGACAAACCACTGTCGATTTCTACAAGCAGTTCCGGAACATAATCGCACCTGGCTGTGGAAGCATACAATGCGGATCCGCAGTGATAGAATTGAGGTTTCGTGCTTCTGGAACTTACTCCGCCCTCGATCTACACAGCAACCTTGGGCTGTTGAAGCTGACTCTTTCTGAAGTTCCAATAACTTGCACGGATCGGGTCATACTTGGTCGCCAAAAGATCCAATGCCTGCTCGGCTCTCCTCCCGCCGTCCTCTTGTTCGGCGTAGATGTCAACCAGGAGATCAAGAGCGTGGCTTGAATGAACATCGTCGGGTTTCTGGATGTCGGCAAACTCGCCAGCAAAGTCCTTGAGGGTGGACTTGGGAAGTCCGGCCGCGCGGAGGATGCCCAGGACGTAATTCCATGGGCTCTGGTTCTGAGGCGCCTTGCGGATAGCAACTTTTGTGTACCTAGTCGGGTTAGCAGTCTGCCAGACGTGACGGGGGCAGAAGCCTACTCTATCTCGCGGTCTGCAATGTCTGCACTTGGCTTCCCTTCACGGCCACCGACGACCAGGTAGTAGCGATGGTTCCATGCCGAGTTGTTCCGCACATCTTGCTCAATCATGCTATGCGTCCATTCTAGCTCTTCTGGCTTGTCGAACAGGTCGAAGCGCTTGACCAACCACTGCCTGTAGCTCCACACGTGGTAGTTCTTCGAGTCGAGCTCCAGCATGGAGCTTATGAACTCGGGTTCTCCCTCTGGTGAGCCAAGCTGGTCAATGATGGTCTGGCGGTGATGCCAAATCTGATAGTTCTTGAGGTGTTTGAGCGCAGTCGGGTTGAGCCATGCTATTTCGTCCTGCAGCGACCGACCGATCTCGGAGAGTGTTTTGGCGCGGTAGAGCCTGTGGAGCATCAGTAGCTGTCGTGGAGTTTGTGTGCATGCGAGCTGTATGCTAGTCTCCTGCGAGACTCGGCGATGGGAACACGCGTGCGAACTCACCAGACCGTGTAGTGTGCGGGGTTCATGCTGATGATGTGCTCAGTGAGGCCGAGGACTCTTTCGCTGAATTCGTTCTTGGCCATGATGGCACGCAGGTAGCCCATGGCCTCGCTGTACTCGTCGCTATAGGCAATGGCAGCGAGGGGATGCAGGCCGCCGTCATCCTGCGGGAGAGGCTCGACGTCCGCCCATGCCTCGTCGTCGTGGTAGAATTTAGGCATTCTGTCACCTCCACCAAGAGCGTCCAAGTCGTCGAAAAACTGGCGTTCGGGAAGGAATGCGCACAGTAGGCGATATGGCGGCAGGATGATGGCCCGAAGCCAGGCGCGAATGAGGTTGAAGAAAGCCATGGTGGGGTCCAGTCGAGCCACCTCAACTCCGCCGCTTGGCAGACACCACGCTCTTTTCTACATGTCTCTCAGAACAATAACAGTCTGTTTTGCACAAATACATGAGCCAACTGCAAGTCCTTGACTTGTGACAAACATGCTGGACCTTCACACATGCAGGAACAATAGGTGGCGCAAATTGGTCCCTTAGGCTAGGACGCCCCTCGCGCATCGGCTCTTTGTGCTCTGCGAGTGCTGCCCTAAACGATGTGCGATGAACAATGTTAAGGAGCTTACGGTCTATCGCTCCTTGTCAGGTTTACTGGCTTGTTTTGTGGTGCAGTCTGCAGTCCGACTATACATGAATGGAGGCATTCCAGACACATGCAAGGTCACTGACATACCCTTGGAATATCCAGGCTGTGCCTGTAAGTAGAGACAACAGGCCATGTGATGTTCGTTTATATGGCTTTTCTCGGTTTGCTTAATAACTTGCGCGACTAAAAAAGGACTTTGCAATCATCCTGTCGAAGTGTTGGTCATGTCCAGCTGCCTTACCCACGAGGTAACAGTGGCATCGAAACACATCTTTCAGCCTTTTCTCTACCATGAAATCAAGCATGTTGTTTCTTTATCACAACTTCAAACTCATGATCCCGAGAAAATCGTGTCTCTGGGCAACATTCGTAACTGCTATTCATCGCACCACCCGTCCTGCACCTCCCTTGACTCCAACAACTCTCGCCCCTTCCAACACCCCACCACACCACTCTCTAAACACCCAGTCAACCTATTCTCCAATAACAGCTAGACCATGCACTTCCTCTCCCATCTCTCACAGCACCGCACCGCAATCCCCTCCCCCACACCCACCAATGTCCAGCCCCGACGACCTCACCGACGAACTTGCCGCCAAAGATGCCCTCATCCGCCAGCTCCTCTCAGAAAAATATGCGCAAGCCGAGCTCTTAAAGAAACAACGCGACATAATCATCCAGTACCTCGTCCTCGACATCGAAGACTACCTCGCCGAAGCGCGCGAAAAAGCAGAGGAAGCAGCACATGGGTCTGCATCTGACAAACCGCATCGGAGCACAGTAGGCCTCCCCCTTCTCCCAGCTCGCCAACTTCCCAACAATAAAGACCTGAAGAAAAGAATCGTAAACACCACAACTAACCCTCTCTCCCCGCACCAGCTCTCCAAATGCCGCAACCTCCACCGCGGTCTGTACAATAACGTCTCCATCATAAGCATAATCCACTACCAGTTCGACCATATGTGGGAGCAATGGGCTACGAACCCGTACGGCCTGCACGCCTCGTGGCACGTCATGATTCTGCTGCTGCTGTGGACGTGGCTCGTTGGCAGCGTTGTCGTTGGATACTACGAGGCAGGGCCTGACACGGGTAGTCTGCGGCTGGCCAGAATGGGCAGGGCGTTTATGGGCGCGATTCCTCCGATTGTGCAGTTGGTGCTATTTCTGTTTCCGCCTTTGTTTGTCAATTTTTGATGGACGGGGAAAAAAGGAGGGTCTTTTGGCTTGTTTGTTTGCATTGATAGAAGTGGATGTAGGATTGATGTGGATTCAAAGTTGTCGATTGGGATCGATAGGACAGAGCCCTGTACTTCTGGATTGATTAATTTGAGAGTCGAGAGGGGGAGGCGAAAAGGTCTAGAGGAAGTGGAATACAAAGATCGCTGATGAAGTGAGGTTTGAAAGGTTGTGTAACGAGCTCATGAATAAGGTATATCGCGCTAAATACTATACAAAGCTATAAAATTACACTGAACTGCTCCCCCACGTAGAGGAAAAAGAAGAAATACACTTCCCACTAACCACTCCCCTACGCAACCTGACCCTCCTGACTTGCCTGCTGCTGCGTCCCCAACAACCTCATCAAATCGCCCAATCCGGCGCCCGCCCTCTTCCTCTGCTTCCCTCCCTCCTTCTCAGCAAACGCCATCCCCATCAGCTTCCTCTTCTCCTCCTGGATCCCCAGCACGCGCTCCTCGACACTCCCCTCAACCACCAGCCTGAAAACCTTGGTCTCGCGCTTCTGACCCAGCCGATGCACGCGGTCAACCGCCTGGTCCTCGATAGCGGGAGCCCACCACGAATCCGCCATGATGACTTGGTTGGCGGCCACGAGGTTGAGTCCGACGCTGCAGACGGCAAGCGAGGCGAGCATGATGGTAGTGTCTGGGTCGGAGTCTAGTGCTTCGAGGGCTGTGTCACGGCGTGCGGTCGACATGCTGCCGTCGATGCGAACGTACTTGAAGCCGTGGGCAGCGAGATGAGGTTCGAGCAGGTCGAGGAAGGAGGTCCATTGGCTGAAGATGATGGTTTTGTTTGTGGGATCTTGGGCGGACGCTCTGAGGATGTCGAAGAGGGCTTCGACTTTAGTGCTTGTGTTCTTCTCGAGAGACGCTTTGTCGGCGATTTGTTCTTGAGTTAGTGGAGCAGGAGCGGCGGTGGGCTTCTGTTTCGCAGGCTTGACGGTCGTCGTCTCGAGGCTTTCGAGCTCAGCGCGGCACATGGGGCATTTGTGCTGTGTTTCTATGACGCGCTCGATGCAGGCGCTGCAGAAGATGTGGGCGCATCTGGTGATGATGGGCTCTTTCAAGACGTCGAGACAGATGGGACAGTCTTCCTGGCTGTCAATGGAGAGCTGGAGCATCTTTTGCAGTGCAACCTTGTTCTCCTCTGTGAGGTCGACAGCGCCGTCTTCTTGCAGCTGCTCAATGATGGAGTCGAGACGCTCCTGGCCAACAAGCTGCCAGTGGTTGCACACTTGGCGCATCCGAAGCAATACTTCCAGCAGGTGACGGTAGTTCGATGCAGCGTTCTTCTTACCAATACTCTTCCTGTATTTGTCGAGCTGGCCCTTGGCCTCGGCCTCCAATACATTGTACTTTTCTTGCTCGTGTGCATGCAATTTCACCTTGTGGACATACTCATAAAGTTGTGGCAATCGCAAATCAATGAATCGCATCTCCTTCTTACGTCGCAGGCATATATCTGACATGAGCATTTGGAGAGACTTTTGACCTCTTGCGTCGCCTTGCATGACTGGACGCATAATGGCGCTGTGGAACACCTCGAAAGAGTCGAGACCACCCGAGAGACGCAGGAAGCGGACCTGGCTATACAAGTCTTTGAGGTTGTTAATGATTGGCGTGCCCGTGAGCGTCCATCGCGACTGAGCCATCAGGTTTGAAATGGCAATGGTCTTCTTGGCTTTGGGATTTCGTATGTTATGACCTTCATCCAGAATCACGCGACGCCACTTGACGGAAAATGGCCCTGCTTTCCGCGGCAAGGCAGTGCTCTTTTGGCTGTACCAATCCGATGATATAGACTCGTAGGTACTGATGACAACATCATAATTGTCAATGGTTTTGGGCGTAATTGGCTCCTTCCTTTGTCCATGCCAGAACATGATGCGAAGGGCGTGCTCGGGCTTGACGTGGTTCTTCATCTGCGTGCTCCAGTTGCTCATGACCGAGACTGGCGCAAGTATGAGCGTAGCGCCAGATGCATCCTTAGCGCCACGACCAAGTGCTCGATCAGCAACAATCAGGGAGATGGTCTGGATGGTCTTGCCCAAGCCCATATCATCAGCAAGTATGCCGCCAGAAGCCAGTGCTGGGTTCTTGGTAGAGAAGCTTGTCGCCACATTGGTATATACATTCGGTACATGAGTATGTGGCCGCCAGAGCTGGACAATATCCTGAGTACCCTGGGCTGGAAGTTGAGGACTTTCCTTGTCGAGCATCCACTGCAAACCCTGTAACTGGAAAGGATGCAGTTCGGTCAGGAGAGACTCTGGCTGGGGTGCCTGAGGCATCGCGGCGAGGTCTTCCTCTTTGACACCAAATTCCTCGACGATTTCGTCCATGTTTCTGGGATTGAATCGCTCACTACCACTGATGATATCCTCCAGGCTAGGTCCTGTCATGGAAGGATCACCCTGCGACAAGCTTGCAGCGTACTCTGCCATACTGTTTTCGGTATCTTGAACTGGCTGGATACCTTTCTTCGCTTTCTTACCAGCCCCTTTGGCACGGCGCTCTTGCTCCTTTCTAGCAGCTGCCTCCCTACGCTGCCGCTCGCTGGCCTGTCCTACGGGTAGTCTATCCTTCTTCATTCTTGCCATGAGGTCCTGGCGCATTACCGGATCGTCTGTTCCGTAGAGGTGAAGCTCAATTGGACACTCGTAGTACCCTTTTTCTCCCGTGAGTTGGGCTTCAATCAATAGGCTGCGATCATCCATGTATCTCGCTAATTTAGCTGCCAACGTTCTTGGGATATGGCCAATTTGCTCTCCTTGGACATTATCAACACGAATGGCGTTGGAATCATATTGGTTGTGGGGCTCTCTCCTCAGAACAACCGTCTCTCCAGCCGTGGCATATCCATTGTAGTAGCGTACGCCCACGATTTTGTTATCTAGAGAACCGTACAAAAGGTAATTATAGTGCTGCTGGCTGTAGCCCTGGGTAGCCTCGGGAGCTTCCTGTGAAGCGTCATCTTCTTCATCGTCTTCGTCGTCGTCAACGAAAATGGCGGCGTCTTGCGATGAGCCTGCTGGTGCATCATTGTGCGATGTACGAGCCTGCTTGCGTGCGCGCGGGTTTGACCGTGTTTGCGCGTGTCCTTGCGACGAAGAAGCAGGCGCGTCGTCTGCCGTGAGATCAATGGTTTCTGCACGTCGTTTGGGAGGCATTGTTTCTCGGACATAGGATTACAGACACGGGAGAGAAAGACAAAACGCATGCGACGGCGGCAAAGGGTTTGCTGTAATCGGCCGTGGTCCATGCGGCGCGGGAGAGCTGACCAGAAACAGTGTCTCACGCTAGGGACGCGTATGCAGGTGACATCACACCAAGCTGGTGATTGGGATTAACTTCAGCTGTGCTCTGTGCTTTGAGGTAGCTACAAGGAGGTTCAGGATGTCTTAGGGTTTTATTATGCGTTCAGGATATTCGATAAGTTGGCATTGTGCATAATGCTGTCTTGTCCAAGGTCTTTTAATTGGGCGACAGTCACAGACATAATCACGTGACAGTCACGCGCAACACCAAAGCTCTTCTCGATACGTAAATCACCGCGCATAGAACGAAAATATTTACTTTGCATCCTTTCTACGCATGTTGTGGTAGTTCATTCTACTCAAAAATGCTGTAGGAGGTAGAAGCAAGTCTAATGAGCAATTCAATTTAGTTTTTAGAGTAATCGGAGCAATTGTTAGGGATATGTTGGTAATAGTAAGATGGTAGGTGGAAGTAATTCCAACGTTGTAACGACACAGACAAGAAGGAGACACTAGTCAAATCAGTATTAGCAGTAGGGTTACTCAGAGGCATATGGGAGTGCATAACACGCCCAAGGAGTTTTATATTCAATAGATACGTATAGACCTTAGACAAAAGTATGTTAAAATTCTAGAGAATAGCTAAGATAGAGATACTTACAAACACAGATCCTATCTAGACCCGAGTCCGGTCCTTCTCAGATCTAGTCCAGATCCAACTGGTTAGGCTACCGGCAGGCCTGTATTGACGAGTCGTTACAAATAAGTAATTTCGTCTAGTTTCTTAGGGTATTCAAGTCAGTAGTTAGGAAGGTGGTATCTATTAGCCAGATCTTCTTCCACAGTCACAGAGCATATCTCATACCCAACCCAACACCCCTCCCCAATATCCCGCCACATACAACCACAGGATTTTCACAAGGCTGCAGCTCTTAGACCGTGGCTGAAATCGCCAGTGTCGAATATAATCCAACATCTTGAATATCAATTCTTTATAGGTATGGTACATACGACCATAGAACTCTGAATTCTAGGAAACCCGTCCGATCTTCCCTATATAAGCAGAGTATCGGCGGATTAGTAGTCAGGTGGGTGACCACTGGCGAATCCCCGCTGTCGTATGTTTTTTTTTGGCTCTATACTTTGAATCACGTTACCGTGATGGTGCTATACTTCCCACGATACTCGCCACCAGCGTGAATGCTCGCTCGCTTCTCCCGCGGTTCCTGACGATCGGTGCATATAGGCTGTACGCGAGCGGGTGTGGAGAGGTGCACTTATGCACTTTGCCACCGTACTTCGGTATAGCATCTTTTTTTGTCACGACGTCTTTATTACATCCATAGTATCAGAGGAAAGCTCTTGGTCTAGACACAGGTATGCGAGAATACCTGTGATTTATATTCATGATTCCAAATTGTTGGTGTATGGCCGCCTGATGAATTAACGGCTATTCTAGACGGTGCTTACTTTCGACACCAAATCCATGTCAGCATTACCTACGACTAAATGAAAAAAAATTATATCTCGCATCAATTCAAATCACTAAGTCATGCATGTGAGACACACGATGCCGACAAAGTATCACGCTTCAGGAACTTATTTTTTTATTCATCATGTACTGTGTAGGTTTCGCCAAAAGCGGTAGAGAAAAAAAAAAGTAGCCTGTCGTCGCTGCATTACCTTTGAACATGAAACATGACAAAAATACTTGTTGAGAGAGGCAAAAACATACATGACCCCATCACGGTGCGCAATGCAAAACCATGGGTAAATGGTTAATCCTAGTGTTTAAGCAAGATGGCGTGTGCCAGCATGAGAGAACACGGCATGATATTAAGACGAGGGACCCCCCAAAAAAAGAACATAGTGACAGTGACGTTAAGGGTACGGCTCTGGGATGTTTTTTTAATTGCACCGTGATTTGGCCAGTTGTGTGAAACAAAACCCGTGATGACGGGCCAAGACGTCGTCATTGTCATCGGGCGACGAGAAACGTGTAATCTCGTTACAGCACCAAAGCATATGCGTCATGTTTGAGATGATTCTTTTCGTTTGCACAGGGATATGACGACATTTCTGGCGTACAAAAAGCAGCCGTCGTCTCACACGAAAAGTATGTTCTATCCTTTTCCAGTGACAACGCCACTAAGACAGGCGTCGTCACAAAGTGTATATACGATAGATTGTGCAATATGTTTTCTCTGGCAGGTCAACGACACATGAAGGGTCACGGTGTAATGGCCCTCAAGCAACCGGGGAAACGGACTATCGACCTGCGCCGCATAACGAGCAGAAGCAGTGCGCAGAATCGCAAAGCTTTTATTTCGCGCTCGGCTAGCGCCGGCGTATAAGTTTCTCCGAGGCTCACGTGACATTCGGGTAAATCCCGGCGAGAGAGCAACTTCAAAAATTTCTCGCGTTGGACTTGGCCTCTTCTTCTTCTCTCATGGCCGCTGATGATATCTCACAAAAGATAGGAAGAGTAAGACGTGGCCAACTGGCTGCGACTGATTACAACTCATCACCACCTTCTGAGGCCTGTTCTCGCCACCATGGCACGATTCTGTTCAGAATGGCGACGCGATTGTCGCAGCTCTGTTGTGGAAGCTTGACGCGACCGTTGGATGACATGTGTATGTTTCGCAGATTTGAGAGAGAGGCGCAGGCCTATGAAACGAGCTGGGTGCCAGGAAGGCATGGCAGTCTCGCACGACGCCGTTACTGCTGCTTCAGATGACCGGGCCTTTTTGCAATGTCGCTTGTTTCAGCGAGGATGATGAGAGTGTGGGCAAGGCCTGGATGCCCCACCAACACACGTGCGCACCGGAGCAGACATCGTATCTGTACTGCGGAAATTCATGCTTCACGTGTTTTTTTTTGCCGCACAATGGAGTCTGAGTCCCGGGTAATGCATGGCTACATGTGTCTGGTTTCCAGTTTTAGCCATGCATCTCGGCACATGAGCCGCGGCCTGCTCTTGCAGGCCTGCTCGGCCGTCAGAGCTTTACGGGCCAGGTCCGTGGAGGCACTTTTACGGTGTTATGCCGTACGGTGCTCACCGACTCGAAATTTAATTGAGCTTGTCCCGACCGACGGCAGTCTTCCGGACAGAAATGTGCTCGTAAAGAGGATCCAGACCTTGTGGTATCTTTTGGTGACATCTGTAGGGAAATAACGTGCGCAAATCATGGCAATTGACCATTCTTGGATGCGCGGTATCGGCTACGGACAGCCTCGAATTTGAAATCACGACTACTTTACGTCAAGATGCGACGTCACTTTGAAAATATGTGGCGGATCTACTTGCTCATCCACATGGCTTGAGTTGGCCGATTAGCTGGGCAAAGGTTGTCTGTAAGCGTGCATTTGAATTGGGATCGTCAAGTTTGCTGTGCTCATCTGCCCAAGATCTGCACCTGGGATCGGCAACTTATCAGACGATACTATGAGAAGCACAGTTGCTAGCCGTCCACGGACGGTTTGGCCCGCAGCGTTGCAAAGACCCTTGGATGGCAGAGAGAGACGCTCGGCGAGGACTTGTTGAGACACTGCGTCTTTTACGAGTCGGCATATCGAATCATGGCCGAGCGGAGGGCTGGCAGAGATTTCGATTGCCGGGCCAAGACACGAGTTGGCAGCTTGCCAAACGATTGGCATAGTACGGTACGCCATGGTAGGACTTGGGGCAGTAGCTTACGCGGGCATGACGGGCCAGCCAAGGCTAAGCCAGATTGACAATGGTTTCGGCGTGGGCTTATCATAGAGCGACCATGGCGATAGATACCCACGTGTCTGTGGTCAAGATCCAGCCCACGGCGGTGCAACCTCGACCGCCTGTTCGTTCTTGGGCAAGGCCGGCCGGACCGGCAATGGCAACGACGGCTCCAGAACGCGGGCCCTTACGAGTTCCACTTGCCGTGTGGCCCAGACGAGATGTGTCTGTCAGTGATGTCTTGCGTCTCAGACACTGGCCTTTGGGGAGCCTGAGCTGCGTTTTACAAGAAGGGTCTTCCTGGAACCCGTCAAGTATGCCGATGCATAGCAGTTTTGCATGCATTCAGCACTGAGCACCCAGCATCAATGTGGGGAAGTCTTCCAGAAGCCTGAACGCCAGGGACCAGTTGCACGGCACCGGGCGGGTTGGGAGGAGATTGCACGCGACCCTTGACCCTGCCTCAGCATAACGCGAATTTCGTTTGACCAGGGCCCGGACGACCGTGCTTGAGACTGCGACAGCTGGGACAGGCGGACAGTTGCGATCTGCCAGCTGCCTCATCGGGATGACATGGCCGTTTGTCACTGCGGGCTGGGGCAATGGCATCATGTTAGCCACGTTTCACGCGGCCAGAGGGCGAACCCGGTGGGAACGAAGAGCGGATGGGTGTGCACCGAGTTGGGTACGCGGAGCATCTCTCCGCGTCTGGGCCTCTGCTTGACCATGGGCAAACTACATGGCGATGGGCGGCGGCGGCGGCGGCGGGCGGGCGATGATGCCAATAGTCAGACACGACGCAGTCGCGAGGCCTAGAGAGTCAGGCCATGGGTTTGCCTCAGCGGATGGGAGGATAGCGTGGTGTTGGGGCCGGGGCAGAGGCGAGTGGCACAGGCGACTGACTTGAGGTGAAGAGTCGGTGGTGGAATGGTCAAGCCGGGTGTCATGGCAAAGCTTCCGATGGGCATGGCGGCGAGTCAAAGGGCGACTATGTGGGATAGTCAAACCATGGGCGAGCGGCAGGGCTTCCAGGAAGCCTACGACCCCGCCAGACTGGAAACACTCCTCGAAGGCTGGAAGATCAGGGCCTGGTGGGGAGGCGGCCAATGGCAGGGCGGCTGGCGGTGGGCTGACGCTAGCAGTGGAAGCCATGGCTCCTTCCCCGGCGCCGAAGCAGTGGCAGGACCATGCCGCACCCACCGCACCCACTCACGACACGGGCCCTCGACGGCAGAGCCCTCGCAGCCTCTGCCTCTGCGTCGCCGTGAATCGCAGCCTGTCTTTGCACGGCGACGACCCTGCCGAGTCGTAACAGGCCCCGCTGCAGTCGCCTTCTAGAAATTGCAGCGCACAGCACGTGCTGCGACTGGCTGCGCGACGTGTGTGGCCGCGGGCAGGAGCAGGAGCAGGAGCAGGCGCGGCGGAGGCAGGCGCGCCAGAAACAGCAGGCGCAGCTCGCACTGCAAACCACAACGGCTCGCCGGCCGGCAGACAGACTGGCGGTCAGAAAACACGATGCAGGCGTGCTGCACGCGTTTCCTGGGGTCGTGATAAGGCGGCTGGTGCGTGTTGGTGGTGTCGTCTGTTCCTGCATCGTTCCTGCAGTAGACGCGCCTCTGCAGCAATCAGCGCGGCGCAGGCAATGTGGGGGAAGGCGCGGCCTCGCGGATGGATGCGATCGGGCCTGCTCGACTCGACCAACGCTTGTTCCGCACCCTCACGCTGCTTTAACACCGCGCCCCATTTAGGTCTCGCCGGCGGCTTCATAACTTTGCATCCGCTGCATTCAATAGCTCCATTTCTATTTTGTGCCGACATTTGTACGAGCACCCCCGGCCTGCACAACTCTTTTGGACCGCCGTGCCTGTGTAAATCGAGACGTGTGCCGCATCAGCATCGCCGCCAGCCAACAGCAGCCGTTGGCGATGCTTCTGTGGTTGCAATGGCACGGCACGGTGCTCTACTGCTGCTGCTCGTCCAGTCCACATACTGGATGCGACTGCTCGCCCGCTCGCCCGCCCGTGGCCATGTGGCAAATCAGCCTCTGAAACAGACTTGCATCATGGATGCGCATTCAGGCCGCAACACCCAAGCACCTATATGTCCATCCATCGTTGCACGCCTTTTGGCAAAAAACTCGGTCGTGGTGGCGACGTGCAGCTCACCGCACTCGACCATGTCGCACCATGGGCTATCCGTCGTGTTTCTGACCACTGGGAGCCGGCGGTGCCAGGCTACTCCAGCTGCCAGCGCCCAGCAGCCATTCATCCTCTTGCATCATGGCTGACGTTCCTGCTTGAGCCCGGCACGCCCACTTGTCGCGCGGTGCGTGTGGCGATGGATTGACCTTCTACATTCGCCCTCGCCAGCAGGGCCCGATGCGGTTCAATGACTATGGCCTCGCATTCTTGGTGCCCATTCTGCCTGCGCCGTGAGACATCGCTACCACACTTGGCTGCGCCAGAGGGAAAGCATGGCGAAGCTGTCGCACTCCGCCGCTCGACTGCCCTCGCCGCCTTTTCGCCCACTCTGCGCCGCTCGTCAGCATTTCCTTCGTTACATTGCTTCTGCAGTGGTCCACGACGGTCATACCGCGGGCGGGTACGGCCAGCGCTACGGCCTTGTTTGGTGTGACAGACTGTAAGAGTGAGAGAGAGCGCTACGGCCTTACCCTCATCAGCACCATCGTCGTCCGCCAGCGGAAGGGCCGCGACGCTGAGTGGGTGTTTCGAAACACTGCGTACAGGGCCGCCCAGCTACCATTATCGATTGGCAGATAGCATGATAGGCTGAATGAAACCCGGCAGCGCGCTAAGGGCAAGGCGAGTTGGAGTCGTGTGAGAGGTGAGAAAAGAGACGAAGGCATGCCTGCCTGTCCGGCATGACGGACTGACTGACCACCCACCCCACCGCTGCCCGCCCACACCCACACCCTCTCCCATCCACTCACCGGCAGTATCAGCATCCGCATCTTGTCACACCCAGGCCCGTTGCCGCCGCCGCAGCGCTGCTGGCTGCTAACAGCCCGCCGCCAGTGCTCACCATGAATCTTCCCGCAGCCAGCTCGACAAAAAAGCTCCGTCGCCTTCAGCTTCGGTGGCTTCGCCATTCGGAGTGGGCGGCGAGACAGTCAGCGACTACGTAGGCCGACCCTCCATCCATCCCACCCAGCCTGGCCGCCAGCCAATACGTGCAAGCCTCCCGGCACCGCCGCGCACATCTCATTTCGCCTATAGCCCCGTGCAGCTATGCATTGGGCGAATAATTTTAGGCCCCAAACCCATGCATAAATGCCCTCGCTGCTTTTGACGCGAGTCAAGACTAGGGTCTAATGCAGGATCCCATTCCTGGCTGGCATGTGGAGCGCGCTGCGCCCCGACACACTAAAGCGAGCCGTCCTGGAGCGTGTGCGCATCAGTTCTCTTTTTCACTGGCCTGCCCATGTCCTAGGTTCATCAACCACGTCCCTCTCGTTTCTTTCCGTTCAGGATTTCATCTTGGGTCATAATTTTGTGCCCTCACACTCTTTGATCTATATTATCTATTAAGTGACGGTTCTCGTTATTACGATCCGTTCTACAGTCATTCCTTCCACCACCACCTCTCCCTACTTCTCTCCTACACTACTACTATACTACTAATACCCCTTCATCTTTACTCGGAACCCCATCAATCATCGGACCAAACTAGAACACCTACACACCCCCTCCCACACGACATCACCGCCTGCAATGGACGGTTCCTACCCTATCCACCCTACCCAAGCAATGCAATCACCATTCTTCTACTACAACCCAGACCCTCAAGGCGAGAACAACCGCCAGCACGGTCACTTCACACCCCACCCATCCGGTCAATCCACCTTCCAGCCACAGAACATGTACTACCAGAGGCCAACCTCAGCAAACTCCCACATGGCCTACCCCCAGACCGCATACGCCAGCCAGATGATGACTCCCGTTGCGTCGCCTCAGCCAATGTACCAGAAGCCGGCCATCTTGATCCAACCTCAGGACTCGCCCTACCTTCACCCCATTGACACCGACTACTCCTTCTCGCCTGCTACTCCTCCTCTCTCATCATGTGGCAGCAACACCAGCAGCCCTTCGTCCTACGACGTTCTCCCAACTCCACTGCACGACATGTTCCCTGGTGAGGGTATGGAGGGTGTCAAGCAAGGTTGCGAGGGTGAGGTCTTTTCTGAGATTCTGTCCGCTGGCCTTGAGTGGCGTTCAACCACACCTCCCATGACACCAGGTACGTTTTTGGCTAATTTCCGCCTCATTCGTTGACAAAAGCTCGCCTGTTTGCGTGACTCTTTAAGCGACAAACCGACAGGCGTGATTGCGCAGACTCCATTGCTAACTCTGACCAGTATACATTCAGCCCCCATCTACCAACCAGGGATCGTACCTTCTCTCTGCCACTTCTTGCCCTTCCCTCTCACCCTCCCCATCGCCTCTTCCCCGCGCTTCCGTTGCCGAGGCTGAGAACAACTTCTGCAACCCCCGCGACCTTACCGTCTCGGCGGCTTCTGAGCTTCCCATTGTCACTCTTTGCCCCGGTGACGAGGAGCACAAGGTTGTTCTCAAGGGCGAGACTGCCAAGGTTGACAACCTCGAGTCTGTTCAGTCCTTCAACTTCAACGGCCTCCCCACCTTTGAGCCTCTGTTTGAGCTTGACTGCGAAGACGAGTTCAACGGCCTTGTCAACTTCTCCACCGACAACACCCAGTTCCTCGGCAGCAAGCGGCAACGCACTGACCTCGGCGCTTTCTCACCTGAGGAGGATTTCCTAAGTGACGAGAGCTTCACCGACTTTGAAGAGGAGCTTGTCCACGGCCTACCTCTCACTCCTGCCACCAGCGAGTTCGACAACATGTCCGCTGCCAAGAGGCAAACCGTCAAGAAGGCCCGCGCCGTCTTCAGCGAGACTGAGTCTGACTTCCAGGGTAAGCAACAGACCTCCGGTGTTGAGAACACCGTGTCTGGAGCCTCAAGCCAACAAGAATCAGGTCAAGCCGAGAACGCCGTCGCCTCTAGCTCAGACGAGAACCCCACCCCTGTTGCTCCCACCAGCCGCCGCGGCCGCAAGCAGTCGCTCACCGACGACCCTTCCAAGACTTTCGTCTGCACTCTCTGCTCGCGCCGCTTCCGCCGCCAGGAGCACCTCAAGCGCCACTACCGCTCTCTCCACACTCACGACAAGCCCTTTGAGTGCACTGACTGCGGCAAGAAGTTCTCGAGAAGCGACAACCTCTCTCAGCACCAGCGCACCCACGGAACCGGTGCCGTCAGCCTCGAGGTCATGGGCTCTGACTTCCACCATGCCGACATGCAGCACGGTCAAGCCGGTGCGTTCGCCGCCCAGGCGCCTTCTACCATGGGTGAGATCCTCTACAACGCCGCTGCTGAGATCCCTACCTCGAGCTCCGACGGATCCGAGCATGAGTCATCACCCAGTCAGAAGAAGCGTAAGAGGAACGAGTAGGCATCTGCTCTTGCCTCGTTTTCTCTTTTGAACTTTTTAATGACCCTTCATGACATTCATCACCTTCGGCAGAACAGTCTACCTTGACGTCGATACGCAAAGGCGGCATCGCTAGACAGGCAGCACAGGTTCGCATTGTCGGTCGGAGCACTGCTCGGCCTTCAAAAGTCCCTTGCTCCCTCTTCTGCCCTTGTATTCTATGCGTCCGATCTGGGTGGCAAAGACACTTTGAGATTAGCCTCTTTTCTCCGCGCAAACAACATCTTGGGCTTCTTTTTTTCTTTCTTTTTGCGCGTTTCTTCGGGGTTCTGGAGCGGGGAGATTGGGCACCACTGGCAGAACGGATAGATTTGGGATTCATTTTTTGCTTGCTTGGTTTTTTTCTCATGACGACATGGCCATTACCCTCCTCACCGGCCATCATCGCCGTGCAGCCCTCCTGTTCATCATACCTTGCCTTTCCTACACTCGTTGTAATTGGGCATGCGGCATCTTCCGCTTGCACCTCTGACATTCTGGGAATCTTCGCTTCTTTCTCACCATACACACATGTAATCGTCTGACTTGTACCCCTGGCTCAGCAGAACACTTTATTCAAAGCTTTATTACAGCCAATCGTAGGTTAGGAGTGCTGGCACTGTCCGACTATCATAGCAAAAAATGCGTTACACCGATACTTGAGCCTCTCTTTTGTTTTTGTTTTTTCCTTTGATGCCTTGCATGTGAACTGGAGTGTGTGTGAGTGAAGCCGCGTAATGCAAAAGACGTTCTCCCTTCTTTTGGCTGGCTGAGGTGATCAGAGGTTGCTTGACCCTGAACATTGTCAGCAGTAGGTAGTCTTCCTTGCTTTTTTTGGAAAACACCATGCCTTCTAGCGTGTGCTGATCTTTTAGCGAGTACCACTTTGCTCCTGCATCCCTTCCATGCATCGGGCCGCCTCAACCTCAGCGTCGCTTTTTCGAGCCAGTCTGCTGCGGCACCCTTGAACCACCGCGCCATGGCGCAGTCATCATTGAATGTTGTCGCCTTGATCTCCGGAGGCAAAGATTCGCTCTTTTCCATCCTCCACTGCCAGGCCAATGGCCACAGCGTCGTAGCATTAGCAAACCTCCACCCGGGGCCTGTGGCCAATGGCGACGAACAAGACACAAACAGCTACATGTATCAGACCGTCGGCCACTCTGTCATCCCTCTGTATGAGCAGGCCCTAGGACTTCCCTTGTACCGGCGGGAAATCACGGGTACTGCAGTGGACTCAAGCAGGGATTACGCTGCGCCGTCTTCGCAAAAGCAAGAGCAGGACGAGACTGAGGACCTGGTTCCGTTGCTCACGACCATCATGCAGGCGCACCCGGAAGCTAATGCTGTGTCTACGGGTGCGATCCTCAGCACATATCAACGGACGCGTGTGGAGTCTGTGGCGCTGAGGCTGGGACTCACGCCGCTATCGTATCTGTGGCAGTATCCGCTTTTGCCGCCATATACGCAATCGTCCCTCTTGCATGACATGTCTGCCGTTGGGCAAGAAGCAATCATTATTAAGACGGCGTCCGGTGGCTTAGACGAGGGCTTTTTGGGCCTCGACGTCGCCCGTCCGGTATCGATAGCACGGCTGGCCAAAGCAATGAGTCGATTCGGTGACGCAGGTGATGGCGCTATCCTGGGCGAGGGGGGCGAGTTCGAGACTCTGGCTCTCAACGGGCCCAAGCCACTGTGGAAAAAGAAGATTGGGATTGACGGCGGGCCGTTTGCAGTGCTTGAAGGTGGCCAGACGGTACTCAAGGTCCGAGCGAGTTCGCTTGAGGAGAAGACAGGCGAGGACGAAGGGTCTGCTGGGCGCTTGAGGGTGCCAGAGCTTTTTGACGACGAGTTTGCTAAACTGCTGGACATCAAAGAGAGTAGCAGTGATGACCAAGAGGGGGTTGATGTGGAGGATGGCACTGCCGTACTTCCAACAGCACAACTCCCCGAGAACACATGTAGAGAGACCGACACAGTCTTTACATACTCGAATCTAGCAGACCACACTCCGCGTGTGACGCCTTTGACCAGTGCTCCGTCGCGGCAACTCCGCAGGCTCCTCCTCCGCCTCGAGCACGTCCTCCGCCTTCGCCATCTCACCAGAGCAAGCGTCAACCACTGCACGCTTCTCCTCCGCGACATGGCAGACTTTACCGTCATGAACCCAGTCTATGCCGAGTACTTTTGCCACGTGAACCCTCCTGCCAGAGTCACCATCGCAGTCGGAGACGCAATGCCACAAGGCGTACATGTAATGCTCAGCGTAGTCCTAGACAAGAGTGACAACCACCACGTAGACAGACAAGGGCTCCACGTCCAAGGCCGAAGCTACTGGGCACCCGCAAACATCGGGCCCTACAGCCAAGCCATTTCCGCGCGCCTACCAACACTCACCAGCGAGAGCAACAGTAGCAGCAGTACAAACTCTGAAATCGTCTACATAGCCGGCCAAATCCCCCTCATCCCCGCCTCCATGGAGCCCTACACAGCCCACGGCTTCAAAGGCCAAGCCCTCCTTTCCCTGCAACACCTCTGGCGCATCGGCCGCGCAAAAGGCGTCAAGTGGTGGACTGGCGCAGTAGCTTTTATCCCTTCCAGCGCGGCTGTCGATGCAGATGTACAAAAGTGTGTGCGCACTGCCCAGAAAAGCTGGCGAGATATCCACTTGGCTGCTTCTCAAGATGCCTCAGAAGACGATGACGATGACGAAGGAGGCGACATAGACCCCTGGGATAAACTCAACACCTCCTCCTCCCTCTCCTCCTTCAAAGATACCACGTTCCGCGCCCCGATACCAGATTACTCTGCTCTAAGCCAAACTACAGATTCGGAGCCTAAAGGTATCGTCCCCCCGTGCTTCGTCGCGCAAGTAGCTTCCCTGCCGCGCGGAGTAGATGTAGAATGGAGTGCTGCGGGACTCGCTCTTTCCTCTTCTTCATCACAGCGTATCCAGTTCACGCGGCACGCGCAGTCTGACTATCTGAGTACAACGATGGTGCAAGGGACTCGCTCGCGGTTTGTCGCGCTCGAGGTGCATGGTGAAGAGCGTGTGGAGGAGACGCTGGGGCCGTGGACGGCGGCTACGGCGTATGTGAACTGCCGTTTCCCGGATAGTAGCGTGCCATTAGAGAGCATTTTGAGCAGTGGCAGCGTGCAGTGGATTCCTTGTCGGCGGGTGTGGGGTCAGGATGGAAGGGAAGTTAGGGCTGTGGTGGTGGGGAGGATAGATGAGTGAGCATATGATGATGCGATGAATAAAGAACTTCAATTTTAAAATTTAAGTCGTACATCATATTCCATTCATTCATGTCCTTGTTCGTCTCTATGCCAGACCAAAAGGCTAACTAGTTGCCATTGTGCGGCAAACTCATGTTGAGTATCAAGAATATGCCCAAAACGCCGTACTTTCGCCCACATATATGTGTATATATTGTATAGTACATAAAGAAGAGAGGTATTCCTTTTTAAGCTTACTTTTTAATTCGTCGCAAGCGCGTCATGCGTCCATCCAGGGTATCATCATGTCTAGGCAATGTTTCCAGCAAGTCCGAGAAAGAGGGCCTGGGCTGCGAGCTGCAGGGTCCAGATACCCACCTTCTTGATGCGACGTTTCCGTGTAGTTCGGTCCTCGAGGACGTCGCGAGCAAATGCATCATACATCTGTTGGTGTTAGTATATGGCCGCGAAGTGAGGCCATGGGGAACAACATACCTCTTTCGATACCTCCTCCATTAGTCCGCTGTCGTACAGTGTCCAGCTTCCATTAAACTCGCTAACCTTCTTGACGACTCTGCAGTTGACCGGGATAAATGTACGGCTTGAGTTGATATATGCGACAATCGGTCGTACAAGAGCATTGTTGACGTACGAAATGTCCCTTGTGAAGATAGGGACAGCAGCACGGACGTCGTTGAGATGGACGCGCATATCCATAATCATGTAACGGGAATCCTCGCCTTGCTCGGCTTTGGTGTCTTCTTGATGATGTTCGTCGAAGCCGTGGACTGCATGGTCGGAGAAATGATGCTTCCGCTGCTGGGTGACAGTGGCTTCGACGCGGTCGTACATATCGGACATGACCTTGGCAATGCTATCATCGTTGTCGTTGGGGAACATGACGTCTGCTACAATGTCGACATTTCCCTCATGGATCCAAGAGAACGGGCCCTCGTAACCGCGGTTGAGATGGTCAATGTTGAGTCCATCAATGCGTATCCGGCTGTGCTTCTTCCAGGAGCGGCCGTCTTCTGAGGCGCGACCGCTGCTCAGCTGGGCGCCTGTGTAGTTGTGAGTCTGCCGGGGGTGGATGGTGAAGAGTGAATTATCGAAAGAACCAGACATCATGTTGGCGGAAAGGAAGTCGTAGAAGAGCCATTGCTTTCGGAGCTGGGGAAGATCGCAGGAGTAGATGCTGACGGAAAAGGGGCGGAAGCCGTTCGGTTGGTAGACGGTTACCAATACGTCTTCCATCTTGAACGAGTCGAGCTCAAAATCCCCAGGCTGGTGCTCATGCTTGTACGACCTCGGGTCGACACCTTCAATAGTACGCACTGAAGTTCGATCAACCACACCTCGGATGCCCTTGATTTCGACGTCCTCTAGCAGACCTTTGCCATTGAACCACTTGGAGAAAGACAAGGTAATGTTGACCGTATCAATAGATATGTCAAACTGGGTGTAATTAGTGTCTTCTTCTGTTTCCGCGTTGGCCGGAGTTCCGCCCTGAGTGTCCTTTCCATGCTGGGCTCGGGCCGCAGCCGCAGCCGCCACCTCTGTCTTGGAACCTTTGCTGACCTTGCCTGTGCCCTGGCCGGGACGGCGCGAGACAAAAACATTGCGGAAGGAAATGACACCGTCTCTCCACTTGGGCACTACAGCAGTCTCGAAGACGACCTTGATGCCCGAGGACTTTGTCAGGTAGTTGCCGATCCATTTGCCGACCGTCTCTTGAGAAAAGGCCGTGTTGATGAGGAAGATGGTCAGCATGAAGAAGGTCGTGGTTCCCAAAACAATCCACAACACATGTGCGGCAATGATCCATGAGAAGAGAGCGTATATCTCGTCAGCATTGAAGGGGCGTGTACTCCGGATGGTGAGCCATTTGAAGTGAATCTTGATGCGTGACCAGAAGCCCGAGGCCGCGGCCAGCAGCTCAGCCTTACTAGGGCGATATAAGTGTGGCAGATGATGGGGTAGGCGGTCGAGGAGGGGCTTCGGCGTGTCTGGCGACTCGGGCTGCTGGTCTGACGCCGGCTTCGAGGGCTTGGGCGGCGCATTGGGCTGAGGAGAGAGATTAGCCTGCGGTGCCTGGCCGGAAGATCCACGCTTGTTATCGGACGATGGGCGGGTGACTGAGCTCTTATTGCGGCGGTTGTTGTTTCTAGTCCTGCTCAGTGCGCGAGAGGCCTTGGACGAAGCGTGACGGACGCATGCTGCGAAGACGGCGCTGGTGACGCTCTGCTGAATATTGCTTGGGCGAGGCTTGAGCAAGATGGGACTCAAACTCCGACTCGGGCTTGGGCGAGGCCATGGGCTCGGGGCCGTGGACAGGCGGGCGAGAGCATGTGAAGTTGGTGGGCGGGCAAAGGCAACGCTCTCTCTCAACGGCGGGGTTGCCAGGACGGGGCGCCACAGCAAGCCGAGCGTTCGCACATGCTTGTTCATGATAAGCGCGGCGGGCACATTGTCGACGGTCGCAGGAGGAGGAATTGCGGTGCAGGGCGACGAGGCAGGCTAAGAGGGTTGGTCTTGTTCACGTCATTCCATTTGACGCCTCGCATTCGCCCGCAAAAGAAGGCGGCGGGCAGCGGCATTGTGCCGCTATTCCCCTTTCAGCCACCCACCAGCGTCGCCTCTCCAAATTTCTTGAACACGCCCCACATCTTCACTGCCGCGCCCGACAACACCACCTGCGACTCGACTACTCTCAGCTCGACCACAGCATATACAACGTGTATAGAGATATCACATAGCGCAACATGCCTGCCCCCACCGCCCTACAGCGCCGCCCCGAAGAGTTCGCCGACAATGTCGCTATGGAGGCCGAGTCTGTCCCACTGCCCACCGAATCCGACGGCGACCTGATCTCCATGAGCATCGACCCGGTCGACGCAGCGCAAACAGCCCCAGAGGCGCCCGCAGACGACATGCCCATGGTGGACGAGAGCGGCAAGCCAAAATTCCCAGCCGCCAAGTCGATACCGCTCGCCTTCCGCCGCGAGCAGCGCAAGGTGCCCATTCCGCCGCACAGAATGACTCCGCTCAAGAACTCGTGGCCCAAGATCTACCCTCCTCTTGTCGAGCACCTCAAGCTACAAGTCCGCATGAACATCAAGAGCAAGAGCGTCGAGCTGCGTACTTCGAGCGCTACCACCGACACAGGCGCACTTCAGAAGGGAGAGGACTTGTACGTGTGAAGCCAACCTCGGCAGACATCGCGCAGTCTATGAGTATATGCTGACTTTCTGCAGTGTTAAGGCCTTTACCTTGGGTTTCGATACAGACGATGCGATCGCGGTATGCCCATATGATTCTGCATGGATGGACGACAAACTAATATTGTTTTAGCTGCTGAGGCTGGACGACTTGTACATTGAAACCTTTGAAATCAAGGTACAAACCACCGGTTATGCTCGCAATCTAGAACATCCGCTAACTCGTCACCACAGGACGTCAAATCGCTCACAGGCGAACATCTCAGCCGAGCCATCGGCCGTATTGCCGGCAAGGACGGCAAGACAAAATTTGCTATTGAAAATGCCAGCAGAACAAGAGGTTCGCACCAACCCCTGCTTCCAGCTCATCTGGATTCTAACAAGTACCAGTCGTCCTCGCAGACCAAAAGATCCACATCCTCGGCGGCTTCAAGAACATCCACATTGCACGCGAGTCCATTGTCAGCTTGATCCTGGGACAAAACCCAAGCAAAGTATACGGCAACCTGCGGACCGTTGCAGGCAGGATGAAGGAGAGGTTTTAGATGGGGTGGAAGAAAGAATTGACCTATTCAAAGGAAGCATTCGCACCGCAAAGGCAAAAAGCGATATCCGGCATTTACATGGCGTTCAAGGAGAAAAGGGACTGGGGACATGGCAGGCAATTACCATACCATCTGACATGACTTGATGACGATTGGAAGACGATGGGCTCGCGCTACGTCGTGATCTAGAAAGCAAATTTACGATTTACTCATATTCTACTCTTGTGCGCGTGGCCATCGAATACGCTATATCCCGACAGCTTTGTTTACAGAAGCATATTGTAAAAGTTCAAAAAGACGAGGATACAGACACGCTGTGATGACCAGTGATGTATAGCTTTCAACAAAAACTACTATTGTTCCTATACTCAACTATGTACAGCTAGGTCCATCTATCTTTCCTCGAAACACGGCTAACTCATATACACGAAGAGAAAAAAAAGAAAAACTTTTCTCAAGCTTTCTTACCCCCAACCAGCCCCTGAACTCTCTTCACACCTTTACCCAGCGCGCCAAATACCTTTCCCAAGCCAAAACTCCACCCCTTAATCCTCACGCTCCACACAAAGAAATACACGAGCGCCCAGTTACTCACGCAAAACGCCAGAAAGATGCCGAAATCGCGCCACTTGTCGCTCGCATCGATATTCAACGACGCCAGATAATCATTGCCGACACTGTACGGACAATACTGACACGCCTCGGTCGCCTGCGGATTAAGCAAGTAGCCTGGGGCGCCATCTGCAAAGGCACCCGCATACTGTGCACACGTGTTGCCAGGCGGGGGGTTGAACACAGCGGTTTCTGTATCGAGGCAACGAACGGGGATACCATTTAGAGTAGCGGCTAGGACGCCGCCGATCCAGTAGGTCGAGGGGTTGACGTAGTACATCCAGTATTTCCAGAAGACGGGCATCATTTGGTAAGGGCGGACGACGCCATTGAAGAGGCCGAACATGACGAAGAAGAAAGGCAGGACGTTTGAGATGACGGTGAAGGAAGGCGCAAAAGCGCAGATCCATTGGCCCCACGAGGAGATGAAGAGGAAGAAGAGCATCGTCATGAGGAAGACGTAGCCGGAGGTCGAGCTGTCGGTCGGTAGGCCGCTGGGGAAGTACCAGAGGAGGAAGTAGATAACGCTGGAGACGATGGCCATGGGTATCTCCGCGACGACTTGTGCGGTGGTGAAGGCGACCCAGCCGTAGATTCGAGAGGGGAGCTCGCGGGCTTGCCAGAGAGCCATGTTGGAGTAGAATTTCGGGACTACGGCGTTGACGATGGTGGGCGGGATCAGGATGATGAGGAAGGCGGTAAACATGCGGTTTTGCAGGTCGCCGACGCTGTAGCCCAGTTGCCAGAAGGTGAAGCCGTTGAAAATGCCAATGATGACGGCGACGAAGAGTTTGCCGTAGAGATACGAGGGGTCGCGCCAGTACTGCGTAAATGTGCGCTTGGTTAGGAGAATCGTTTGCTGCCATGTCGAGGCTGCGAATTCGGATTCCTCTTCAGCGTCGCCGGCGTTGTGGGTGTCGGATACGATTTTGCTGCACGAACTCTTGATACGCTCAATCTCCTCGATCATCTGTGCATTGTTGTCGGATTTTAGCCATTCCTCATTCCAGTCGATCTTGGTGCCATCCTTGCGCTTGACCGGTTTGGCGGCGGTTTCGAGCACGAATTCAGCTACGTTCTTGCTGGGAGGACACTGCACGCCACGGTCGCCAAAATACTTAATAACATCCTTGCCGTTTTCGCCTACAGGGCCGAAGTAGAAAGTGTTGCCGCCGGGGTTGAGAGCGAGAATCATGTCAAATTGTTGGATCAGTACACTGCTGGGCTGGTGGATGGTGCAGACAATAGCCTGGCCTGCCTGTGCGAGTTTCTTCAAGAACTGTACAATCGAGTATGCAGAGTTACTGTCAAGTCCACTTGTAGGTTCGTCCAGGAAAAGCAGGAGCGAGGGTTTCGCTGCCAGCTCAACACCAATAGTCAGACGCTTCTTCTGTTCGACACCCAAGCTCGAGACGAGTGCATCTTGAATATCCTGGAGCTCAAGAAGGTCGATAATCTTATTAACATAATCGAGCTTCTCTTGCTTGGGTGTCTTTCTGTCTTGCCTCAAGAGGGCAGAGAACTCGAGAGCCTCGCGGATGGTAGCCGTGCCGTCATGCAGATCCATTTGCTCGCAAAATCCAGTGCCTCGTTGGAAGGCCTTGCCAAGATCCTTGCCGTCGACCAGAAACTCTCCGGAAACCACTCCCGTAGTCTGTCGCTGCGAGAGTGTGTTGAGCAGAGTCGATTTGCCTGCACCGGAGGCACCGACAAGCGCAATCATGACGCCAGGTTTCGCGTATCCGTTGACCTTGTTAAGAAGCTTACGCTCACCGCCCTGGTATGGGACAGTGTACTCAACATCCTTCCAGGTAAAGACACTTTCGCTGCTCGAGATGGACTCCAGTGCCTCTTCTTCACCATGAGCGGTGGTGTTGGTGCTGGCCGTCGATTCTCCGGCCGCCACCTTTTCCTCGTCGACAGGACCATCTTCCTGAATAGCCTGCTTCGCGCGCTTGGTTTTTGCAAAGACCAGCGCACCCCCGCCAGTCTGCGCAAAGGATACCGTCTCGGTTGCAATCACTGTCACCAGCAGGTATAGCACAGAAAAGGCTATCACAACACCAAAGTTACGCCAAAGGTTTGATCGCGAGTAGTTGAAAGACACCTGAAGATAGTCGGCACCGGACACCTGGTTCGAGTTTGGTGATGCACCTGTCACGCTGCATCCTTGGTATGCTGGGTCAACGCCGGGGCCCTGCGGTACCAACTGGCTAGGAGCACAATCCATGATCCGGTTTGAGAATTCGTTGGTAAGGACAGCTTCGAACGAGTAACCCACGGGGTTGATCCAGTAAATCCATCCAAACCAGATATAGTCACTCAGCAGCTGCGGCTTAGGAATGACATAACCAGTGTAGATAATCAACAAGTTGAGCGCGATACCGGCGAATCGCACTGCGTCATCGATCGAAGGCGACAAGGCAGCAAACATGCGGTACAGCGACGTAACGCAGAAAGTAGTGATGTAGATGAAGAGGAAGTAGATGAAGAACTTGGACACGTCGACGTCGAGGCCAGTCATGAAGTACATGGCAACGGAGAACGGGATGACTTGTGCCAGCAGCAGCGGGATATCCTGCACTACGCGCGCAATAACCACCGCACTGGGACGGTAGAATGCATAGTCTTCATGTCGCTTGACGACATTGCGTCCTGAGACTGCTTTCATGAGCTCAGAAAGCTGGAGCCAGCCCAGGAAGAGAATAGAGAAGAAGCCAGAACCGCCACGTGAAAAGGCACCAGACGTATCCAAAGCTTGGCCATAGAACAGCGAACCGACGATAAGACTGTTGGAAATTATGATGAAGAACTTCGTGTAGAGCGTCGTTTTGTCTCCCCATGTTAACCAAAACTCTCGCTGGGTGCAGGCGAGGACCTGGCGGACAAAGGAGACGGTAAAAGGCGACTTCTTGCGTACTGTCTTGCTCTTACTCTCTCGGACAGCTCCCTCAAACTCTTTGGCGTCTGAATACCCACTTCGCTCTAGTTCAGCTTCGTACTCTTGTATCTCCCTCAACACGCTCTTGTATGCCTCACTCTCTCGGAAAGCTTTCTCGAGCTCTTCTGACGTCTTAGGAGCCTTGTCTTCGAACCCTGGTCGGAACTGGCGTTCCTTGGGGTCCGTGACCGCGGTAAGGAAATCGGCAGTAGTCTGGCGCTCTGGGCACTGGAAGCCAAGGTCGATGAAGTACTGCTTTGCGGCGCGTGCTGGGCCCTGGTAGATGCATCGGCCAGCATCGATAACCATGACCTTGTCCATGACCTCGTAGATGCCTTCGCCTGCTTGGTACAGGGTGACTAGCGTGGTTCGATTGCTCATATCGGTCATGATGCGCAGCGATTTGGCGTAGTCAAGAGCAGTACTTGCATCGAGACCTCTTGTACTGTTGTCCCAGCAGTTGACTGTACTCTTGGTTGCAAGAGTTTCGGCAATGGAGACACGCTTGCGTTCACCACCACTGACACCTCGAACATACTCGTCTCCGACTTTGGTGTACTTTGTGTGGGATATACCAAAGACCTTGAGGAGCGCCTCGAGTATAATTGGAATCTCGTGTTTCTCATTCTTCTTGGTCTTGTTGGTGAGCGCAAACTTGAGCGTCTGCCAGACGTTCAAGTCGGCCATATGCGAGTCGTCTTCGGGGTTATAGTTGACCTCACCCCTGAAGTACTTCTTCTGTTTGTCGGCGGGGATTCCCCCGTAGGAAACCTCGCCTTCAACCGCAGCGTAGCTCTCCCGGTTGTTAGCGATGGCCTTCAGGAAGGTCGAACAGCCAGATCCAGGTCGTCCCAGCACCAGCATCATCTCTCCATCCTTGACGACTCCAGAGAAATCATGAATAAGCGTCCGCATTTGCTTATCCTTGCCAAACTTGAGTGCTGGAACCAAGTTTGTGACGATGCGGTAAAGGTCGGGTCCAAACGTTCCAAGGATGGCATCAGGGAGGGTTCTCGCAAACGATGCAGTCGATCCTATGCCTTTGACAGTGAGATTCTTGTAGACGACACCAACCTTCTTGGCTGACTGGCCGTTCTTGCGCTTCTCAAAGTGACCTTCGCGCATGAATTGGCCCAGCTCAAAATCATCCTCCTTTTCGCCTGCAACGGCAGCTCCAATATCGCCAGGCTTGTCGTCCTCGGCGTCACTTATGCCTTCCTCAGCGCGTGAAATGGAATCCCGGCGGTTGGTCTGTCGAGTGCTGATTCTACTCAGAGTCCGGGACAAAGTGTCCGATCGATGCGATTGAGCACCGCGTGACCGTGACCGAGAAAGTGAAGCAAGCTCTTCTCGCAGAACCTCGAGATCCTCTGCTGCAGTTTTCGAGTCTAGCTTTCCAGCATCGCGTTCGCCCCATGTTCCCGACCGCTGAAGACGCTCGCGGTCAGGGCTCTCCTCGTCACTCGGGCTCTCAGGAGTCACTGCTTCTTCTCTCCCATTGTGAAGATAATCATCGTCGTGCCATGGATTCCGCCTGCTATCCCTTTCTGAGGGTGGGAGGGAGGATCCCCACATTTTCCTAGCCTATGATGAAACGAATTTGTAATCGAATAGTTGTATGAAGGAAAGAGGGTGAACAAAGAAGCAAGTCTGCAGAGATGGAGCAAAGGGTATTGAGAAAAAGATTGACGAGGAGCACGCTCGTGACAGTAGAGTACTGACAGAAATAGGCTGGAGGCCACAATGATGGGTAATGAAGCAATGTATACCACCTCAGTGGACCTCAGGCCAAAAAATCCATTAAGCACCAGGAGGCAACGGAGATAAGCAAGGATGTCGTCATGCCTGAGATTGGCTCCATGATTTACTTGCCTTGCCGAGGGGCTAAAGGACGACGTGCATCCACTCTACACACCGATTGACCACACACCTAACTCCGAGACGGTGTTGCAGGTCCCCATTTTTTTCGCATTACCAATCAATGCTGCCCGACAAAAAAGATGGTGAAGTATTTCCCGCACGGGAAAGTGTCCCTGCATATCCTTGGCGCAAACACGACTCGCTTTTCGCTCGTGTAATGTGGATCAACTAGTCAAGACTGACACGCGTGTACATGTAGTCTGCAGATGGCCGTTATTAGAAATCGGAAAGGTAGCGGATCCCCTCTATGTGTGGATGTCTCAGCCGATGTGGCTGTTTCTGCCCCCGCCGTTGCGTGCATCCTGGCATGGATTTTCCTTTCAGCGGACAGATCCGTGAAACGTCGATCCTGCCAAGACTGTTACCGCCTTGTCTTAACTCCGACTTGCGTGCTTGTTCCTATGTCAGCATCTGACTCGGTTTTATCCCAAGTCGCCTATATGCACGCCAGTAGTAGTGAATTGGGTGCGCCGCTTAGAAACGTTGAGAACCAAACGCCCATAAGTGGATTAGCGCGGGGCTTCACATAGATAAGTACCATCATGTCGGTTTGCGTTAATAGAGATATATTCTACCTTAAGGGGTATTCGCATCTGAATGTAATCGTGGGTTTATACGTGTCTCTGTGCACCATCCTTCTCCTAGCCAAGGTACGCGCTGCACCGTCTAAGGCTTCTTCTCAATGAGCTGGGGAATATCCTCAGGCTTGTTCTTTCCTTCGAGGATGTTGTAGACTGCGGTGAAGAGCGGGAACTCATCTTCCATGCCCTCGGCCTTGAGGAATTCATTGACCTCATATGCAGTGCTTGTGCCTTGCAGTTTCTGGCCATTGAGCTCCGTCTGCTCAATCTCATTGATGGGCTTGCCACGCTCGACTGCCATCTTTGCGCAACGGAAGTTACGTCCACCCATGCACGACGTTACGACGTCAGCAACACCACAGCTTTCTTCAGTGAAAGTACTGGTGCGCGCGCTCTCTCCGAAGAAGGCCTTGCCAAAGCGTACCATTTCCAGAATACCGACGCGCATGACAGCGGCCTTGGCGTTGTCACCCCATCCCAGGCCGTCTACAAAGCCTGCAGCAAGGGCGATGATGTTCTTGAGAGCGCCACCAAGCGAGACACCAGCCACGTCGTTGACAATGTGTACGTGAAAGTAAGGGCGGTGGAAGAGTCTACGAACATTTTCGTGTGACAAAGGCGGATACTCATTAGGCAGAGCAGTCAGATGTGCAGAGCGTTTGCTGGGCTTCTGCTTGCTGGGGTCGATAAGATCGACATGGGAAGTGAGGTCAACCTGGGACGCATTTGGTGAGCCCTTTGGTGTGGGATGGCGCGAGTCCATCGGCGGGGGGTCGTATGCCACCGTCGTCTCCGAGTATTTCTCCTGGGCAATCTCCGATGCAATGTTTGCGCCTGAAAGTGCGCCGCAGTAGATGTTGAGCGTCATACCAATGGTCTCTGACATCAAGCGAATACCCTTCTCACTGACATCGACACCCTTTGTACAGCAGATTGCTCGCGCGTAGGGGAGAATCTTTCCAACCAGTTGCTGGCATGAACGCGCGATGAACTGGTGGGGTAGCACGAAAATGAGTATGGTAGAGTCTTTGCACGAGTCGGGGAGATCGGGGTTGGCAATGACGTTGGAAGGAATCGTGATGCTGGGGAGGTACTTGACGTTCTCGTGAACCCTGTTGATGATCTGGGACAGCTTTTCGGGCTTATCCTCGCCGGTGTAGTGACGCGAGTCTTTTGGGATCGTATACTCCTCCTCGAAAACCCACATCTGCACGTTTTCCTCGAACAGATTGGGGTTCTCTTTGACGTTTTCGGCAACTAACTTGGCCATGGTGGTGCCCCTGCAATACCAGTTAGCCAACGCTCTGTGCTACCTAGTCCGTCCCCCAGAGTTTGCGAAGACAAGCCACCGTGCCATATGATACATACCAGTTACCTGAGCCAACCACTGTGACCTTGTGCTTGCGACCAGCAGCGAGGGACGCCATTGTGCTGTAGGTATATCCGTTTCTGTGCAAAGGCTTGTTGGAGAAGAGGCGACTCGATACAGCAGCGTGTTTTTGCGGGATTCGCAGGTATTGAGGAGTGACGCAGCGAGATAGGGAAGCGAGCGTGAAGAGGCTCCCAAATTTGCAGAGGGCCACTTTTTGCGGGTTCCTATGATGCGGGCACGCAGTCAGTATGAGGAAATGAAAAAGAAGCTTCTAGCCGCACAGCAGTTTATATGCCACTATGGACACTCGTTGGGATCACAAGCGACAGCCCGACCTCGGCAGCTCGTGATACGGCGTCGTCGGAAGCTTCAATTGCTGCTATGGCCAACGTCCCAAGGTTGGCGGTGAGGGGTTTTGAGAGCGGAACTAAGCTTGGCAGCAGCTTGTCGAGCGTGGGCTTACATACATACGAGATAGAGTTGGCGGGCGTCAATAGGCTGGAGGGGATTTCGGTCCCTTTGCGTCATGTGCATGGATCTGCAAGGTCGGATTTTGGGGCGTTCGTGATCAACAAAGCATGCGCGCGCGACAGCCAATTGCATTCGAGGAGCCGCACGCCTCACCAACCACCAGGACCAACCTCGAGTACCGGCAGGCGGGCACTACTAGTACGACGTGCGAGCTTGCAAGTCTTGGCAGCACAGACGACAGCGAGAGTAACAGGGGCAGTATTGGTAGTATTGGGGTATTACAAGTCGTTTGTTCCTTCATAAAACATCGCATTAAGTATCCTCCGAGAGGCACCTCCATCAGCAGTGATGAACAAGAAAATCCGCAAAGATAACAGCCAAAGCCATGAAACGCCAACGCTAAGAAGCTGACGAAGATGATCCTCCTTCACCCCAATGTCCACATCTCGTGCTGATAGCAGTAACCCAAGGCCCTCTCGTCACCGTCCAACGGGGACCGGCCCGCGACCCTTCTGGTACAGAATTGCTTTACAAGGCCAAGCCGAAGAGGGCGAAGAGACCACCGGCAAGGGCAGAGGTGCCGTAGACGGCAAGGTTGGCAGCAGCGCCCTGAGGAGCAGCGCTCGAGGTGGCGGCGCCGGACGAGCCGGTAGAGCTGGGGGAGCTGCCGCTGGTGGACGAAGGGCTTCCCGAGGCAGAGCTGGAGCCAGAGCTGGAGCCAGAGTTACCGGCTTCGGTGGCCTGCTCGATGGTCTTGTTGCCGCACAGGCTGTCGCGGGCCTGCTCACACTCGAACTGAGCGGTGGCGTCAGTGCCAGAGGCAGTGATACAGTTGCTGTACCAGACCAGGCACATCTGGCCGGGAACGGTCTGCTGGTACTGGCTCATGACGCTGGAGACATCGGTTCCGTTGCGGCACTTGCAGGAGAACTTGAGGGTGGACTAGATGCGCGTTAGGATTGGGGAGCGGCAGTGGGACGCGACAATACACGTACAGAATCGCACTGGTTGCCGTTGCTGGCAAGCTGGCCGCGACCACCGCAGAGCTCGACGCAAGTGTTCTGGTTGGCCTGGCACCACGACTGCCTGTCGTCCTGGTCGACCGAGTTGGGGTCAACCGTGCAGCACTGGATGGGGGTGTTGAAGGTGCTGTTCTGCGCGGCGACAAAGCCGGCAAAGGCCGAGGCGGCGACGATGATGATGCTGGAGGAGCGCATTGTTGGGGATGGCGCAAGGTATCAATGCCTGTTGTCCAAGGAGCGTCAGCGGAAGGCCGGCAAGTGGAAGCAGAGGGCCGACAGCGCCGTGCGGCGACGCGAGGGTGAATGAGCAGCACCAATCGCGCAGGCAATGGGCGCAATCGCGTGTTTCCAACGGCTGTCTGGGGGCGGGAGACTTACAGCTTGATGTATAATGCTGGTTTGGGGAGACGGATGGCAAGACGGGTGTTGTTGCTGGGGACGGCAGGAATATATGCTGCAACGCACGGGCGATACGCGACGGCTAGTCGGCCGTGCTTGCCTACTCGGAGCTAGTGCTAGGGCCATTGTTTTCATGATACGCTCAGACGCGGCGGAACCTTCACGCTGCTTGCCCATTTTGTTCTTTCACTTGCTCGGCAGCGGCCCACCACGATCGCCATGCTGCCTGCTTGTGCTCTCCTCTGCTCATCAAATCCGTGCCATTGATGCCCTTCGCCCTCACGCCTGGCCATTGGCGCCGCCCGCCGTTGCACGTCGCGTGTCATGACGACTGACGGCATCGTCACCATCTCGCCGCTTTGGTTTCAGATATCGCCAGTCGCAAAACCCGCCACGCTTCGGATATGCGCCTGCAGCTTGCGCCAGCCAAACCCCGCTCAACCGGCTGTGTCGCCAGCTGCCAACCAACCCCCCAAGGCCCTAGATGATGTAGCTTGCCTCTATCTGACGGTGCTATCCCGCCTCGGCCCAAGGATCCATAGCTGGCCGCAACCCTGCACAGTGGCCGTGCATTCTGTGCAAACCCCCTCCAAATGAACAGTCCTGACAGAGATATCTGGGGCTTGCCAATAAAGGTCCGCCTTGCTCGCCCGGGCCAAGCTCTGCCGCCGCATCACAAGCCTGATCAAAAAGCAGTACCCGTGTCGGCTCGAGCTGGGCCCTCTATCCCACGGGTTTCACGTTTGGCGGGCTGCAACCACTGCCGGCGGCATCAAGCCACACGCAGCCTACGTACGTGTACCTCCGCCTGCGTGTGGCCGTGGCCGTTGCTCGAGGAACGCTATTTGCTTGACTTCCGCATTACTAGCTTTAGCGTATTGCCTGCCTTGCTGGGCCGCTTGCATACATTACCATTCCTCGGGCCGCCCAGGAGCAGCTGCATGTGCCCACTCCGACGGCCCAATCACCGCCTGCCCGCCAGATTAGCCATTACAGGAATGCATGCGGATTTTGTTGTGAAGCCATGCCCATCGCCACACACCGCCATGCGCTCAACACGTTCCCTCATCTCCACCTTGTGCGGATCTTCGCACCAATCACCCCGACGCAAAATGCACCCTATCGTGCAACCATGGGGGAACACCAGCGCCTGTCTGTACACGCAACCCAGAGGCGGTGACTCTTGCGTCTATGGCTGCAACAATGCGCGTCCCCATGCCACCATGTACCCCGGAATCGCAGTAGTCTATCACCAGAGAGGCTAATACATGCATCTACGCCAGCTGCTTGCGTGGCTGGATCGTGGCTCGACGGCACTCCATCTTCTGTCCGTTCTGCCAACTCGCCAGCCACCCACTATCGTGATCGTTCTTCACATCAGCATTTCACACAGTGACTTTTTGCGGGTGTGGCATGAGGTAAGGCTATGTGGAGTCATCACGCAAGTGGGTCTTTTACTCCACCCATCACAATCCCTACAGACACAATGGCAACCGTCGCCTTCACCTCTTCTTCTTTCGGCTGGACTATGGAACAAATCCAATGCATGGAAAACCCAGCAGAGAGCCGCTTGGGCCTCGTCGAACGTGTGGTTTGTGCGCATGTCGCCAACATGCTTATCCAAATCCATTACCACCCTCTGCAGAATGTGACCCTGTTTTGCTTGTTTTTCTCAACAAGCTGCCCGTATCGTGGCTTCCATGTTCCAACGTTCGTGTGCATTCTGTTAGGTTTGCGCGTCGTATTACGCTGAGCGTTTGGAGCGAGTCTTCATAAGCGCTTGCAGTAGAGTCGCGCTTCTACCTTTACAGCCGAGATGATGTCACGACTCCAAGTTGGCTCTGCCCGTGAGGCGGCACTTCACACACATCCCTATGCAGTTTTGAGCGGGCGCATCGCCATTACTACCATTGGTAGCACGTTTCCCGCCCATCGGCAACCATCTTTGCAATGCATAACAACTATTTTGTCTGCACCCTTGGTCAAGCGGCCGTTCTCAACACCAGTCCGAAGTCGTACCGAAACATCAGCCAGTTTCTTAATTGCCAAGCCCAGCATCACCCCTTACTCCCTGCTGTTGGCTTTCCAATTCCCAAGCCAGACCACCAGGCGTGGGGATACAAGGTCGCTACTTTTCAAGACGTTGATCGCGGAGTTGATGTCTTTGCCTCACGACTCTCGACTGTTCTTGGTCCTTCGCGTAGCCCACAAACTGTTGCTCTGCTGTGTCATAGCTCACCTGAATTTCTATTCACTTGGCTAGGCTTGATAAGGCTAGGACATGCTGTCTTGCTTATAGCTCCTCAATGTCAGCCAGCTGCAATTCTGCACCTCTGCACTTCGTGCCGAGTTTCAATCTTACTTTACGATGAGGCCCATGCTGAGAGGGCCGAACAAACGGAGCAACGAGTAAGAGGGCAAGGGTCATCATCTACATTAGAAACAAAGCCACTACCACTGGGTGGCTCGGAGGACATATGGGAAGTAATTGAAGAACCGAACCAAATTAGTATTGAGCCTCTCCATGCCGATGGAGGAGCAGTCGCATATCTGCATCACACTTCTGGAACTTCCTCTGGCCTCCCAAAGCCTATTCCCCAGTCGCACCGTGCAGCTATTGGCGTGCTTCCGCACCTCCCGAAAATACCGGCCATTGCTTCATTCACTACGACCCCACTCTACCATGGAGGAATTGCGGACTTATTTAGATGCTGGACCAGCAATGCCCTGATATGGCTTTTTCCGGGCAGAGATGTGCCCATCACCGCACGCAACGTCTGTAATTGTCTAGATGCTGCCAAAGAGTATGCAAAGATAGAAGGGCTGCCCAAAGTCAAGTACTTTTCGTCCGTCCCTTACGTGCTTCAAATGATGGAGGCAGACGAAAGGGGACTGGGAATCCTGCAGGGCATGGATATTGTAGGTGTTGGAGGCGCAGCATTGCCGACAGAAGTTGGTGATCGCCTGGTCAGGAAAGGAGTCAATCTCATCTCACGGTTTGGAAGCGCAGAATGTGGCTTCATCCTATCATCGTACCGTGAGTCCAGTGTAGACCAAGACTGGCAGTACTTGAGAAACTGCAACCCGCCAAAACTACTGGAATTCGAGAAGCGCGAAGGTGGTCTGGCTGAGCTAATCATCAAACCTGGGTGGCCACATATGGTAACGCTCTCAACTTCATACATACGACATGTAGTTAGCTGTTAACATTATCAAGGCAAAGCAGAACCGACCCGATGGATCATTCGCTACAGCTGATCTATTTGCGCCTCATCCTACAATCAAGGACGCTTGGTTGTATCATTCGCGGGCAGACTCACAACTTACCCTTATCACAGGAAAGAAGTTCGACCCTGCACCACTCGAGGACGCTCTCGCAACATCTCCCTACCTTGACGATGTTCTAATCTTTGGCAACAACCGGCCTTTCCCAGGTGCATTGCTCCTACGATCCAAACAAGCTAATGAGATTTCTGATGATAAGCTGCTCAGCATCGTCAGGAAACAAGTTGAAAGACTGAACAATGACAGCCAGGATCATGCCCGAATACCATTCAACATGCTCATCCTAGTCCCTTATCAGGAAAAGCCCCTCGAGAAAAGCAGCAAGGGTACCATAATCCGAAGGGCGGCAGAATCCCGATTTGAAGACATTATTGATCATGCGTACAGCGTACAAGATTCGGACGACGCACTCGAGGTGAAGGATCAAGACTTGTCGCAGCACTTTGTTGGTCTCATTCAGGGACTGACCGGACAAACAACGGAGCTCACCGAAGACATGGACCTGTTCTCATATGGCGTTGATTCTATTACGTGCATGCAGCTAAGAACACGCATAAGACGATTAATACCCAATTTGGAGGCACAGTTGCCGATGAGCGTGGTCGAAGACTGCGGGTCCATTCGACGGCTAACAGAATATGTGTTGCGAAAAAGACACGGAGAAATCGATGCGGGAGAGGAAGACGACGACCAATCAATGTTGGATATGGTAGAGCGGTACAGCTCATTTAAAAAGCCAGATCTGGCTGCGCCCGTTAATAGATCGCTTGAGAAGCCAGACAACAACGTTGTTGTGCTTACTGGAGCGACTGGTGCGCTAGGTGCGCATATCCTGAGTCTACTACAGAAGAACATCACTGTCTCAACAGTACACTGTCTCGTTAGGGGGGCAGACGAAGTAGCAGCCAGGGAGCGTGTCAACAAAGCGCTGCAGCAACGCGGTCTCATCAGCCTAGGTCCTCCTGGAATTGCGAACAGCAAAGTCAAAATAGTACCAGCAAGGCTGGGCGACGAGCGCCTGGGACTAGACGATGAAACATACAATTATCTTGCGGCGAAAGTAACTTTGATCATTCATGTTGCATGGACTGTCAATTTTCGTCTCAAGCTGCGCAGCTTTGAAAAAGACAACATCGCTGGGGTGCAAAACCTCCTCAACCTTGGATTGACGGCATCACGCTCGCAGCCTCCTCGTTTCTTGTATTGCTCTTCTACAGCAGCAATCATGAAGGGCGCCTTGGATGACACAGGCAAGCTACCCGAAACAATTACCTCTACACCCTCGTCGGCGTCTTCTTTAGGCTATTCTCGCTCGAAATGGGTGGCAGAGCATATCTGCCTGAGAGCCCATGAGCAAACGGCACTTCAGGGGCGTGTCGCTGTTGTGCGCGTTGGTCAGCTCACTGGTGACTCAACCACCGGGGTGTGGAACACAAAGGAAGCTTGGCCTATGATGCTGAGCACGACAAAGCTCATCAAATGCCTTCCTGACCTGGGCTCGGAGCCTCTTGACTGGTTACCTGTGGATATTGCCGCAAAAGCCCTGTTAGAAGCGGCAGACACGCTCGAGGGCAACGTTTCCATGCCCGTCTACCATGTGCTGAACCCACACCAAACCCCGACTTGGCGTCAGATGCTCAAGTGGCTGCAGAAGCGGGAGAACCTTGACATTGTCGCGCCCAAGGAATGGGTCGAGCGGCTTGAGGGTGCCGCAGATTCCAATCACTCTGCGTTGAAGCTGTTGGGCCTGTGGAAGGAGTCTTACGGGTGTGAATCCGCCGAATTAGGCGCCCGACCGCAGTTTTCTACAAAGAACACAAGTGAACGTGTGTCTGTTCTAAAAGATGTACAGCCGCTGGACGAGGAATATATAGAAAGGATGTGGTACTGGGTACAGCAAAACGTGTGCTAAAGGAGCGTTGGGGGGGGGGGGGGGGGGGGGGGGGGGGGGGGAGGGAGACGCGGGACGGGGTCCATGATAGCTTCGCGCCTACAAGATCCGACACCGAGATGGACGAAGCCGTGTGCAAAAATCAAGCTGTTCGTCCTGTGAGTCATTGTCCGTGTTTATGCAGGATATTACCCATTTGCCTAACCGAGACTGGGAGGTGTATAGCTTTCAGCTGTGTATATGCGGTCATTTTAGGTTTTCTGACAATCTGCTCATAATGGCCGCAGAGGGTGTGTTGGTAGTAAAACGGGGTTCCGTGCGTGATGACGTGCATACGGTTATAAGGACATACCAACATACTATACCGTAGCATATAGCTGGAGCACACACAACCTAAAAAAAAAGGGCGCTTCCCATACACCAAGAGAGCTGCGACACGTAGGTGAATCTAGACTCCCTCGTCTGTCTTTGTGCCTTTGGCATGAATCTCCCATCTGCTACTTTTCTGAAGCACTGCACCGATGATGATAACGAAATGACTGAGTCATGGGGACTATTCTTCCTCCCGTCTCGTTCTCGTCGTATAGCGGGTAGCGGGCCATGATTAGCCTCCGACCTCCGACCCAAGTGCGCCAAGGCGTGCCCGCCCCCGGTCCAATCCGAAGGGCTGAGCAAAAGGTTAGCCCTCGTTTATATTATGGATCCACTGGGCGCTGGGGCTATTGCATCTGATATGGGCTAGTTGGTTCAGAATTGCGTAGCGAAGGCGTCGTGTTTATTTGTTATTTTAATGCACGTTTTTGTTGCAAAAGAGTAGGATTGCCGAAGTGTGTGCGTGTGTGTGTGCGTGTGCGTGTGAGTCATGGGGACGAGAGAGGTTTCATGGTCAATTTTATGCGGAGATTAGCCCTGTGTGTGTTTTCTGCGTGACAGGCAGGACGTCGAGATAGAGAGTTGATATGATGATGTCAGCAGGGAAAGGTTTTGGTCGAGAATTTGCGAAGAAAAAAAAAACCAGCGCCGGCGGGGGACTAGAGCCAGTTAGCGTCGACGCTTTCGGGGTGCGCGCGCTCCGCTGGTGGTTCGCCATTTGCAAGGTCAAGCCCGCTTGTGATGAGGACGGAGATAGATGGAGCCACACGATCGACGCACCGGCGCGACGGTCTCCCCTGGGAATGGCTTGTTGCGGTCAGCTCGTTTGGGTGACCGAGCAAATAGGCCTCCTGCGATGGGGTGCGAGGTGCAAGGCGTAAGGTCATCGGTCGTGCGGCAGCGGCAGAAGACGCTCCTCAAACTCGGTGGCTTGCAATCAGGCAGCGAACCTGTGCCAGAGACAGGCAGCCGGACGAAATGTCGCCCCGAGGAATCATCGTCGCACCTTAGGCTGCACTGTTTCGCGCCCCGAAGCAGCCCTAAACTCCGGGAAACTTGGTCGAAACGTCGGGCTCTGCGCTCGCTTCTAGATCCTTCGTGACGCGAGCTCCACTTTGACGGCGACGGTGAGGAACTCGACTCCGTCCCTGCGCCCTTGTGGGGAGATGGTCGTGACTCCTTTTTTGGCACTCGCCGCGGAATGGCTCGTATAACTAGACGCGTATCCTTCGGCGTTACCAGTGCTCTTGCCAGTTGCATCGTTCTCCTCGACAGCACTCCACACCAAGTCGACTCGGACTTCCGACATAACAAACACCAACACGTGCACGTGCCGACCCTATTGTCTAGATGAGCGACTCAAACAACCACCTTCGTCCCTCCAGCATGGCCGACTCGGAGAAGACGGCCACACCTAGTGTCCAGAACACACTCGGCAACGAGCACAAGGGTCCTGTCGAAACTGTGCTTCCGGCATCGACAGCCGCCGTAGATGCTGCCGCGCCCGTTGCCGTTGCCGACGAAAAGACGTCGCGACCGAACTCGACAGCCAGCCCAGCAGCCGAAGACGATGACGACTTCGAATACCCGACCAAATGGAAGCTGGCTGCTATCACTATTGCTCTTTGTCTGAGTGTCTTTTGTATGGCCCTGGTAAGTCTGATGTAATACCCGCGATTAGGCTTACTCGGCATTGGTACTCAACGGCGATCGGCGTGACTTGGGTGATGCCAAGTACTCTTCGCATAAACGTACACTAACACCTATACTAGGATAACACCATCATCGCGACAGCTATTCCTCGCATTACAGATCAGTTCAAGGCCCTCAATGACGTCGGTTGGTACGGATCTTCGTACCTGCTCACCACATGCGCAACCCAGCTCATGTACGGCAAATTCTACACCTACTACTCCATCAAGTGGATCTACCTGATTGCCCTTGGCATCTTCGAACTCGGCTCGCTCATCTGTGGTGTTGCGCCAAACTCGACGGCGCTCATCCTTGGCCGTGCCATTGCTGGTGTGGGCGCTGCTGGTATCTTCTCGGGAGCCATTCTGATCGTCTCGGTCACGGTGCCGTTGCGCCAGCGTCCCACGTACATGGGTGTCATCGGCGGCATGTACGGCATCGCCTCGGTTGCTGGTCCGCTCATGGGTGGAGCCTTCACTGACCACGTGGTAAGTAACTATTTTGACTCTGTCCATCCAAGATCGCCTACTGACGGCAGCAGACTTGGAGAATGTGCTTCTACATCAACCTGCCCTTTGGTCTTATCACGGCCGCTTTCATCATTCCCTTCCTCCAGGTCAATCGCCGCGGTGCAAAGATCCAAGCCACATGGCGCGAACAGATCCAGAAGTTCGACCTTCCCGGAACTGCCTGCTTTTTGCCCGCCATCGTATGCTTGTTGCTCGCTCTTCAGTGGGGTGGCAGCAAGTACCAATGGAAGGATGGGCGCATCATTGCTCTGTTTGTCCTTTTCGCCATCCTGATCTGCGGCTTCCTTGCTGTTCAGTGGTGGAAGCAGGAAGATGCCACGGTTCCTCCTCGTGTCTTCTTGAACCGCAATGTCTGGGGATCCGCATGGTTCGGTGCTATGCTGGGCGCCAGCTTCTTCGTCATGGTGTACTATCTCCCCATCTGGTTCCAGGCGATTAAGGGGGCTTCCGCGACCAAGTCTGGAATCATGAACCTTCCAGCTATTCTTGGTCTCGTCATCATCTCCATGTTGGCTGGTGGCGCTGTCACCGCGATCGGCTACTACACTCCGTTCATGCTGATCTCATCCGTCCTCATGGCAATCGGCGCTGGCTTGCTTGCCACCCTCGAAGTCGACAGTGGCTCCCCGAAGTGGATCGGCTACCAGTTCATCTTCGGAGCTGGTGTCGGTTTCGGCATGCAGCAGATTCTCGTTGCGGTCCAGACGGCACTTCCCGCAGAAGACGTTCCCATCGGTACCGCATGCATGATGTTCTTCCAAACACTTGGCGGCGCTCTTTTCATCTCTGTCGGCCAGAACGTCTTCACCAACCAGCTCATCAAGAATCTTGAGAGCATCGTGCCCGATCTTGATGCTGGCATCGTCCTTCGCACAGGAGCAACAGAACTCAAGCACGTCATTGATTCCAAATTCCTCTCTGGCGTGCTCGTGGCATACAACAAGACGCTCGTCCAGACCTTCTACGTCTCGATTGCCTGTGGAGCCATTTCGATTGCTGGTGCGGCTTTCGTCGAGTGGAAGTCGATGAAGGGCAAGCAGATAACCATGCATGCTGCGTAAACGGTCGTAAATCGACACTTTGGCCTTTACGCTACCTCAACGAACGCCTCTTATGGCGCTTGTTTGTAACATGATACCCTTTTCCTACCAAAATGTTTTAGCATCAAGCACGGCGTTAGAGCGATGTCTGCTACCAGGTCTTTCTTGTTTATAGATTTTGATGCACGAAGTAGTGGAATTTGGAGACGTAGCTTATGGGCGGTAGAGGTGGATGTGCTAGATAATGACTCTTCGCTCTTCTTCGAATAGATATGAACATATTTAATACATACTAGCATTTTCAACAAGTGTAACTGCACGAAGAGTGATTGCTTTCGTGAGTTGGCAACGAGGTTATGCACACGGGCTGTAAATTTGGTCTGTGGATGCAATATGGTACAAAGAACCAGGCGAGTAGTACCACAGTTTAAGCAGGCCAGTCATGTCTTTGTATATACCCTGGCCTTGCCATGGCGACCATCCGTAGACGCCGCCCGGGAGACTTGAGAGCCGGAGCCGAGGGAAAGATGACGTCAGTCTCCCCTCTTCACTGCACGTTCTGTGGCTTTTCCGTTTCTGCTTGTCACACGGAAAGCATTTTGCCCTTTTGGGCGCCCGCAACGGCCAAGAAGAGGGACCAGTGGAGCCTAACGTTGGTGTCAGCAAATGAGCGGCTCTCTCCGAGATGAACTCGACGTGACATTGGCCTGCGGCACGGGGGTACTGGATCTGGCCGCTGACTAGCCCGAGGCTTAGCTGAGCTTGTTTTTCGCAAGGACCGGGGACTCCCACTGAGATCAACACTCGGCCGGGCGCTCCGCCTTCGATTGCGCGTTCAACCAAGGCCCTTCGTTTACCCGGCCTGCATAAACATTCAATCTACATATCACGCGATGATGTGGCCATATTAGTCGACATTGCGACAAACAACACCTGCACCGAATCCTGAGTTGCTCGGTTCTGCGCCCACCTAGCCCCCTTGCGCTGCAACGCGACGACCGTCAAAGTCTGCACGCCCTCGAGTCTCCCGATTGACGCGCCATCGCATACCATCAACATGGCCGAAGAAAAGAGTTCCGCGCCAGAAGTAGCGCAGAACGGGAATGCACAGGGTGGAGGGGATAAGGAAGGGGCTGCAAATGGCGCAAACACCGAGTACCCAAAGCCGAAGAAGACGGATACGGCCGGCAGCAAGAAAAAGGGACCAGAAGGAGGCTTCGATGACACGCCAGTACCGCGCGCACCGCCTGGATACACGGTCAAGTTTACGCTGCATCGCGCCAACAACCTGCCGCTTGCCGACATCAACACCCTCTCCGCCGACCCCTTCATCGTCGCGCAGCTGACGACGGGTCTCCCAACGAGACACAAGGAAGACCCTCCTCTGACGATGCGCACACACACTGTACGGCAGAGCACTGATCCTGAATGGAATTGCGAATGGATAGTTGCCAACGTGCCTGCGTCAGGATTCAACCTCAAGTGCCGCATCTACGACGAAGACCCCGCCGATCACGACGACCGTCTCGGCAACGTTCACGTCACGGTTCCTTCTGTGAACGAGAATTGGGAAGGCATACGCGAACAAACGTATTCTATAAAGAAGCGCATGGTCAGCAAGAGAGCTTTCGCCCTCCGTGCCGTCGCGGTTTGCTTCGGCAAGGCGCAGCATATGACGGGAACACTGACTGTCAGTGCTGAAGTACTGGGTAGGACACAAGATGAGAATGGAGGGCGCGTGTACACCATAGGGCCTCAGTTCTGGATACGGCATTACTCGCCGCTACTAGGACGCCTACTGGGTCAGAAGGAACCCAACGACGACGAAGACCAAGTATCGCGAAGAACTGGCAGACACAAACCGGAAAAGTACAATTTCCAGTCCAACCAAATGCAGCTGCGTGGCCCCGTGCCCGAAGCAATGTACCACCGCTTTGTGGAGTTCAAGCCTTTTGTCAAGAGCATGTTTACCGCAAAGGGCGCAAGGGGATACATCTTGTCCAAAGCACTGCACCACCAGCACGCGCGCGTGTACAACTTCGACCACGCCACCGAGTACAAGGTCTTTAGCGAACCCTGTAAGGAGTTCACCCAAAAGTTCCTTGAACTCGCGCACTACGACCAGGGCGGCCGAATCTTCACCTACGTCTTGACCCTCGATGCCCTCTTCCGTTTTACAGAAACCGGCAAGGAATTCGGCATCGATATGCTGAGCAAACATACCATGCACAGCGACGTAGCGCCCTATATTGCCTTTTCTGGCGAATTCTTCATCCGACGGCTCAAGCACAAGGACCGACAGCCTCCAGACGAAGGCGGAAACAACGTCTCGCACCCCCCTTGCGACGTCGAAGGCGGACCCCCCGACGAACCCCCCAAGAAAGACCCCGCATACTACGAACTCGTCATCGACAACGACTCCGGCACCTACCGCCCCAATGCCGCGCTTCTCCCGCAGCTCAAAAGCTTTTTCGAATCCAATTTCCCAGGCCTCCATATCCGCACCCTCGACTGCCAAGGCGATGCCGAGAAAATGCAAGCCATGAAGGAAGAGCAGCGTGAGCGCAAGAAGCGCGAGGGTCAGGCCGTCGTCTACACACAGATATCCCGCAGTAGCTCTGTAAGCAGCAGCGATGAAGAGGAGCTGGATCGCCTCGAGGCTCAGGGCGAAATGTCGCCTAGGCACCTTCGACACCAGATTCAGCGGGAGGCTGGGGCAAGAGTCGATGCTATGAAGTTCCATGCCAAGGACTATCGACCAAGAAACGACAAGCATCCCCCGAAGACTGATGGTGTGAAGCCAGATGGTGGACAGGCGAAGCAAGAGAGTGCGAGCGCTGGTGAAGGTCCATAGGCGGGGAGCGGATTGGCTTACTTTTTTCACCGGTATTATCATTACTGGTACTGCCCTTGCTGCTGCTCTCCTTCTTTGGTACCTTTTATTTTTTAACCCTTACGCCCTGTGTACATGTTTCTCCTTTGTTACTACTATCGCCTTTACTATCTTTTCTTGCTTACTCCCTCGCATCCCCTAACACCTCGTCCTTTTTCTTTTGTCATTCAAACCCTACTGTACCTACGATCCGAGAGCGTTGTTTTATCCTGCGTTTCCCTGTCTAACCCACTACCATCATTACTTGAAAACATATATTGTCTAGTCGACAGATTGTTTAAACAAAAGGTGGAGGTCAGCAAAGTCTTTTTGCTCGACTTGATTTTTGTGGCGAAGAGATACCCCCCGGCTGTCGCAGTACTCCATCTATCAAACTATCTGCTGTAATAATCTAGCTGTGCACATTCCGCAACAGCCATCTACTTGAGTTCCCCTTCACAATACCCAGTTCCTCACGACCTGCTATTAAACCAGTCCACGCCCCTAACCAAGCGATCGCACACATAGCCCGTAACCAGCGCATACACACCTTTATGCAGCACATCCACCACCTGCTCGTTAATCGGCCACGTCCACGGCAGCGCGCTCGTGCCCGCCGTCAACTCCACCGTCTGATCCATCATGATACGAACGCCCGTGTGAATAAAAGCCGCAACAGGACCAATCACCCCATAGTACGACATGAGGGCGCGCACAGGACCCGCCAGCATGCCCATCCCAAAGTGATGCACGTGATTCAGCAGATCAGTATTCTTGCGGTAAAAGTCCGCGGAGACTCCCAAGTGGTTGCCAATGGTGCGAGCGGGCACGTACGAGTTTGGGCGGCCGGTGATCATTTGCTCGAGCTTGTTGGTGCCGGTCATGCTGGGTCTTTATGTCAGTTGCTGCACTTGTGCTGTGGGTGTGCGGGAGCGTTTGGGGAAATTGACGTACGCTAGGGCGCCCAAAAAGCCGGCTGAGAGGCCGATTGCGACAGCGCGGCCGAAGCTGACTTTGGGGAGGGATGGGTAGATGGACTTGGGGTCCGGGTAAGAGACGGTGCCCCCTGGGGTGTGGTATTGCGGCATCTTGATATGTTTTGTGGGTTGGTGGTGCTGATGAGAGTGTGCAAGTTACGTTGAGGAGATTTGCAGTTTGTGTAGATTCGTATTGTAGGAGGTGGAGGTAATTCAACAGTTGACGGGTGTATGTGTTCACTATTCGGAGACTTTTCTGATTGTGAAAGTACGTCGCGGCGCGGTCATAAGTTGTGAACACTGCCTTCATCCTGACGTCACGCATCGCGAACGGCACTCATGTGTAGCAACAACTTCGACCCGGAGCAACTCTCAAAACTATTCTACAACGTCTCCGTCATAGTCCCATCAGAATGTCATTTTTTGAAGATAATGCACAATATGTGAAAAAATGAGAGGATATAAGCTGGTCCGGGGGCTGTGCAAAAACCTCACTTCACTAAGTTTTTTTTCAAGTGATAATACAAATCAGAAAACATGGTTGGCGAAAACTTTGCAGCAAAGCAGGCCGAGAAGATTCTCGGACACGACCAGCAGGCTAGCGTGATCCATGCGGATATCTCCAACCCTGATAGGGATGGCAAGAAGTATGCTGATCCCTCTGGTGAGAAGATGAAGGCGCTAGTGTGGATGGGAAAGAACGACGTTCGCGTCCGTACGTGCAACCACCCATATTTCCTCCCCTCAAATCCCCACAACTAACCATTCTCAATCCAGAGGAGGTCAGCAAGCCCAAGATCATTGACGACAACGATGTCATCGTACGGGTCACGGGCTCTACCGTCTGTGGAAGCGACGTGCACCTGCTTCACGGCGTGATTCCCCAGACGGACAAGGGCGACATCCTCGGCCATGAGTTCTGCGGCGTCGTCGAGCAAGTGGGTCCCGCCGTCACAGATCGAAAAGTCGGAGATCGTGTTGTCAACAGCTTTGTCGTGTCGTGCGGCGAATGCAGGTTCTGCAAGCAGAATCTCACGACGGCTTGCGAGAAGACTAACGCTTCTACGGTTAATAAGATCCTCTACGGTGATAGGCTGTCCGGTATCTTTGGATACTCGCATTTCGTGGGAGGATATGCGGGTGGCCAGGCGGAGTATGTAAGGGTGCCGTTTGGGGACCAGAATCTTTTGAAGTTGCCGGATAGCGTTCCTTTTGAGAAGGGTAAGTGGTTTGATATTTGTTTAGGAAAGGGTGAAGCTGACTAGAACCAGGCCTGTATTTGTCGGACGTGCTTCCGACCTCATACCACAGCGTCAATGACACTGGTGTCTACGAAGGAGACAACGTTGCCATTTGGGGTCTTGGTCCCATCGGCTTCATGGCGTGCGTCTGGGCATTCAAGAAAGGCGCAAAGCGAGTTATCGCTATCGACAACAACTGGCGCACTGATTATGCCAAGCAGAAGATTCCGGGACTAGAGACTATCAATTACGAAGAGCTGAAGAAGCAGTCCATTCCCGCGAAGATCCGTGAGATGGTTCCCGGAGGCGTCGACGCATGCATTGATGCCACGGGTGGTGAGTATGCGAAGACCTGGACGCACAAGATTGAGCAGATTTCTGGTCTCGAACAAGACACATCGGAGATGATTAATGAGGCCATCTACGCGACAAGGAAGTTTGGCAGAGTCGGTCTCATTGCAGACTACACTGGATGTAAGTCGTCACATAACAGTTAACTATTTAGTTGAGCTCACTACGATACAGATACCAATCACTTCAATGTTGGCGCGCTCATGGAGCTCGGCATACGCTTGGTTGGATGCGGACAGTGCCCTGTTCAAAAATGTACGAATCACATGGAACTCAACTCATAGGGAGTATACTAACATGCAATAGATTGGAAGGAGATTCTCGACATGGTTGAAAAGGGGGAAGTTGATCCAACCATCATGGTAACCCACCGTATCAAGATTGACGACATTGCAAAGGCGTATTACATGCAGGAAAAGCGCAAGGACGGCCTAGTGAAGTGCTTTGTCGAAACTCGCTTCTCGGAGCCAAGGGCTCCAGGTACGCCCGAGCTGAAGGAGCTTTAAGGAGCCGAGAGTTAACAGTGGAATATTTTCGGTATTATTGTTCAATCAATGATAAAGTGATATGCAGAAAGTTTTTGGAAACATCAATGACCCAACAAAAAATTCGTTCTCTGAGAAGACGCTGACACTTTTCCTCACCTCTGTGGTTGAGCCGGCCTCGACCATGGCCACATACACCGCGGTCTCTCCCTGCTTGCATAAACAGGTTTCTATCAAAAGCATATCGTTGGTTGGAGACGGGATTACGCCTATCGCCAAGACCGAGCATTCAGCATTAAGATTTATATAGAGCGTGCTAGGATACCGTGGTCAGCACCAACCGTGTGACGCATGTATGGCTAACCCCTCCACCGGTACCGTTTTCCACCGCAATGGCACTTGAATACGGCAGTTAAAAATGCTGAGTCGAAGCTGGGAGATGTTCGGCATTAATACCGCACCGGGTGATGATTCGGTTGGATTCAATCTGAGATGTTCGGATGGATGTTGAGCAAAAAGGTGCTTCTGTAGTATAGGGGTTTGTCGAAGGCTAGTACCGATGAGCAGCTCAGATTGGTTACCAAGCCACTGAGTAGGAGTATTGAGTTATAGATCAATAGTACATGCCGTGCAGTGTGATAGGCATATCGTAGGAGCATTAAGTGTTGGTCATTGCGATGGCAGCGATTAAGCGAAGCGGGATCTCCGTTGGGTTTGGCTAAGGTTTAGCGCGTGAATAGAGTAATTGATGATGTCAGCCTTGACGGGCTTTACTTCCGGCCTATGACTGAGGTGAACTCAAGTCTCAGCTTCATGCTTCGCGCACGACGGTTTACTTTTCAATGTCTTGGTATTGAGGTATTCGCCTCTTGCCTCATCAATTATGAGCGCTTTGGTGGGATCGAGTTGGGGTTTATTCAACTGCTTCGGCGAGTCTTTGACTGGCAGCACAGATTAGCTAATCCGACCATCATCCCATCTGACATACATGTCATTTTGATACACCCAAGGATGTGTATATGTGATCTGTGGAGCCCTTGTCTGTAAGGCCTCTGTCGTCATTGCGCTAGCGTATTCGAGCCTAATCTAGCCGTTTATAATTTCCGACCATTGTCATCATCTTACTGCCACTGGTTACTCCCTGTACTATATAACGGTGCGCCGAACCTTATTCAGAACCTGGAGTACGCTTCAACAGGATCCCTTACATTCCAACAACGACTGATGCGCAAAGAACTCCTAAAAAAAATACCATCGCGGGCCTGCGAACAGGATGCACAGAGCGATGATGTCTGATTTATATGCCAAACGAAGCCTCTAATCTTCCAGGCACGCAAAAGTATGTTGCTAGCGTAACAAAACGCTTTCTAGAAATCAGATGTTTCACCTCCGAAGACGATGAAGGTATCTTGTCATATAGATCGCCAAGAAAGTATACTCTTGTTAGAAGGACCGATGTGGTGGTCTGATTGCAGCCAAAATTTAAGATATGAGCAGAGATTAAACCTGTATTAATAGATCGATCTCCCAGATCTTATCAGCAGATCAGTTATAAGTCATTCATGTCCTAAGAAAGATCGGCCTTTGGATAAAAATTGAACAAGTACACCAACTCACTATAATGCTGTTCAAACGGATATGTCCAGTCGCTTTACTAAGCGTCCTCGTATCGTCTTCTCCACTTGAGAGGATTGAAGCCGCGGACAGCCTTGGTCTTTTGACTGCCATATCCAAAGACCCCGAGCTCTCCATTTTCTACAGTCTTCTCAATAGCACTGGAGGTGTCAGCGGCATTCCCGGTCCGCCCTTTGAAGAACGGTTCAACAGCCTCGCCGATGGACGAAAGTACACAGCTTTTGCACCTGTCAACTCTGTAAGCAGCAAGAGTATGCTCTTTTGTCCTGGCCGATGACTAATCCAAACAGGCATTCGAGGCCTTGCAACCAGGCGTAGCATCAGCCCTTACTGCTGCAGCCTCATACTCTCTCTTGGAGGCCATCCTCCGCACCCACATTGCCGAAGGACTAGTAACATCCAACGAAATCCACAATGCCGAAAACCCCGTCATAAGCATCGAAGGCATCCCGCTTAAATTCCAGTCTTCCGGCAGCGCCATCTCCATCAACGACCAAGCCAACCTAGTCTCTACCACAAGCATCCCCGCCGGAAACGGAGCCATCTACAAAATCAGCGCCGTCCTCGACCCCCTCGTCATCTTCTTCGGAACAGACGTAGGCAACAACGGGTCTGCCGCTGCCAATCCCACCCCTCAGACACCACCAAAGCACAAGGCACGGGATTCGCAATCCATCGCGTCCCTCCTGGCCTCCATTCCCGAGCTATCCACATACACAGATCTCCTGAAGACTACATCTCCTTCTTTCTTCACCCTGCTAGAGGCTTCGCTACCAGCAGAAAAGCACATCTCCGTCTTCGCAGCTAGCAACGCGGCCTTTGCGGCCGTGGGCCAGACGCCCAAGGCCGTTCAGCCGAGCAACCAGCCGTTTACTTCGTACTTGCTCCAGTACCCTTTCATCGACATGACGTCTGCCGGGCAGGAAAAATCCATTGTTGGGTTCCCTGCGGCTGTGCGGAGGGATTCAAGCGGGAAGATCATGAGTGTGAATAATGCGGTTGTGAGTGGAGAGCCCAAGTGTGTGGGGAATGCGTGTGTGTATGTGGTTGAGAGGTGGCTGGATCCGGTTTATGGGGTGCTTTGATGGGTGAATGTGGGGGCTTGGGGATGAGCGAAAAGGTATGACGAGAGAAGATTGTATCACGTTACTATTTTATCTTAATATGTATGTTTTGAGTTCACCAGAATGGAAAAAGTTCTCTGCTTTTGATTAAATACCACAGTGTTAGCTGGGATTTGTGAAAGAGACAAAATATGGCTCCCATGTTGCTTTTCTAACGATCCATGTGGATAGGAGAAGTCGCAGATAATATCAGTGCAACAACACTGCAAGGATCAAAAGATTTTTAATGAGGTCAGGCAACTCTTTGTTTCATTGTCTTTTCCAGGGATAACAACGCTTTCTTAGCCTGTGGCAGCGTTCCATCTTGTAACTCTTTGTCTCAGCTCCGCACAGCGCCATACAACTACCAAAATGCCTCATACGATAGGCATTTCTTTCTCTTACTCGAGAATGGCCTATAACCACTCAAAACCCTTCCTGTATTATATCTCCTTCCCATATCCACGCAGCGCCCCTGCGATACTCTTCAAACGTGCGCTAACCCGACAGCGGCTTCACCATTACGACAAACTCTACGCTACAAGGACCCAAATACTTAGCCATGCCAAACACGCCAACGATCATCAACCCTTTCACAAAGCAGAACAACCGCATGAGGCGGAATTCACAGAATACCAGATGGATTTCCGACTGCGAAAATGTGACGAAACAGTCACGACAACTAGCCAGTCTTGGGAACAAAGCCCAATACATGTCAGAGCCATGCCCACGTCGTGCAAGTCCAACAGAAACAGCCGGATATGGTGACTCGGAAAGTACTCATTCTTCTGTAGAAACCGAAAAGCAGCCACATGGGCCTGAAGAAAGAGCATCATTTCCTACGCCCTGGTATCGCGCCGCCAAAGCCATTTACGACTCTGGGCCGGAAGGCGAAGGCCAGGAAGTGTGGAGAGCGTGGAAAATATATCAGCGAACACGCAAGGAACAAAACAAAGGTGGTAAAATAGACGAAAAGAGGAACTCAATCCGTCGAAAGGTGGTTTCGGAAGGCAAACAGGCTCCAGCTCGGGCACAGCACATGCGTCCGCTAGTTCCTCACCATCCTCTTTCGCCGCCGCAAGTGGATACAGTTCAGAGCCAGTTTGATAAAATCGAGAAAAGGAGTGCAAAGAGGTACACAAGAGAGGGTTCATGTGTCTCGCCGTCGAGTATAGAAATACCAGTCACCATCGGCGATTGTATTCAACGCACCCTCGACACAAACAAACCTCTTCCTGCTGTCCCGCGGCCCGAACCAGCAGCAGAGACACATGAGACGGAACTTCCGATAGATCCTGCATCTCCGTCTCTTATCTTCAAGCTACTTGACAACGCCAAGAGTCCCGCTAAGAGAATGCGGTCAGAAGTCAGATCAGACTACAGCCCGTGGAGGAAGCGTCAGTCCCCAAAAGCCCAGGCTGCACTCAAGTCTAAAATTTCGCATCCAATTCCGCTTGCAGCTTCATACGAAGGCCCAGTGACAAATATCGCTGCTGAATGCGGTGGCGTTGGTGGTCCTGCAGCAGCCGTTTCCCTACCTATCGGACGCCCGGGAGCTGGTCCGCCGCAGCCGCAGCCTGAAAATACCACAACTACAACGAATGCTGAACAGCTAGAGTTGAGAAGGCTGCCGCCTTTGAGTTTTCACGTTCCATCGCTTGGTCACAGCCGTATGAAAAGTGCGCCCGAAGTGGAAGACAAAGCGGTGGCGCGAGATGATCTGCAGCCGACACATTGGAGCGACCCTTTCGTAGGGTCTGCTGGTAAGTCGATTAAGCAGAGTTCAAAGGGGAGGCTGGGCAGTGTAAGAAGACGAAGGAGCTCGGATGCTAGCTTTGTGTGCCAGGGTATAGCAGACAGGGGGCTGGATAGGTACCAAGTGAGTGAGACGGAAGAGCCAAGTCAGTCTTTTGGTGGGGAGGTGAAGAGCCTCGTGCCTGAACCGCTGTTCTCTGGTACGAGGGGTGGTAGGAATACGCAGTTTTATCAGCCGTATGTAGATGTACTTGGGGAATACTGAAATGCTTTGGTATGAGAGTCAAAGGCGCAGCTTCCATGTGATTGCTGGCATCTGAGTGTCTCACCATGTGTCTCTATTTCGCTGGTCTGTCATCAGCAACTACGCCCTCAAGCAATGTCGTCATTCTTTGGTATTTCCAAAGACACTGTACTAATAATAACGCTGTTTCGATAACGGGCCGGATATTGGCAAAAGGCAGATTTTGCACCGAGTTGTCGTACGACCACGTAGTTCCAAGGCGGCCTGAAGCCCAAGAAATAAAAAAAAAGGCCGGGTTGAAGAACGCCTATCTGCATGAGCAATATCAACGCGGGCAGGAAGAAAGGCGGATTTAGGCCAGAAGATCCAGTGTGAAGGAAGCGAGGCTAAAAGAGGGATAAATTGTTTCGAAACAGGTTGCACGGCCGTGGCAGCTTGGGGGATCCGCTCTGCATGCAGAGAGAACGGCTGGTCTTAGTGCAGGTCCATGATGGGATTTTGGATGGAGATATGCATCGAGGAGGATATATTTAGTCTTGACATGGTGAAATGAGCCCATCAAGTCGCGCACATGTTGTCATCAGCAAGCTTAGTGCTACCCCACGATGCATCCAGCAACGGGGGGCCAAAAATAACCTTGCAGCAAGCGAGTGAGAAACGAAACCAAACTATCGCAAGGCAGCTAGTGTACCGACGACATGCAGATAAAGTGCCTTCCTTGGTGGGAGGGGGCGAAGCGGTCCGGAGACTAACGAGCAGACATGGTGCCCGGTTGTGCAGTGCAGGCGCTTCTGATAGGCGGCCTTGGGGCCACAACGCAGCAGGCCTCACATGATCTAGGCAGCGGCATTGACGATGCTTACCAAGCCAAGGCGCGAGACGTGATGGGCAGCAGTCAGGTTGCTGATGGTGATGCTGATGGCGGATTGCGTGTCCATGAGGGCGGCCAGCAGCTTGGTGTCGGTCGGTCGGTCGGTCGGTCTGTTGTCGCTGTTGCTGTTCACGTACTCGAAAGAATCGCCGGAGCGACGAGTGGCGTTTGACTGGCGTGTGGCAGCTCGCAGCGGACCGTCTGGACGTGGGCCATGTTGTGTCGGCCTGGCCCTGTGGTCTGGCTGGGTGTGGGTGTTGTGCGGACTCGAGAGCGACGGCGGCAGCGGATTGGCATTGCCAGGGCGGGGCGCTAGCACAGTGGGGCGGCGCCTTCTCATGTCTTGGGAGCGCCTGCCCGCGGCGATTGGTGGGAAGGAGCTGACTGCGCGCTTCCCGCAAGCTTAAACGGCTTAGCGCGCCTTTGGTCTCATGCAGCGGCCCTGCGCCGTCCAGCCACTCACCGACGACGACCGCCATGTTGCATTTTGAGGGCGTCAAACGTCTCCCAATTATTGGACCTCAGCAAATTCCACGGCCTGCCTTTCTGCACCAGCACGCTGGGCGCAATTCGCTCCCGAGAGCACGCGGGCGCCATGGCCTGTCCCTCGGTGCTTCCTCGACGGCTGAACGGCCGTCCTCTTAACTTCTCGAGACACACAGGAGCAGAGCAGAGGTACACGCAACGCCTCAACCTCTGACCCATCTGACGTCGGCAAAAAACAAGACGAGTAGAGATAGCAAGCGTGTTATAGCCAGAGAGCGTTGCATATTGCCACGCTGACGAGCAGCATAAGCACAAAACAACCCGGTCGCTTCTGCCCATATACCAAGCTCCCGGCCCTGCACTCTTCGAGTCTGGACAGGCGTCGTCTGTACATCCTCTATCGACTTCTCCCGGGCGTCTATTTCTGGGCCACCACTCCCCTCCTCGATCTGCGCGCCATTGGCATCCACCTCGCCTCCCAGCCCGGCCTATCACACGGGGACCTGCAGTCGTGCCAGCAGCCTCCCTCTAGCCGCCATACATACATTTAGAGCGTTGTAAGTACCCGCCCGCTTTCCCTTCTCTGCTCTCCCCACCTGCTACCATCCGTGCTCCCCACTATCCAATCCTCGACCGTCCCTGCCTTCCAAGCGCCCCGAGTCTAAAAGCCCAGCGCTTCGCCCTCTTGCCACGCCGCTTCCTTTTCTCCAGCAGGTCTCTTATTGTAATTCGTCGTGCTTCTTCTACCAACCGTCCCCCGTAGCCTCTCGCGACCTGTCTAAGCTGGGCTGGATCATAGTCGTCGACGTTGTTGCACTGGACTTTTCTTTCCTTTCCCTTCGTCTCCACTTGATGCAATCCCCCATTTCTCTCGAGTGAAACTCGGATATTCTTAGCATGGCCGCCAACGACAAGAAGCTTACTCACATCACGATTGAAAGACGAAGTTCCAAAGACTCTCTCGACGTTAGGACGCCACGCGCAGCACGCTTCGCAGAAGCAACTTCAGTTCACTCGCCTATTGACCCTCCCCGGTCACCAGTCGAGTACCCAACAAACCACTACAAGCCTCAACCCCAAATCTCAGACACAGGCTTCGGCTACATGCAGTCAGTCGAGATGGAGGAGACCGACCGAAGATACCTTCCTCCACCCACCCCAAAGACGCCCCTCAAGAGCGCCTTGAAGTCGCCCGGTGCTCCTCCACGAACCCCAGGTGGCGCCATGTCCATCATGAGCCCTACCTTTAGGGAGGAGCAGCAGCTTGAGAAGCGCGAGGCTATGACCGAGAAAGAGCAAGCAAAGGATCTGGTATGTTATTCATGTCGCCACCTTCCCCACGTGCAGTTGCTAACACCAGCCAGAAAATCAAAGTACGCGTCCGGTTAGCAAAGATCTTCCTCCGAGGCGTCAACTTTGCCTGCTCTCTCATTGTTCTCTCCATGGTTGCAACCGCATTTGCCATCTTCAACGCTACCAAAACCCTTGCACCGCGCAATGGCCTTCCTCCATGGGCTGACAACACCAAAGTCTGGCCCCAGGTTCTCCTGCTAACCATCGCTTGCATTTCTCTGGTCATGTCCATCGTTGTCATTATCGCTTACTGGAGAGGAGGCCACCACCGGGCCGAAAAGGTGGCTGCTTACTATACCGTCTTCGCCGTCGCATTCTTCATCTTCAGCATCGTCATGTGGGGTGTGGGAGCAGCTGTTTTCAATCAAAGCAAAGCACAGAACAACAACAAAGACATGTGGGGTTGGTCTTGCGTTGACAACCGGCGACGACATCTCTTCGAGGATGACATTGCCTATGCCCTCGTCTGCCGTCTTCAAGTAAGTTTTTTTTTTCTGGCCCTTCTTGCAAGAATCGACTCTAACAACGTACTAGAACTGGGCACTTGTCTGCTGCATCATTGAAGTCGTCATCGAGGTCCTTGTCATTGCCATCTACGGCATTGTCTTCTACCGCTTCTGGTCCAAGCGCAAGCTCCGCAAGTCCATGGCCATGCGCGACCGCGCCCGATCTGATCTCTACCTTGCTCAGCTGCGCTCGCAATCTGCTCCCAATACTCCTGGTTTCGGTCCCATGTCTCCTCGCTCCGGCGGCTGGCGCCCACCACCAGGCCACCCAATGTACGTCGATCCGCACTCTGCGGCTGAAAACGGCGAGAACGACAAGGTCCAATACGCATACGCACGTGAAATCGCCCAGCCCCAGCCTTTCACTCTCCAGGCGCCGCCTATCAAAGTCACTGGTGCGACACCCAAGGTCGAGCAAGATGGCTTTGAGTCGGGCCCCGCTCGGGCAAACACTGTTTCGCCACCCCTTCCATCGCCAGCATTCCAAGAAAGGGTGAACGATCACGTTGGTGCTGCACCAGGCGAGCAGCAATACGCCGCTGTGCCCATTCCTGGTGCATACACTCCGCTAGCATCACCCTCATATCCACCACCACAACAGCAACAGCAGCACCAAGCGCCTGCTGGCTTCGATTTTGGCCCAGCAGTCACTGGCCGCCAATAAGCAACTTGTTGTGGGCTCTGTGATTTAGCGCGCATCATCATCGTTTTCTCTTCACTTCTTTCTCCTCTGGATATCTGCAAATTGGGCCATATACCGCATGGAGTGGCGCATGGTTTTGGGCGATGTTCTGGAAACATGTATTTTTTCTCAACTTACAGGCAGCCGGCTTGGGGCCGTGGCTTGTTATTCTTTCCTTTGTTGGTCTCACTATCGCTAACTGTCGATATGGTGTTTTTTTCTACGGGATGGAAATTGCGGATTTTTATCGCTTGATACCTTGTTTCGAAGCAAAACTGAACTCCTACTTATTACTACCACACCTCTCTCTCTCACACTCGCTGCGTAGTTTGCTTTCTTGACGAGATGGACGAATACATGGATATGATTGCAATCTTGAAGTTCCAACCTCGTAGAGAAATGGAAATCGAAAACTTATCCCTCCAAACTTGGGACCGCTGTCTTGACTGTTTTTACCAAATACAGAGCCCCCACACTCACATACACAGATCATATCACCACCTCTCAGCACGCCACCGAGGTCCTCACAGCCCCAAGCATATTACGCGTACCACGAGTCAGATCAGCACGTTGTCTCAGACCCACTCTGTACCTAGAATAGTGGCACGTGCGGCGTCTCGCCAGTCGCAGCGCCACAGCAACTTGTCACTTGCACAACCCCTGTCTACGTCTCTGTTTGACGTCTTGACGCAGATGTCATGGGCCGCAGAGAAGGTCTCTCCATATCCACACAGTTGGTTGAGTTGTGGTGAGACACTGTTGCCAGTTGCTGGAGAAGGGTCAGTAGCCGCCCTGCGTGTGATGAGTGATGTGATGGTGTCTAGGCGCGCGGAATCCTAAAGGGGTTTATTCTATAGTGCGAAATCACGAAGGTTCCATGCCAAAGTTTTGTAGGTGGAGGGCCAAGGCAGAGGATGACACTAAGCTAGATGAAGTGATCTGTTCAAATCCAATGTGATATTAGAGCTAACTAAAGCTTTGCATTTGCTTTAATCTAGAGGTTTTAGCTAATTTCCAGGCAAACTTTGTATAGATGATCTACCTACAAAATTCCAGCCTGCGACCTTCGTAGAGATACGAGTAACATAACATATTGAGTGTGCTGCTTTTGCATCCTAACGTCATGTGAAGTGAATCAGAGTCCTGGCCCCAAAAAAAAAGACCAAGGTGAAAGTGACTGAACAAAAGGAAAAAAACGGTATGGCACAGAGTATCGGGGTGAGTAAGAACAACTCCCGTCGTGAGCATGTTTCGAACTCGGGTCTACTGCCATCAGGCTTTTAAGTATATCGTTATAAGAGATTTAATGTGCCATAAAGGCAAGTATATGGTTAAATAAGATGTTGTGATAAGAATATTGGAGGACGTTCTGAGTTTCTAAATATACATAAGGCATGTTCCTAGCAAATTCGTCATACGCTGATAGAAACCGACTTCACCTGCAACCAGTCACGATAGCCCTCAAGCCCGTTTTCCAAATTTTGTCCGCTTTCTACGTCATATTAGCATGGCATTCGTGAGAGTGAGAGTGAGACTCACGTTTCAGCCACTAAACGGAAGATCGTAGGAAGTAGGAACTTCGTTGATTGATATCGATCCCGCTTCGAGCGCGTTGGCCATACGAAGCGCAGTCGCCATATCTCTGGTGCACACGAAGGCTCCAAGGCCGAATTCCGTATCATTGGCAAGCTCAATGACCTTCTCAATGTCATTGAATGAGCACATAGCAAGCACTGGCCCGAACGGCTCGTCTTGCACAAGCTTGGCTGTGGGCGGAGGATTTAGGAAGATGGTTGGGCCGATATAAGGGTCCTTAGGATCTTCGGGGTAGCCATCCATAATCACGGGCGCTTCCTTCTTTCTTGCTTCGATAAACGAGCGCACACTGTCCCTCTGGCGTTCGTGGAACAGGGGCATACTCCAGGTCTTTTCGGACAGAGGGTCTGACCGCATGTCTTCGCGATACGACTGCGCAATCGCCTTGATCCTAGTTAGCATTTCGTCGAATACCGACTCATGTACGTATGCGCGGGTAGGAAGAATGCAGCCTTGGCCATTGAGCGTCAAGAATCGTGTGCATTCCTGCGCAGCCTTGTCCAAGTCGGCGTCTGGAAACACAATGACTGGACTTTTACCGCCCAGTTCAAGCGTGACTCTTTTCAAGTTAGACTTTGCAGCGGCAATCTGAACTAGCTTCCCAACACCAATGCTGCCGGTGAAACTGATCTTGCGAATCTTCATGTGCGACGACAAGGCTTGGCCGGATTGGGCGTCGCCGGTAATGCAATTGACAATACCAGGGGTAATTCCAGCTTCGATGGCTAGCTCTGCGACACCAAGTGATCCGAAGGGATTGGTATCGCTTGCTTTCATGATGACGGTGTTTTCGGCTGCGAGCGCGGGACCAAGCTTCAATCCGGTGCAGTAAAGAGGCCCATTGTAAGGCAAGATTGCAGCGCACACTCCATACGGCTGATAATAGGCGTACTGTATCAAATTATTAACTATCAGAATCTTACGAAAGTCCTGTGGTGAGAACGCAGCGATAGACTGATAGCATGTGTACTGACCTAGATTCTTTTGTCTTCGACCGTATTCGTTTCTCCAGAAAACTTGTCCATGATTCCCGCGTAGTCTCGATTGCATATTATCGCCAAGAATCATCCGATCACTTTTCATTGATTGGCTTACATTCGATGGTATCAAGAGCGTAGTTCCCCTCCCACCTACCAAATTGGAGGGACTTGCTAGTTAGTATACTGTCAAGCTAGTTCAACTCATCCAGATATTCTCTCAAAATCCTTGCAAAGTTGAGAAGCACACTCCTTTTTTCTTCCTAAATCGCGGAAGGTTTTAGTAAACCGATAGCTGCGTGGACATATCTCACAAGACCATACCTTGCTAAATGCTTGCCATGCTTGCAGTCCCTTCGCAGCGGATGCTACAGCGACATCTACATCTTCCGAATTTGCCCATTGAAGGTCTTTGACGTCTCTGTTAGTTTCGAGGCAAAACTGGAGTGCCGGGCTGCTGTATCGTACCTTTGCAAATGGTTTGGCCAGAAACGATTGAGGTGAACTCACGCGCCTAATCCCCTTTGCTGTCTATCCATTCTCCATGAATCAACAGCTTGTTTGGAATAGGACACCGACTTCGGTCGAACTGCATAGCCATGTTGGCGCTGATTCTATGATTTATGGCGGTAATAGCAGGTGGGCGGCTCGGTAGGCAAGGAATCAAGAATATTGACTTCAAAACTAATACTAAGATTTGGATTTGAGCTTGAAGACCTTCAAGTATCAGCCGCCACTGTTTGAATAGTAAAACGTAAATTCGGGTGTAGATTTCCCCGCACGTAGTCACAGTGACTCGTTTAGTGTTCGTGGAATCGACAGGACCCGAGATCCGAAAGTTTATAATACTCGGGAAGCTCGGATCCTAACTGCAGCAACTAGATCACCTGCATTGATACTAGTCCTTTAACCGAAGAAATGCTAAACCCCTGTCATCCGATGGTTCAGAAAACAACACTGTACACTGAGGAGCTACCGCTATGCTGTGAATGCCACCAGGGTAGAAACATTCGTAGAACTCGGATAAAAAGGTATCCGTTCCTGTACGAGGTGCTCCGCATTCTCTTCACATAGCTCCCTGTCTGACTGCCTCTGGTAGTAGCTCAGGATAGATTTTCGTCCGCGGAATTGGAAAAATACATATGCTGTTGTCCCGAGAACAGAACGGCTGACCATGAGTGACGATTCTAGCAATCCCCTCAAATGTGTTACGCAGGTGTTACCAAGCCGAGACCAATGTCAATGAAATTGGGCATTACTGGCTGGCACAGCACGGCCCGAAGGGCCTATGGTCGTCTCGATTGAAAGTGATATAATACAGCGGGGCCAGTTCACATTATTACCATCTTATCTACCTGTCTCCAAATACGAGATAGCATCCTCTAGTCCCCAAAATCATAGCTCGAAGCCTCCACTTCAACATCTAAGCACCTCCAAAAACTAAACATAAATATCATGGCTCCGAACGACACTTACATGGGTTTGGCTGGACGTGTCTTCAGCGTTACCGGAGGTGCCTCTGGTATGGGTTTTGCAACAGCATCTCTGCTCGCAGAACATGGAGCAAAAGCCATTTGGATTGCCGATCGGCAAACTGGCCTGTTCGACGAAGTCCGTGCAAAACTGTCAGCCATCAATCCGTCCGTTGAAGTCTATCTATCTAGAAAATGTTGATGTCAGCAATTCTTCCGAAGTCGACCAATGGGTAGATAGAATTATCGGCAAGCATGGAGTCCTCTATGGCGCTGCAAACATTGCGGGTGTTTACCAATCAGCCATCCCAGAGGACACGTCAAAACCAGCACTTATACAAGAGACCGACGAGGCATGGCGTCGAATTCACTCGGTCAATCATGACGGTGTCATGTATTGCACACGCGCCCAATTCCGAGTCATGTATCAAAAGCCTGAGACCAAGCCATCCATCGTGAATGTTTCGAGCATGGGAGCAGTCCTACATCTGGGTGCAACATATGCCTACTGCGCAAGTAAAGCGGGTGCCGAGTATCTCACACGCAGTGCTGCCACAGATGGGATCCAGTATGGAATTTGAGTCAACGGTGTTCTACCAGGTACGTCTACGGACAATGTATCTTCGCCGAGTCAGAGGCACTAATTTGTAATCCTCTTTGCACTTTAGGACAAACCAACACGCCCATGTTGAAACAGTTTTTCGAAGGATATAGTGAGGAGCAACAGGATCAAGTGCTGGAGCAGGGCGGCCTTTCACGAATTATAGAAGCTTCAGACATTGCGCAGGCTGTTGTTTGGCTACTGAGCGAGAACGCTTCCCAGGTGTATGGTATCAACGTTCCAGTGGGAGCGGCCCTCCCTTAGGCTCACTCTGTAGTGCTATGAAATCGAAGCCCCTTGTTTGAGTGTATTCCAAAATTGCAAAGGCTGTGCATGGTCAACCAAGATGAATTAGTCAAAATCAAAGAGTTGATCTCAAGTTGACTTGTGAAACTACTACGACTATTTCGATAGCTAACCTGATGTGATAATTCACTGTTTTGATTTCCCAGTTTCACGCGTTGTATAAGAACAAGGTGCCTACCTCAGTGCCTGAAGTACGTGGCTACTTCGTAGTAGCTACCCCTCATTGGATTGTCGCTACTCCATTAGCCGACGACACCTGCACGCCTAAGATATCTCGTATCGAGATAAACAAAGGTCCAAATAGTTCATAACAGACTAAATATCGAGTGCTATAGACACCTAACAGCTGACCTGTTTGTTTACGATGGCAGACCCCTTGTCCGTTCTAGGTGCTGCCGTTGGCGTGACGTCTCTGATTATCCAACTCGCGGATGAGTGTGTGAAAGGTGTCAGCATCTTCAAGCATGTAGAGCTTCAGCTAACTAATTGTAGGCTACAAACTCTATAGCGACGCAGCAAATTTACCACAAAGTCACAGCTACCTGCTTGTGCGCCTTCACATCGAGCAACAGCGCTTCCTTAACTTTGCGCTGGAAGCTGGCGTTTTGAACAAAGATGGCATTATTTGCAGCGCCCTTCAGGTCAACCGCTCCTTGCTGTTGGCCGTTCTTGCTGAAATCAAGGCCTTATTCGAGAGCTTTGCGGCAGCCAACGGCAAATACGAAAATATCATTGCCAAGAGTGACATAGATTGGGACGACGATTCGGAGCCAGACGAAAGCCTAATGGGCCTTCTGTGTGTAACGGAGAGCGACAATGCTCAGTCGACAAAAGCGAAACCTGCAAGCAAGAGGACAGAGGCTGCTGGTCGTATTCGTAGATTAGGGAAAAACATCACTGAAACAGCTATGAGCTTGCGGACCATCGTAATGGAGCCGAAACGCCTCGTTTGGGCAGCCGTGGATAAAGGTTCATTTGAAACGTTTATTTCCAAAATCGGAAACCTGAATTCGTTTCTTGTCACATTGTTAGACAGCTCGCAACTCCGCAGGTTACGAGATTCAATGGATACGACCTACTTAGAGATCCTGCAGCTTCGCAACGACGTTGTGGATCTTACAGCTCTCGTTAAGGCGCTGTCTCCCACAGCAGAACAACTTCCGGGAGCCGATCAGATGAGCAATGCATTGTCTCAAGCAATTGCAGAGGAGCAGGCAGCACAGGACAAGAAGAAGAACTACCTCAAATGCCTAGCCGAAGTCAAAATTCAGCTCACTGAGATGAACGATTTGGACAAGACAGCAGTTGTGCCAGACTTGAGCAAGTTCATCGACGCACAACTTCCACTAAATGACTTCCAGTTCCAGGAAGGAATCCGTGAGCCTGAAAATCTACAGCGACGGACACGGGCCATATATCGTGGTAGAGGTGTTTGGATTGAGTGGAAGGACGTTCCATCGAGCAGCGCTGTACGCCCCGATGACGCGCAGATCCAGTATCGGATTGGCCTTTTGACGAATCTACTGCGCTCCGTGAAGCCGGATGGATTTAGGGCAGCACCATGCGTGGGGTATGTTAAGATCAAAGACGCAGATGATGCGATCCATTTTGGTATCGTGTTTGAAGTACCATCGAACACCGATTCTAAGATTACCAATCTTCGAGAGCTGCTTGGACAAACCCCGATGCCATCACTCAGTACGCGTATGGTGCTTTGTGCAGCGCTCGCTCGCTGTCTACACAGCCTTCATGCAGTAAATTGGTTGCACAAAGCCCTACGTGCGGATAACATCGTCTTCTTTTCATCGTCCTCATCTCCAAATCTCCGTGCACCATATGTCTCTGGGTTTGAGCTTTCTCGTCCAAGCATCATGGACCAATGGTCTGAAAAACCCGGTTATGAACCTGCGGAAGATATCTACCGTCATCCGAATGCGCAGTCCAGCCAAACAGATGGAAGCTATCGAAAATCGTACGATATGTATAGTTTAGGTGTCGTGATGACTGAGATCGCGCTCTGGAAACCCATCGAGGAGGTGATAGGACTGGAGAACCTCCCGAAGGCCAAGCCGTCGATGCTTCGAAAAATACAGCTCCAACTTCTGGAGAAACCGTTACCGGAAGGTTTGGTTGATCCGGAACCTTGCTTGCAGCGAATAGCTTCTGCATGCGGTGATTCGCTATGTGGTATTGTTGAATGCTATCTGGATACTGATACTGAACTCAAGCCCGAAGTAGACACTCCGTTGAAGCTTCAAAAAGCTATGCGACTGAATCTTGTAGAGAAGTTAGAACATATTGCTGAAGCATTGCGATGAGTCTTCCAAGCACCAGCGCAGTCATTGCTACACGATGTTGTACAGCATATAGTTAGGACTACCTGGGCTATTCAACGTTGGACTTTCTTGGCAAATCAATGCCATAGTGCTGGGGACACCTTGCTAGCGGAATTTTAGTTGGCTCGCACGGCCCCGTATTTGGCATATAGTCTACATCGGCCTAAGACAACACACATTGTGTAGCTCCGTAACCATTTTTCATTGTATGTAAATCGCAATTTCACCCAATGAGGCTGCCCATTATATTCGCGGAGATGCGTCGGCAATAAAGTCTCGCTGCAAAACAAGATATAGCCGCTTGTGGTAGCGTCAGCACAGCCCACTAGCGAGGCTGAAGGATGGGGGCTGAGACATCCTGCGAAAGTTTACAACATGCATCACCTCCCAGTCCAAACAACACCACATCCACTGCTGCCAGCACCATAGTCTCGTGCGAAACGATCGTTCGCGTTTGTAATTTCACGCCATCCTACTGGGTCACGTTTGTTCCTGCAACAGTCGCCGTCCTCCGAGCCCATGATAAATGCGTAGATATACCGACGATCAGCGAATGTCTTCTTACGGCCGACACCAACGATACCCTTGGACCAAAAATTCGCTAAAAGGCAATTGATTATGAAGAGACTTGTTGCAGCGATGGCTGAAAGGGCTGAAAGGGCTGAAAGGCACCGACGCGCGGACTACTCCGATTCAAATTCAGCCACAGCCAAGTGCAATACAGCACGCAAATTTATTCAAAAGCATAAATACGCTGAGGCAGAGCCGCTACTACGGCAATCGATTGAGATGAGAGAAAAGGCGCTAGGCGTGGACGATGTTCAGACACTTTTAACCAAATACATGCTAGGACGTTTGCTTTATACACAGCACAAGTTCGCTGATTCAGAGCAGCTATTTCAGCTATTAGCTAAGCAAGAGGAGAATTTACTAGGCGAAGATCATAAGATGACACTTGAGAGTAAGCACTATCTAGCAGAATCACTTTACAAACTGGGAAAGTGTGCGGCATCAGAACAGCTATTATGGGAGGTAGTTCGGCTGAGAGAGAGAGTGCTTGGCGTGGACCATGAGGACACACTGAAGAGTAGGCACTGGCTAGGAAGAACGCTTTATAAACTGCGAAAGCATGCGGAATCCGAGCAGCTATTGCGGGAGATAGTTCGGCTGAGAGAGAGAAAGCTTGGCGTGGATCATAAGAACACACTTGAAAGTATGCACTGGCTGGCAAGAGCGCTTTTCGAATTGGAAAAGTATGCAGAATCCGAGCAGCTATTGGGCAAGGTAGTTCGGCTGAGAGAGAAAGAGATTGGCGTGGATCATAAGAACACACTTGAAAGTAAGCGCCAGCTAGCAAGCACGCTTTATAAACAGCAGAAGTATTTTGAGTCAAAGTCACTATTAGAACAGTTAACGGAGCAAGAAAAAAAGGTGCTTAGTGCGGATCATAGGGACGTCCAAGAAACTAAAAGGCTGTTGCGCAGAACCATTGATGCGATGGAGCCCCTGACAGGCGCATCTGGAGCCAAAGAGCTTTCCTCCGAAGTTTCTCTTGCGAAGGAGCCGGCTGTTCAGACAGACATCTCCACAACCCAAGAGCTTTTCCCCGTCATAGTCCTTGAGAAGCCGCTGGTTACTTCAACAAAAACAATTGCAAGGAAAGAGATTTTCCAAGAAGCGATTCCTACGAAAGCGCAGATTGCCCCAACAAGCAACTTTGAGGATACTGTGCAATCCCGATTGAGCGATTTCTTCGCTGATAACAATCAGAGGCGGACAGCGTACACTGATTCCGAGATTCAACGGGTCTCGACACTCTTAAGTCAATTCAATCTGCAATGGAGCAAGGTTCCGAGGACATACATAGTACTTCGGACTATCGGATGCTTAGAACTTCTTAACACCTTCGTCGACCTAGGCTTCTCTGATCACTGGTTTCCCGTCACTGAGCGAACGCTTCCGTCAAGCCTCCGACCTAGCAAGCGTTCACAATTTGTGGCAGCTCAAGATTTAGTAATGACCAAGTCTATGGATCTTGAAAAGGGTCAGCATTGCTTTTTCCGAAAAGATGAGCCTCTTCCTTTGGAGATGAAAGAGATACTCGGCTCCGGTTCATACGGGCAGGTCAATCGAGTTCTCAGCTCGATCAGCTTCCAAGACTATGCTCTGAAACGAGTACCGCGCACCACCGTGTTTGGTGGGAGAGGAACAGAATTCGTCAAACAGTTTATCGCTGAGATCCAGGTCCTGAAGCGAATCAAACATGATCACGTGGTGGAATTTATTGGAAGCTATACTGATCCAAAGTACATGGGCCTGCTTGTCTTGCCCGTTGCTGACATGGACCTATCTACTTACCTCGAACGTGCCGACATGACCAAACACCGAGAGTTGCGTACCTTCTTCGGCTGTCTAACGCGGGCGCTTGAGTTCTTGCATGAGCAAAAGATTCGACATAAAGATATCAAACCTAGCAACATCTTGGTGCATGATGGAAACGTTTTATATACAGATTTTGGGCTAGCATTCGACTTTGCAGACAAAGACGGAAGCACTACAGGAAGCATGGTAAACGGGAGGACAGCAAAGTATTGTGCACCTGAGGTGGCTGATTGTGAACCTCGCAACACTTCGTCCGACATCTGGAGTCTAGGAGTTGTTTTCCTGGAGATGACAGCAGTTCTCAAGGGAAGAACAGCTGGATACGTCTACGAATTTCTTAAAATGCATGGAACAGGGCAAACTTTTGTACGCACAAATCCTACTGGTACTATTGCTCTTATTACAGAGCTTAAAGCGACAGGTAGTTGCGTGGACAATGCAGCGCTTGGATGGGTTCAGGACATGACCATGTTGCAACAGAAGCTGCGGCCTACAGCTACATCGTTAATAAGATCTATCATTGATGAGAGCCAGAATGGGGATGGGAACGAAGCGTTTTGCGGAATATGCTGTGTTTCAGATGACGAATTTTGGAGCGGTTTGGATGAGTTGGAGATAGCGGATACTGATTGAATTTGCTCCATGTTAGCGTACATATTTTGCACAACCAATAAGCTCCAAGTGAAGAGCTTTGTTGTTTTCAACAACCCTTATTTATGGCTACTGCTGAAGAACTTCGTTTCATAAAAACGAAGCCAAATCGCTTGCAATGCGAGAAGCCAGTGATGTCATAACAACGGACAAATTGTCCAGTCTTTATGCGACGACAATTACTGCACAAGAATTCACATTGACCCACCGTAATCCATACACGCATGTCAGGCAAGTTATGATATTCCCTAGTAACGGCCTGGTGGTTAGTAGTCGCATCTAGAACACACACATCACTAGCAGATAACAACGAGCATATAGACATGACCACACAATGGTTAAGCGGAACATCACCCAAGTGAAGCCTCCATTGTATATGTGATCGTGGACCCGCTCAAACGAGACAAGGTCAAGCTCCATTGATAGGCCGCAAGTTCAATGCTTGCTCTTTTTGTAAGATACATTCCAGGACTCCGTTGGACCGAACCCCCGAGACCGAAAATGCTGGTTATCGTGCAGAATCTTCACTTCGTTCCCCTCTTCACTCCTCCGTCGATGCGTTTATCGGACGATGCCCTCGAATCGGTTCTTGTACCACTTGATGGTCTCGGCCTGGTTGACGCGGTGGGATGGGCCGATCTTGCTCTGGCACCTCCTGCGCTTGGTGACGCGCTCACCGGGGCGGGTCATGCAGACGTAGAAGTCCATACCGTAGATACTGCTTCAGTCAGCCAATGCCTCTCTCGCCTTCACTGCCCATGTTCCACATACCCGATGCTAGGGTCGTACTTGATACCCAAGTCGATGTGCTCGCTGATACCGAAACCGAAGTTGCCGGACTCTGAGAAGTTGCGCTTGCGGAGCTCGTACTCCTTGACCTTGAGACCACGCTCGAGGATCTCCTCGGCCTTGGGGCCACGGACGGTAACGTGGACGGCAATCTTTTCGTTCCTTCGGATACCGAAAGTACGGACGGTGTAGCGGGCCTTGGAGTAGACGGGGGTTTGACCGGACAGCTGCTCAAGCACCTTGGCGGCACGAGTGAGACGATCACCAGACTCGCCAACGGAGATGTTGAGGACGAGCTTCTGGATGCGGAGCTCCCGCATGGGGTTGGAGGCCTTGGAGTCGGACTGCCATTGCTGTTAGTTTGAGCAATGCAAAATGCCGTCGAATGTTGCTGCGTACCATTGTGATTGACTGCGGAGGTTAGTAGGCGTGGGTGGCTGTCGAAGTCGCTGGGAGTTGGTGTCTGGCGAAAATCATTTGGTCCTGTGGAGGGCTCGCTTAAGCGCGACTAATATGGTCACGTGACATCATGCCTGAGCTCCGGACATGAACTTTGTCTTGCGAACAACAACAGCTCCAGACGCCCCACCAATCGCCCACGACACTGGGACAGCACCTCAACCACCCCCGTATACCCATTTACCGAGCTCCCAAGTCGTCTTCGGACGCGCAAATCAAGTCATGTCTGGCGCCGCCAATCGTCAGGGAAAGATGGTAAGTAAATCTGCCTAGCAGCTCGAGTCTTTGACCTGAGAGGAAGACGCGCATAGAAACTGACTGACGCTTGACGATGTAGCAAAATCTAGTAAGCGCCCCAGACTCCGCTCACTGTCGCATTCAACTTACAAGACTAGATCAACTACCGCATGAAAGTAACGCTTCAAGATGGTCGGCAAATGGTCGGACAGATGCTCGCCTTCGACAAGGTCAGTGCTGCATGCTCTCTTCACAGGTACCGAGCTGACACGCTGCTTTCTAGCACATGAACCTTGTACTCGCCGACACAGAGGAGTTCCGCCGTACACGAAGGAAGGGTAAAGCTGCACCGGGCGCAACCCAGCAAGTCACTGAAACAGAGGAGCGACGCGCCATTGGACTCACTATCATCCGTGGTGCCCACGTCATCTCACTGTCAGTCGACGGCCCGCCGCCTGCGGACCCTGCCGCGCGACTTGGAGCAAACTCTGGACCTTCTACTACTGCAGCACTGGCCGCTGGACCTGGTGTCGCCCGCCCTGCTGGACGCGGTCTGCCTGTTGGTTTGACTGGACCGGCTCCTGGTGTTGGCGCTCCTGGTCCTGGATTTGCAGGTGGCTTCCCTGGCGCGCCTGGAGCCTTCCCTGGCGCTCCTGGTTTCCCAGGACGTGGTGGCCCACCTGGAGGACCACGTACGTTTCCCCCAACCAATTGGAGTCGTAGTTGCTAACATCTGAAAGCGGGATACCCTCCTGCAGGTGGCCCCCCTGGCTTTGGAGGACCGCCAGCATTTGGTGGACCGCCAGGCTTCCCTGGTCGTGGTGGACCACCTCCAGGCTATGGTGGCAGGTAGATCGATCACAACGGATCAGGCATAAGAGACAGTTAAGAGAAGATATAAGCATTGAAATTGGCGAATTACGAGCACAACGCGCGGCCCTGTTGCGGATGTCAGGCAGCGCATCGGGGGACTGATGAGATCAAAGTCCAGCAGCCCGTAGGCGTTGGAAGAGCCTCAGGATTGAAGTTGAGCTCAAGACCACAAACAGCGCTGACAGAGCGGGCATACCCAATTCACAAGTGTAGGAGAGTCCTGTTTGAGGGGTTTAGGATATACCATTGGCCCAACGGCCACAAAATGAATCAGTCGCAAACGTGACAGTATCTGCGACTATCGGACCATCATACTTTTGCCTGTACACAGCCATACCTAATACAGTGACTTACTTGTTCGTGGTATTGGCTGAGTCTACATGCACGTGATGTGCCTCCGATGTTGCGTCTCCGATTGCAGTGATAGTTCCCGGTGCGCCGCTCGCTCGGCCCCAACCAAAGGCTTGGCACCCAATCCGTTCCGCATCTCGCAAACTGCGCGACCCACGACACGAGCTCACCTCCCACGCCTTCCGCCCGTCGCATATACCGTTTGCACTGCCCTTTCTTGCGAGGAAAAGCGAGCAAAGGACGTCACAATTATGGCCGCCGCAATCAAAGCCCTCAATGCGAAGATTCGCTCCAACAAGTACACGGATTACTTCTGCTCGACCCGTACGTTTTACCCGCTTCTCGGAGGCCGTACCCGCACCGCAACGTTGGACGACTTCTTAGGAAGAGTCAGGCTGTGCGCATGAGCGAGAACAGCGAAGGGATAAAAAACAGCCATGACTCCAAAGACAATACCGCTGACTGCGACATGCACACAGATTTCTGGGGCCCGGCGAGTAACTTTGGTATCCCGATTGCGGCCATTGCGGACATGAGCAAAGACCCTGAGATGTACGTTTTTACCTTGCTCTCAGCCCAACGACTACATCGAAACCCCCAATATTCACTCACTCCTATATCATTCTCGCCCACGTCTCTCTCCTTCCCCTCACCACATACGCCCACCCCTCCAAGCCCTCTTTACTAACACCCAGAACAGCATCTCAGGCCGCATGACCGGCGCCCTCACCCTCTACTCTGGTACCTTTATGCGCTACGCCATGGCCGTCACACCCGCAAACTACCTCCTCTTCGGCTGTCACGCGATCAACTTCACCTCGCAACTCGTACAAGGCTACCGCTACCTGAACTACTGGCACTTTGGCGGCAGGGACGCAACGCTTGCAGGCAAGGCAGACAAACTCAAGGCCGAGGTGGAGAAGAAGCTGTAGTGTGTTGCAGAAAGATGGACGAGGGCGTAGGTTTGAAGTAAATAACGGCAAGGAGAAAGGATAAAATGGAAGGAGAGGGAGTGACTGTGCATAGGAATAGACACCCTTTTCTTTTCCTCTTCTCTGTGTAGAACATTAAGACAGGAAGTGCGAAATACATTTTGTGTTTTTTGGTTCTCGATTACCCTTTTTTCTCTGCTACGTAACGTACACGGCGCTGCGCATATAGAGCGGTGCCACCAAAGTGCAAATTCGGTTTCAAAATGTAAGAATAAAAGGCCTAAGGAATTGGGCTTTTGACTGAATATTGCAACCCTATTTTCAAGAAACTGAAAAGAAAAAAAAACGAAACGATAATCTCCCTAACAAGGACAACATGAAATCCCAGTTCCTTTATTACCACCACTCTACATCTCTCACATCAAACTACTCCTCCCCCCAATTTCAGTGCCCCCCTGTCCATTTGGCAAATTGCCATCCCTTCCATCCACGAATTCCGTATAGATCCTCTTGAGCCGCATGCGCTCCTGGGCCGAAATACTGCTGCGACCCGAAGTAAGCGACGACTCGATGTGCTTCCACTGAATCTGGGGGTCTTTTCTTTCTCCTGCAGCACCGTCAGGGAGCTTGGTATCTGCATCGTGCATGTCGTCTTTTTGAGTATCCACAGCCCCACTGATAGATCGCTGGAGCTGTTTTTGTTTCCGGCGGAGAGACTGCAAGGAAGCTATTTTCTGGGCAATGATGGCGCGCTCGGTGAGTTGGTTCGAGGTGCGGAGGGCAGATTCGGTGTTGTCGTCGTCGTTGTCGCCGTAGCGGAAGTAGGAGAAGTCAGGGATGCCTTTTGTATCCTTTGTGCTGCTGTTCTTGTTGCCGGCGGCGTCTAATTTGGATGGGTCGATGTCGCCGAGGGCGTCGTGGATGGCTTCTAATTGCGCGTTGTAGACAACGGCTTGCAGATCGGCGCCAGAATATCCATCTGTCCTGCTGGCTATTTCTCGCAGATTCTGGCCTGATGCATCTGCGGACAGGATGCTAGGTGCAAGATGCAGCTTCGCTGTCACGGCGCGCAGAATGTCGATGCGCTCTTCTACGTCCGGCATGTCGCAGAGGAGCGACTTATCTAGACGGCCTGGACGGAGGAGCGCAGGATCGATGAGATCAGGCCGTGAAGTAGCGGCTAACACGTAGACGCCTGAAAGACCTTCGGCACCGTCCATCTGCGTGAGCAGTTGGTTGACTACTCGATCCGTTACACCAGTCGAGTCGTGGCCACGCTTGGGTGCAATCGAGTCGAATTCGTCAAAGAACAAGACGCAGGGTCGTGCTGCTTCGGCTCGCTCGAAGAGATCACGGACAGACTTTTCGGACGCACCAATATACTTGTTCAGGATCTCGGGGCCCTTGACGGAAATGAAGTTGAGGCCACACTCACCAGCTACTGCTGAGGCGAGCAGTGTCTTTCCGCATCCGGGGTAGCCGTAGAGAAGTAGACCGGAGCGGAGACGCAGTGGGCATTTTGCGAATATAGGGGCGTATGTGGTGGGGTACTGTAGCGTTTCCAAGAGAACCTGTCGTGTGGTGTGTAGACCACCTATCGAATCCCATTTTGTGGTGCTGGATTGTAAAGTCACATTCCGGAGTGAGGCGGGTGTGAAGCCTGAAAGAGCGTTGGTGTAATCTTCTCGCGTAAGAGTGACGGTGGGAGACGTCGATGTGACGGAACGAATTAGTGCTTCGTTCCGTGCGCGAGAAGTCAGCAGAACTAGATCGCCGGGCATGTAACCGTCAGTCTGCCCGGCAAGATCGAGGAAGTCGATGGTAGGATCTACGGTGAATCCATATTCGTCAGAAGGCGGTTTTGGTATGCTATCAACGCTGGGTTGACTGCGGTGGGCAGTGCTTGGTCGACTGTTTGTTGGAGAAGCCGGGAAAGCATGACCGTTCACTTGCTCCGTGGATTCTGTCTTGGCATCTTTGAAAGCTAGCATCTCAATTACCTTTCTCCTGCCTTCCTTGTTGGGTGCCTTCAAACTGACAATCTCACGAACAATGTGGCCCCCTACGACGACGTTGTTAAGCGCTTCTTTGCCCTGTGCTGTCGCTAAAAGCACTACTCCAGAGTCCATGGAACAGTACTGTCGGACGATGCTGATCAGACACTCGCTGACTTGCCGGCTTCGGCCATTTTCGTTGCCGACCTGAAGCTCAGTTTCAACGGGACACAGCTTGTCTAGGTCGTCTAGAATGACTACAGCATTCCCACCGCCTCTTGCACCCCATGATGCTGTGGCAAACAATCGGTTGAGTGTTTCCTTGATAGTCGCAACGCGCGTCTCATCTGTCACAAGCTTCCGACAAGGGAAGTATGTGGTGTTGAACAGGTACTCGGTCCGAAGCTGATGAGCAAGAAGCTGCGCGCATTCTGATTTTCCTGATCCAAGTCCTCCAGTAAGAAGGACCGATGAATTGTGCGTCAAATGCGACCGTAGTTGTTGAATCAGAGGATCGATTCCCACCAAATGTGATGGTGTCTCTGAGAGTGGGTCACCTTGCTGCCATCCCTTGGCCCACGTTGACGGTACGGATACCTCTTGACCAAGTTCAAGTGGAGGTTTTCTCTCAGGAAAGAGGACCCATGACATCCCGCTGGCTGTTGAGGGTGGATCGAATTTGACGATGCCCCCTTGCCACCCAAGTTCAGAATCTTCGGTTGGCGGTAGCACCATGCCATCGGTGACTGGTCCGTCTAGGATACCGTTCTTCTTTCCATACGTAGTTTTGATCTTCTGTATGGCATTCTCCTGATCCTGCTTAGATTCTCCACCAAATTTCAGCGATGCGTTGCTGAGCGATGCTGCCGTTGCGAAAGGCAAAATCTTGACTGATTTTACAACCGGCTCTCTTGATTCCTTTGTACCCTGGGGCTTGATGGCAGGCGGTTTGGGGGTTTGCGCCGGTGCACCTTCGATGCGGACCAGTCCGCCTACAAGTTTCTCGCAACCAAGTACCTTGCAGAGGTCCGTCGAAAGCGCTACATGACGACTGTCGGGTGCATCTTCCCATGCTGCGATTCTGGCTACCACACGAGCCGCGGCTTTCTCCTGCTCCTGCTCCTTTGACATATCGACAGGCTCTTGCAGACCCGCAGGCTTGATGACAGATACGGAAACCCACGTAGTCCCTCTTAATGCCTTTGTGACAAGCACATCAGGGTCTACCCAGACCTTCAAGCCCTCTGCTTCTGTATCATCGTCCTCATCAAACCACTGATGAGCGACGCTTCGATCAACACCACGCAAAAAGACGACACCCTTACTCACGGGATCCTCCCGACCGCTGCGCCGCCGAACTGTGCTTGCCGTACTTTTTCCGCTCTTTCTCGAAGCAGCGCCTACGCTCCTGCTTTCCCGTGACGAGCTCTTCTCCTTTTGTCGTGTCTTGGGCGCAACAATAACTTCGGCGTCGGGCGATATTTTGACAAAGAGTGATGTGTTTTGTGGCGCAGGGGCGATGGACGTCACGATGATATTCGCAGTCGTCGTAGGAGATAGATGGAGGGTTAAGGGGTGCGGTGACTGAGCTTGTGGATTTGGCAATGCGCGTATCTGCGAGAGGAAGTTGAGTTCAAGGAATTGAGCATGCAGCTCGATCATTTCCCAATCGACGGGTGTCAATGGCTCAATGTTGATGGTATGCGCTTGGGGAGGGTCCAGGTGCAGTATGATGCCAACTTTCTGTCCCTGCTGAAGCCCAATCAATCGCGCAAATGTGGCGTCTACTTCTACAGCAGGGAGATCCTGTTGGCTGACTGCCGGACTGCCTCTTAACCCATCCTTTCCAACCACAGGCGCGATCCTGCGCTTGCTCTGCATGCCGGTCCATCCTAGGAAGACTGATTTGGGCGCGGCATTCTTGTTGTCAGTAGCGCCAGGAGGAGGAGGCTGGCGGTACGAGAGCTCGACAACGACATTCTGGGCGACCTAGGAACAATGTCAGCATTGGATGTTAAAGACAACACAAGTCCCGTACTGTGTTGGCGTTGACAAGCACCGAAACCAACGACGCCGGTAGGTTGACGAGACAGTTCTTGAGCGACTGCTGCAGGACGACCTCAGCCTGGACGACGTTTCCGGCAGGCTTCTTGGGCGGCATGGCTGGAGGAGGGAATGATTAGAGGACTGAGGAATGGGGAATGCAGAATGACGGCAGCTGTTCCCGCCAGGCGCATGTCGTCCCCGAGCGCATCTTGCCTCCGCGAGCCGAGGTCGTCGGCGCCGATGGTCCCCAAGGCGGTGTTGTGCGGCAGAACAGGGCGCGGGCCAATCGCTCCACTGCCCTGGAAACGCGGGTTGACGCGCTGCAAGCCTGTAACGCGCCCAGCCCCGATTTTGCTACCGCGCATCCCTCCCCGCTGCCACTGTGCCCGAGATAGCAGTTAAACACCCGACTCACGGTCTTCTTTTTTTTTAGCAGCCGATTCACAATCTCGGACACCATGGCGCTACTTACCACGAGTGCGCCAGTCAACTACGACGAGCAGGAAGGTTTGTACAACCGCATGCCAAACAAAACACCCTGGCCGCCCTTCGCTAACACCGTACAGCTGCCTTTGTCGACTTCCTCAAAAATTACAAGTCCACCTCGACAGAAGCTGCAGACCAGCTCGAGGGCCTCAATCTCAACGGCAATGGCGGCGAAGATGACGACGACATGGTCGACGACTCAGACGACCCCGCAGCCAACGGAGCTCAGTCGCGCAACAAGTCGAAGCTCAAGTACATGGACCAGCTCCAAGAAGTCGCAAATCGCATGCGAGACGAGATCCAGATAGACTTGAATGATGTCGAGGCTGTGAGTGGCGGTCAACAACTGCCAGCACCCCACAACTGATTGATAGCCGGCAGTATGAGAAAGCAACTTCGGACGACGAACACAACCTGAGACTGATCGAGTCCATCGAGCGCAATGCGCACCACTACATCGAAATCTTCTCACGTGCCGTCGATAAGTGCCTTCCACCACCCACGAGAGAGCTGAGGTACAGCATCGCCTGCGATTTTCTGGCAACCAGCGCTGACTACGTACAGCTTCAAAGACGATGTGTTGGACGTTATTATGACACAACGCTCCAAGCGCAACGAGAGGATGCAGGAGCTACAGGGTGTTGACGATGCCGCACAGGCTACCCCAGAGTCCATGTTCCCCCCAGCCTTGACGCGACGCTACACGCTCAACTTCAAGCCTAGAGTACCGTCTGGTTCGAGCAGCCAGCGCAGTCTCAAGGCACTCGCCGTCCGAAATGTTCGCGGAGAACATCTAGGTCACCTCATCACAGTTCGCGGTATCGCAACAAGGGTCTCCGATGTCAAGCCTGCAGTGCTCGTCAACGCTTACTCGTGCGACCGCTGTGGTAGCGAAGTTTTCCAGCCTGTGACAACCAAGCAATTCACTCCACTTGTCGAGTGTCCCTCAGAGGAGTGCAAGAGCAACAAGACCAAGGGCCAACTGTTCTTGTCAACCCGTGCTTCGAAATTCTTGCCTTTCCAGGAAGTCAAGATTCAGGAAATGGCTGATCAAGTACCTGTTGGTCACATCCCGAGACAGCTCACCATCCACTGCCACGGTGCCCTGGTTCGCCAGATTAATCCTGGAGATGTTATCGATTGCACTGGCATTTTCCTCCCAACGCCGTACACTGGTTTCAAGGCAATTCGCGCTGGTCTTCTTACCGATACCTATCTTGAGGCGCAGTATGTCTTGCAGCACAAGAAGGCTTACGATGATATTGTGCTTGCCCAACCCACTCTGCGGAGAATGAACGAGCTTGAGAGGACCGGTCAACTGTACGAGTACCTGTCGCGATCCATTGCGCCTGAAATTTTCGGTCACGTGGATGTCAAGAAGGCGCTCCTTCTCCAACTCATTGGTGGTGTTACAAAGGAAGTGGGCGACGGCATGCGCATTCGTGGCGATATCAACATCTGCTTGATGGGTGATCCTGGTGTGGCCAAATCCCAATTGCTCAAGTACATCACAAAGGTTGCACCTCGTGGTGTCTATACAACCGGTCGCGGTAGCAGTGGTGTTGGTCTCACTGCTGCCGTCATGCGGGACCCTGTCACAGATGAGATGGTACTTGAAGGAGGCGCTCTTGTCCTGGCTGACAACGGCATGTGCTGCATTGATGAATTTGACAAGATGGATGACAGCGATAGAACCGCTATCCACGAAGTCATGGAGCAACAGACCATCTCCATCAGCAAGGCAGGCATCACAACCACCCTCAACGCGCGTACATCGATTCTTGCGGCTGCCAATCCGCTCTATGGCCGCTACAACCCTCGTCTGTCGCCCATCGAGAACATCAATCTTCCCGCTGCTCTTCTGTCTCGTTTCGACGTTCTTTTCCTCATCCTTGATACCCCTGCGCGCGACTCGGACGAAGAGCTCGCCCGCCACGTTACCCACGTCCACATGCACAACGCCCATCCCGAAGCTCCTGGAGGTATTGTCTTTAGCCCTGCCGAAGTACGACAGTGGGTTGCACGTGCTAGATCCTACCGTCCAACTGTGCCCAAGGAGGTTGCCGACTACATGGTGGGCGCCTATGTCCGCATGCGTCAGCAACAGAAGCGTGACGATGGCAGCAAGAAGGCCTTCACGCACACTTCGCCGCGTACGCTCCTGGGTGTGCTCCGTCTTGCCCAGGCTCTTGCACGTCTACGATTTGCTGATCAGGTCATTTCGGAGGATGTCGACGAGGCCCTACGCCTTACAGAGGTTAGCAAAGCTAGTCTCTATGCCGATGAGAACCGCAGGGATGATCATACTCCTAGCAGTAAGATCTATCACCTTATCAAGTCTATGGAGGCTAGCGGTGCTGCCGCTGTTGGTGATGGCACCAGGGGTGAACTTGATCTCCGCAGAGTCAGGGAGAGAGTGCTGGCCAAGGGCTTCACCGCCGATCAATTTGAATCGGCGATTGATGAATACGCTATGCTTGATGTAAGTTGTTGGCAGGAGATGGTTGTTTACAGATTGCTAACGTTGCTGAATAGGTTTGGCAAACAACTGGTGAAGGAACACGACTTGTCTTCATTGAGGCAGGTATGGAAGATGAGGATATGGATGCCGATAATGACTTCTAGATTATGCATAAGAAAGGAACAGAGCAGCTGTGGATGTAGGAGTTTCTGGGTACGGCGTATGAAGGCGTTGGATATCCAAGCGACGCTTAGGGCATTTCTATTGTATTTGCAGCTATCTGCAGGTTTCCGCATAGCTTACAACCAAACAATTGTATCCCAATGTCTGCACTGAATGCTTTAGGATGAGTGTCGTGTGAGCTGGCTGTATGATCACATGCCAAGGCAAGCATCTGCAGACGAGCATCATAGCGGCATGAACCATCGCGGGGTCTTTAGCGAAAAGTGGGAGAGCTTCGGAAACGCAGGATACCATCACATTGTCCACACCAGTTCAGACCCTGCTTTCGATGCTTGCAAAGTGAAGCGCTTTTCCCGAGTCTTGTTCCCGGAATTACCTTCTAGAATAGGCTTACCTCCAACGACGATTGCGCCTTCGCGGTTAGTAAACGACCACGATAAGCCTGCGCCAGCTTCCACTTGGCCTCTATCCATCCCCGGAGACGGTTGCGCATGTCATAGACTTTGCAACTAGATTCACATCGCAACCATGGCACCCGTCGCAGCAAACAACTTTGCGCAATTCATGGTAGTGGGACGTATGTAGACCCCTCGGTTCAGCCTCAGCCTCAGCCGCCGCCCTGCAGCGCAAGGCCCAGTCGCTCTCTTACACACACTCAATTGCGCACACAAAGCTCCTCCTAACAAGCACACAGCAACATGTTTTTTCCTCGGCATCCTGTTCGCGCAATTGCCCTACGACTACAATGTTCTGTGGGCAACACCCGATGATCGCACCTCCTACTTCGACATCCTTGAGTCGCACATCAAGTTTCTTTACGCCTCGCCTCCCATCGTCTCTCGGATCCTCAACCTCGTCATTGGCACCGGCATCCTCGGCTTCCTGATCAAGCTCTTCAAGCCCAACCAGGCCAACATGCTCTTCGACGGCGCATCTCTCGTCCTCTACATGGCCGGCATCACCGTCTACCTAACCAACATCGTCAAGGGCTTCAGGGTCGTGACAGCCGGTATCTATGGGGATATGAACAAGGCTAGCCCGGGCGAGATTAGCGAAGAGGACATGGGCGATTACATCTCGAGGGAGGATACGCTGAGGGTTTTCGCCGCCAGTAATACGATTCTTGCGCTGGTGCTTGTGGGTGTGTTGGTGCTACAGGCGGGCCAGTGGTATGCTAAGCGGGTGGAAGAGCAGGAGCTCCAGGAAATTGAGCGTATGGCTGAAGAGAAGAAGGGAGCGGGAAAGAAGAAGCAGTAGAGCAAGTGCTTCTTTCTTTTTCGAATTGCAAAAAAGGGAATGCCGCGTGAGACTGATAAGGGTGCTTTGGATAGCTCTCACCTTGCGAAGGCCATTTTGTTGCTTTGAGGTATGGAAGGGGGCTATGCAAGATTGCATACGTATTGGTGGGAGGTTCCCATTTGGGAACATTATACCTAGATAAAAGGGGATGGAATGGCGTGGGCATGCATATTCATTTTTGAGCCATGTAGTGTCGAATTCATGTCCTAATCACTTTATGATGCAGCTTTTGCCATGTAAGTGTTTGTGGCAGGACTATAACAACACAAATGAGCCTAGAGAATCGTCATAATGTTTACTGAGAGACTACAGTATGAAATACCGGATGTCGTGAGTGCTAGATCCTGTGATTGCAAGATGCCATGAGTGCATGATTCCAAGTTGTACCAGCATGACTGATCAAACCCAGCCCTCTCGTTCGCTCGCTCTCTCATATCTAGACTCAAGCCTCCTCGCATGCTAAGTTACTGCAAACACGTGTCTGATGTAAGCCACGCGATCTCGTGGTACTGACACAGGGCCCACTTGTTTGCACCTGCTTGTTGTTGTTTACCTAACAAACCACACGGAGACCAGCACGCATTGGTTTACAACGCCTTGAGAACACTTCGCCTTCACCGATCAAACATTTGCTTTGCCGTCTGAACACTGGATCCGAAGCTTGTTCAACATGACGCAAAGTCTCCTCGATCGTCAGTTAGCAACCATCACAGATATCCTGAGGGAGTGTGGGCGACGTGGAGCAGACCAACCGGGCTTGGCTAACAAACGTGTGAAAGTCACACCAACAGAATGCAATGAAGGATTAAGAAATGCAGCATATGTCACAGTCAGAGCAGCGTGCCAAAATTCAGAAAGAGCTATCAGTGTTTCACCGTCAAAAGGTACGCATCCCGAGATATTACCAGACCAGCATGCACAGATCACCACTCAAGTGCGCTTGCTAACGTTCATCTTGTGAAGGCATGCACACGACGCAGCATGTCCTGCCCAGCAGCAGGGATGCCGAGAACGTGGACGATCCAAGACAGATGCTCAGGGAGCTTGAGCGTGATTCACAAGAACGACGCGCCAGGGAGGGACATCACGGATTCGATGATTCGAAGCATGTAGACATGCCCAGATCGGTTGCCGCCGCAAACCAGCATGACGCTGTCAGAGAAAACCCAAAAGAGATGCTTCAGGAGTTGCATCGACGGTATTGGGCTGCAAAAACCTTGGGCACTGATCACAACGAGACTGATGATCTCACTGGCTCGGAGGCTATACTCACAGACATCAAGAAGGAGAGGCAAGCGTTAGGTGTAGACGCGTACCAAGGTACTGAATCTGACCTTGAGACTGCCTTTGAGAGACCGAGAACCACACATTCGCCTTTCCACCCGTTAGCGCCCCAACACACGTTGCGTACTAGCGGGACCATGCCTGCTTCCGATGCGGCTATGACAACATGTCCACGCTCCGGACCGCCCATGGCTGACGCGTTAGATACGGAGACCATCCCATATGCTGTGGCGCTCCTTCTTGAGAGTGCTGGTTGCAAGTGGGAAGAAGTCATGGGTTGGACCCTGTACCTATTCAGCAACGGCATGAATGAGTACAGGACCGAGAAAGAGAGCGAACAAAAGGCTCAGGAAAAGGAAAAACTCGATGCTATCATGGCACGTGTTCTAGCAGATGAGGAGAAGCGCCGTGAAGTCGAGAAGAGGCCGTTCGCTGGTCGTCTCATTCTCTCCAACCTCGCTGCTGATGTCGACCCAAAGTCCATCTACCAATTCTTTTTCAAATACCAAAGGGACATGTAAGCTGAGTAACCGGTCGATTGTACTAAAACGGGTACTGACGCAGATGCTTGCAGTCGCGGCATTACCCTGCTTCTTGAGCGCGATCCCGTCAAACGGACGAGAACGGCTTATGTCGACATGTCATCTAGGACGGCCGCAGTCTGTGCTTCGTTTGAGTTTGGATACATCTTCGGGTTAAAAGTCGAGAGCAAGTTAGCGGTTGAGTAAGTAGCCGAGGCAGATACGCGCGACTGTGGTACTGTGAATGAGTCCGGATGACTTGTGTGTGTGCTGTGAAAGTCCAGGATGTGCTGTCATTATGTAGGAGATACCAAGTAGAAGTAATCAAACAAGGACCAACTAATAACGTCAGTAGCCCGTTCCTCTCATACCAATCCAAACTTTATTCATACTTCCATTCAGCTTCTGAAATCGACGCGTATATCATGCCATGTGACGTTACGCAAGCTACAGACGAGACTCCGCTAGCTAGTCAGCAATCCAAAAAGATTGGGGGGGGCCTTGATTGGTAATCCCGCAATGCATCTGGAGCTCTCCCGGATCGACGTCCAGCCTGCCATGAGAGCGAGGGCAAAGGAGGGGGAAAAAGCGAAGCTGATTCACAAGCGAAGAGTGGGTTTCCATTCTCTCTCGGTACGCTCGGATGCCGTGTTTCTGACCTGAATCGCTTTTCGCTCAAGCGGAAACTTCGTGTTAGAGCTTTTGCATTGTTTCACGTCAGGAAAGAGAATGAAAGGGGACCAAGAAAGGGGCGGGGGCCTGTGAAGAAGGAGGGATGCAGGGCGTTGAGTAATGGGTCCATGGGTGGTGGTGGTGGTGGTGGTGGCATGATGTTTTCTTGGATCCGATTTATTGATAGGACGATTCGGGGGTGTTAGGTTCACGGAACAAAGTCACGGCAGTGTCTCAGCTCTCCTGTAGGTAGCGAGTCTTTTCAAGCCTTTTCTGGCACGGCAAGGCTTTACACTAAGGGGGAAATGCCGTGTGGCGGGCGAAAAGGGGACCTGCAGCAACAGAGATACGGGGGAGGAGAGGAGCGAACTGGCTGGGGAAAGGCGAACGGGATTGGATGAGGGGGGATCGCGCGCCAGTGGCGGGACGGGAAAGGAAGACGGCGATCAGCATGCACTGGTGACATTTTGGCATTGCAAAATACACCACACCTATTTGGCTGCATGCTGGCCTATCTGAAAGAACAATGGCACGTTTTGGCTACCCCCGGTCGAGCTGCTGCTATAGGCGACGGCTCCACGTGGCTCAATTGGCTGCGGCTAAGCCGCCATTCAATTTTCCAATGCCTGTTCGGCTATGTCCTGCTATCCAACTGTCCGAAATACCCCTTTGGGCAAGGACCTTTAATTTTGCGGGTTAGCATCGCCAGAGAAAAAAAGCCAAACGGATCATCGGTTTGTCTGACCATGACTTGATGGGGCCAACCACAGGTGGTGTTAGAGGGCCCTGGTTGCGTGCCTTACACTGGCGACGCGCGGTGCATGAATTCACCCAAATTTTTGTGCTCGGGTTTGGCCCGTCCTGTGTCCGATCTCGCTCTCTGTCTGTCGTTCGTGCTGTCTCGCGTCTAGAGACATGTCCGAGCGCCGCTGCGCTACCCAGGTGTTTTGCCATTGTAGCATACGCGGAACATTGCGATCGCTCGGGTTGTGGAGTCATGGGATGGCGCAACCCTTGCTAGATCAAGTATCGCACACGTGGGCTAGATCGGGTGCGGGTGAGAATCGCATAGATCAAGACGGGTTCTGTAACACTGTGTGAGAAAAGGGCCTGCACGAAGCAGGTGGATTGGTTCGTCGGTGCCTGACGGATGCATGGACGCTGCGTATACACTAACTTACCCGGGCATCACATTAGGTAGAGTGGTAGGGACATCGCTGCCGGCCCGCGATTCAGCATACCACGCCCAAGTGGCGTCTCACTTCATTTAGCACGGGATATGTAAGGATCCATTGAACCGGATTATGGCCGTCGCGCGGGTCCAATTAGTATGATAGTGCCTTTGAACTTGGAGTTCTAGAAAACAAGCCGTTGCCTCGTTGCTACTATTCCCCTGATTTTCTTTTTTTTCTTTTTCATGAGGCCGCTTTTCTCGTCACTGTGGAGAAGCGCAGACCTACCCTGATCCATGTATCCGCATTGCGCTATCTGAGCGAAGATGGCATCGAACTCTGTCAACCTCGATCCAACTCTAGAGAAGGAATCTCGGGTATGTAAGCGGGACACAACTTAGTGGTTGGTGTGACATGGTTGACAAAGTCTAGGTGGCTCTCGGCCTCGGTATCACAATCGGCTTCACTGTTCTGTCATGCTCCACCGTAGCTCTTCGACTCTACACAAAGTAGGTCTACACAAAAGATTAGTACTTGATGGTTCTAACAATCGTCCAGGAAAGTCATTCTGCGCCATGTCCGTAGCGACGATTATGTCATCCTCCTGGCTCAGATTCTCGGCTTGGGTCTGGCTGCTGTGAATATCATCTGCTTCACTGCTGGCGGCATAGGGCGGCATGTTCAATTCGTCACAGACAAGTTACACATATTTCTGAAAGTAGGACAGAGCCTTCCTGGGAGAAGGCGAACTGTTGGTCACTGACTTGGCGTAGCTAGTTTATTCTGCCATGGCAATCTACAACGCGACACAGATTGCCACAAAAATATCCCTTTTGCTGCAATACAGACACATTTTCCCAAGCCGAACAATGCGGGTCATATGTAATTGGGGCGTGGTGTTCCTCCTAGTGTGGGGAGTTGCACAGCAGTATGTTCATGTTCGTATGGAAACACTTCTGACATCGAAACTTACATACTATTCCCTAGAGTATACACATCGTGCGCCTGCGGAATCATGCAACTCATGCATCCAAAGCAGAAAGCTTGTATCCGACCAGACATGTGAGCAACATAATACTGGCGTCCGACAAGTATTTCAGCTAGCTAATCGAAGCGCAGACCCTTCTTGATCAACGGAGCCATGAACATGGTTACAGACTTTGCCATTCTTCTTGTCCCGGTCAAACCTATTCTTAAGTTGCAGATCAACACTCTGCGCAAGGTATACCTCTTGGCAGTCATGTGCTTGGGTCTCGTGTAAGTGACATCGCTTCCGCCCTTCACTATTAGGATTAGACTGACCCTACTAGTGTATGCGCCATCTCAGCCGTAAGACTCGGCCTGCTCGTCAACACCAAGGGAGTATCCACAGACGGAACGTGGGACATGGCTGTAACAGCCTACCTGTCCATTTTGGAGACAAACCTAGGCATAATATGCGCGTGCGTGCCCACGCTTCGTCCCCTCGTTAAGAAGATTGCGCCCGTCCTGGTCGGCTCATCCAACAGAGACATCACTGGCTATGGAAAAAGCAGCAGACTCGATGACGAAGGCACGCGGAAACACAAGAGTACAGTGGACGGCTCCATCTACATACAAAAGGACGTCAATTTTCACAGCACAACGGAGCTTAGGTCGCCTTCCAACAACGTCAAGGATCCTTACGCCATTGAAGACCGGTCGTCGGATGAGATAAGCCTACAGCAGCTACGGCCGTCCGGTTCAGGGAGGCCGTAGGATGGAAGTTTATGTAATGCCTGAAGACGTACATGACGACTAATATGCACGTAATATGTTCACGACCTAAGCTAAGAGTAATACGATTACTACGGTAATTCACATTTCGATGTTGGAATTTCTTTCGTATCCGTTACACACTCTGGCTGCTTTTCTCTGTCCATTCATGCGAACAGGAGAGCACTCCGCCTTTTGCTCTACCAGGGTTTACGCTATCCCCCTTCGTTTCAAGCTCTCTGCATGGAAAGACTGAAAGCATACACCACTACGGAACGGGAAGCACGAGCGGGAAAACGCAGACTTCCCCGAGCTGGCTTGCTCCCTTTAGAGCAAATGAGATCCAGATTAGCCAGACAGTGTCTCGTGCGATTGACCGCGATGCGTTAGGCTTCCCGCCAGGCTAGTTGAACGCGCGAGTGTGATGTCCTGTGCATCAGGGCACATTGAACACACGAGCCCACGGCCATATAGTTTCATCATGAATCTGTACATGCCAGTAGGATTAAGGTTCTTATGTGCGGTACTTCGTATGCTGCCTCCTGCATGGGGAAGCTTTCTAAGGACAGGGTTCATATCTATGGGTGACGCTAGCGGAACTGAACGAGGTACGGCGAGTCAAGACAAGAAGAACAGCGCAACGTAAACAACGATGAAATCGACGTCCTCAAGCCCGTCAAAATCGGCATCTTCCTTCAACCTGCTGCGATTCCCCGACCAAAAGGATTCACTAAGAGCGCATTTACGCGCGTCTAGCTAGCCCTTTTTCCCGTGTACCGTGCCGTTCCGTGCCACAAACGTACGTCTTCGCGGCACCTCAAACCGGCAAAGAAACGCAGCGAAGGAACAGAGGATCACACCGATCGCGGGATCTGTGGCACAGTTTGTTTTATTGCCTAAATCCTTTCAACAGTCTCTGCAAGACAAAGGTGAAAATGTGGCTGAGCAAGCGCCGACAGACGCCAGTTGACCTGTGCCACAGCCACGGCAATTTCCACTACCGCCTGCTCAATTCCAGTCTTAGGCTGCTGGTTGCCTGAGTATGCGTCGTGCAATCGGCTTGCTTGCGTGCACATGCAGCAAAAGTGCAATTGTAAATGTACCGACAACGAAGCGACTAGAACGGGAGCAAAGCGAGGCGAGGCGAGGCGAAGAAGGCGAGCGTGCCGCCGGCGTCTGTTGCCTCGATGCTGCAGCCGGCGTTTCTCTCGGCTCAATACTAGAACGGGAGTTACGTGCATGTGAGCAAGATGCGAGGCATGGGTTCAACCGTAGGCGTACTATGTGGGCTGCCCTTGGGGTGTTTTTCCAAGAGAGGGAAAGGGCGAGAAGAACCACTCAAGGGTATCTACACCGGTGAGAGCAGTCTCTGGCGGTGTTGGAGTAGGCGCATATCGGTTTTGGAGTTCCTTGTATCGATCGAGCTTGAAGTTGTCGCAGCACAGCAAGGTTGAGAGATCGTGTCATGACGGAATGTGGATAATGGGGTGTTGGAATAGTTACCTAGATAATAATGACTTTCTTTACCTAGCACTTTTTATCACGTAAAACTTTTCCCCGCCCCTCTTACACCAGAACATCTAGACCAAATTAACAAACACAAACTTGCTCCACAATACACCCATCACCCATATTTCCACCCTCAGCCCAATCTCCCCCAGCCTCTCCATCCTGTCTCCAACTCACATGATCTCACACACCCTCGCAGCAAAACTCCCCTAGCGCCGCCCGTCTCCACAGCCCTGGTTAAGCGCCCAACCCTTCGCGCCCCATGTCTCCACCCCTGCCCACCGTCCCGCTCCGGCCTTGCCATTGGCCCCCTCACACAACAGCAGGCGGACGGCCCACACAAGGCACACCACACTACACCACTCCACTCCGCACCCGACCCTTGTCCAGCGCAAAAAGGAAGCGGGAAGGTAACACAGTCTTGGGAATACCTGACTTCCTCTGCTCGGCCCTTGTTCATCCTCGATCTGGGTTTCCCTCCCCCCCCTTCTTTCGTTATACGTATATCAGTCGTGTAGTTTCGTCGCTTGTCTATCTCAATTCCCCCTCTCCCCCTTTTCCCTTCTTCTGTCTCCCTTCTTGTTAAATGTGTGTAGATAGCAAACATACTCCACAGCTACCCCATTCATTTCATAGTACCAGCACCACGGGCAAAGCCCTCGCCAAGCCCTCTACCCCATCGCGCCTTGCGTGATCTCTAGCCACAGACACGGCGGCAAGTGGAGCCTGACTGAGCGAGCGAGCGAGCGACAACACATACATGCATGGTACATACAAGCCTTTTTTTACTCTCTCCATACCACCTACTTTCACGTGTATGCATATGACCACCTCGGTCTGTTTTGAGAAAGAAAAACTCCCCCAGGTCTCATGTAGGAATAGAGGGAAAGAGTAGCTGGAAGTTTAACTGCCAAAAAGAAAAGGCCTGATTGGCCGATCTAAGCGCATCGTACGGTGTTGATGCTTAGTCTGTGTACCCATGTCGTCTTATCTAGAGAGTGATGTGCGTGTTAATTGGGGGGTGGTTGATGGAGGGGGGTTTCGTGCTTGTGCTCCAACTTGCAGTCGTGCACATGGGGGGGACCTTCTGCGGGCAATCTTTCCTGCAAGGCCAGTTCATCAGGGTAAGGACAATCATGTCGAGTAAATGACGGAGCTTTTTTCTCTCTTGTGATTAGGCCGCCTGTGAGGGTTTTTTCCTCTTCACCGAATGGGCAAGTCGCAATCAATGTGGAAAAGGGTGCGGGCGCCTGTCTGGCGGTCTGGGATAACTTCCTTTCTTTTTCTGATTTCGTGCTTCTATGTGTAGGGATGTGAGGTATTATAGTTCTGGGGGTGGGATTTCCCGTGCAGATACAGTATTGGGAACAAGAAAAAAACATGAACTAGAGACTTCGTATCCATTTCCTGTATCTCGGGGCATTTCTCAATTCTCTCTCTGTTAATCTCTCATATACAAAAACCTTGCATGCGCTCATCTCGGAGCAAAGCCAAACAGAAAATATGCGCATACTCATCTGACCCGGCTAGGCCCGCGTACAGGCCCGCTCTCGAGCCAGGCCCTCTTTTACCGCTCTCTCCTACCACGCACCCCTCCCCCCCGGCCCCAAACGTAGCATTCCAGCCAATACAAAAAGGGCCTTGCATGCAGCTTCTGTTTTCTTGCCGCCCAGCACACATACATGACAATCGCGCCCCACGTGCGCGCCCCTCGCTAAATTTCGCCTTTCTGCACCCTTGTTGCAGGCAGTCTGATAAACTCCAAGGGAGAGAGTTAATCAATATACCCGCCCACGTACACCCCTCCCCTCCATCGCGCTCAGCCTATTGGTGCACCAGGGATGCGCTGGCGCCAATCGCCCCGCAACCCATTGAGTGGTATCCTGCTAAGAAAAACATGGTAATGGTAACAAAAACTTGCCCAACGCCGAATGATAATATTTTCCGCCGTGAAAAAAGGTGTCGTGAGAAGAAGGACGTGGCCGTAACGTCGTTCCTCTATTCATCGTTGGGGGGTGTGATACTAAACATAAGAAAGAAGAAGAAGAGGTGATCAAAAGACAGCAGTAGAGTAATTGTGGTAGATTGGCGATTGTGGATAGTGTTAATGTGGTGTGATGATTGGAAAGTAATGTTTGCGATCGGATCGCCTGGACCCGAGAGTATTAGTTGAATGGCCGGGTGATTGGTGTAAGTCGTGTATAATGTCGGCGGTTGATGTTTGGACGAATAGAAAAACTAGGCGCCGTGTGTATGTGGGCGCCAATGCAGGGCGTCAAGGAGCATCGTAGCGTAGCACAAGCAGTTGCGTCAACACCCATGCTCAACCTGACCTTGCAAAGCCAGTTGTGTCTGCGTAACAGCGGTGCGTCGCTACTCGATCTTTCTTCTTTTCCCGCGCGGTGCGGGGTCGATTTGTGGAAAGTGTGGCGCTTTTGCGTCGACGGGCGTGCGACTGTAAGTCACTGTCCTCGTCACAACTTCGCGCACGCTGACGCGCCTTGAGCGACCAGTCTTCTTCTCCGCGTCCCACGTCTTGGGCGATGAGACTGCAGAGAAGGGTGATTGGATGGACTTTGCGCTTGCAGGCGACCTTACTGCTGCAGGCGAATAGGGGGATGGAGGGATGTAAAGGCGGGGTGTCCGCGCCGAGTGTGGCCGTCTGAAGGGTGATGGAGGTGGAATGGTGACGGTCTGGACCTTGGTTGGTGGCGCAGACATTGGTGGTTCTTTTGACTCCTCCTTGGAAGCGTCGCAACTGCTGCAGCTGCTGGATCTTGACGTTGCTGGCGAGTCCTTGTCGGCTGGGGCAGATGTCGAAGTGAATGACGCACTCGAGGCCGCTGATGTGATTGAAGGGGTACGGCTCTCTCCAAAGACAAACCTGGAACTAGTACCGGTGGACATGGGGCTTGAGAGAACAGGTGACAGGTTCTTGAGGAATTCCAGGTAGGCTGTGGGGGGAGTGATGGGAGTCTTGAGATCTGAGTCTTCCCGTTTAATGTTGGCAAAGATGGGCGTCGTGGCAGAAGTGACCATGGGCGACCTGAGTTCTGACGGGTAGGTGGCAGACATGGGAGTCTTGAGCGTAGACAGTGTCGGCTTGGAGTCGGTGGCAGCCATGTTGTCGAGAGACGGATTGAAGTGGTCTTGAACGAGTGACGGGCTGGCGGGCTGTGCTATGCCTTCTTCCACAGCAAAGTGGAAAAGTTGGAGAGCGAGGCAGGCAGACAGGTACCTATAGGCGCCTGGGGAAGGGCGTGTTTATTGTATGTACGATGACACTAGCTTGACGCGGATGCGCTGTTGTCGTTGGCCGCTGTATGGGTCGGGTGGGGTTATTTTTGGGCGCGAAGAGGCCCAGCGTTTCCTAAGCGCCGAGGGCAAGGATATGCAGGCCCCGTGCACTGGTGAACACCTCCACCGGGATTCGATTCGCTGAGCTCAAATGTGCCGTCCCTTCGGCCCCTGCAGGTCTCGAGACTCTGACCGGCTGGTTGCCGTGTCTGATTCGTCGCGCTGCTGACGGATGTGTGATGGTAAAGGCGGATGTGCGGGAGGCCAAGCTCGTAACCTGAAGCTGAACGTGGCGACCTGGTAGTACGGTATAGCAAAGAAAAACCTGAGACAAGCTGGCTGAGACGCTGGCGTCAGATGATGAGCAGAGATGGGTGTAGCAAGCAAGTACAGTAAAGGTGCTTCAGGATAGTCGGTGCTGCTGCATACAGACCGGAGTTGTGTGTGGGCTGTGCACTCTCCTCTCGGGGGAGCACTACATGATTTTATGTCTTGCTCGCAGCCGCTGTCTATCTCCATGCTGCTCACGAGAATGCGCGCGCTTCCGTCTGATACCTTGCCTCCGTCCTTCTGCCACCTATTCCACGCACCCAGCACCTGACTCTGGTTCGCCGTTGAAACAATCACGACCAGCGCTTACACATGGCTCTTCCTGGGTGCCTATCACGTTGTCCAAACAGGTCTTCGACCACGATATGTACGGGTATGCGGCGATCCGCCCGCCTGCCCTTTGTTACACTGCACGTAGCTGGTCAGCCAATGACCGTTTCCTGCCATATGCAAGATGAAGCCACGCGCGGATACTCCGACCGTGCGGTCCAAAAAAAAGTCCAGTGCACCATCCTCGGGTCCTCCAGACAGTGGCGACCGAGGAGGCCGGTCCAAGTTCCGTTGTGCCCCGTTCCAACCAGGAATCCGGCTGTCCCTTTACCAGACCCGACCAACAAGGGCCGTTAGGTCACTATTCAGGTGTACCTCGTCTTCTCTGACAGGGCTCACGGCATCGCCGACCGTAATAGTGGGGTTCTGCGCAATGGGTGACGACACATCATTCCATGGCAGATGGCATGTGTGCTCTCCAAAGTAAACGCGGCCGTCGAATCGGCGTGTTTTGGAAAGCGTCACAAACGGTTCTTGGTTTCTTTCAGCGGTTTGCTGGTCAATGCAAACCATTTGGCACCTTCGACACGCTCCTAGCATCTCAAAGTACTGCCGGCCAATCTGAAGGTAGCGCCAGTCGTCCTCCGCATATGGGTCCTCCAGCCCAGGCGGGTAGGCTGGGTTCTCCGCAACCACAATGTTGGCTCTGAACACCTCTGCTTGAGCCGCCTTGCCGCCCTCTGCTTTGATTAACTCGTTCAAACGGTTGAGGCTTGATCGCGAAATAGTAAGTATAGGACTCTCATTCGCCAGCAAGATAGGCTTCGAAACGCACGCGCCAGGCGTAACCGGAACCGTTTCTGGGAAAGCGCCGGGCACTCGCATAGCGCCCGTCTTCTGATACTTTTGGAGATGCGCTTTCGAATGTCTCGATACGCCGTTTCCATTGCCAACAGCGGGGAAACGCGCTAAGTAGCAAGGTACTCCAAGAGCCTGTGTAAAGAAGGCTGTTATATCGCTCGACCTGTACGTCCTGGCCTGGATGGCGTCTCCACATACTTTGGCATTGGCATCTCTGTACGCCGTATCTTCTGTAAACAGCCGTGGGTCGGCTGAAAGAGGAACAGTGATCTCATGCTGAATAGCCATGTCTTGCAATGCACCCGCCAGACTCACTCGTAACAAGCCTTTTTCAAGGTCAATACTTGGACGTATGAGAGCCATCTTTGGGTAGCGCTTTTGGCTCAGTGCTGCTCCTGTTCCCTGATGGACAAGACACCATTCGCGGTCCCATGCAAGTCCCTCTGGGCGTACTTCCCACGGTGTACCCGGCGGTACGCTGAACCCTGCGCAGCTTTTTATAGGGTAGACGCATAGACTCTCCACATGTAGGCGGCTTTGCGTTGGTGGCTCCATATCAGCAATTGCTATTGGAGGTGCCTCAGACTTAGGGCTTTCTTCCACGAAAAACTCGTGTAAGAAGGTAACAAAGCACTCTACATCTGATAGGGTACTCATTGCTCCAAGACTGACACGTATGATACCAGTTGGTTTTGCGCGAATGATGTCGTCGTCATTACCACACCGCTGCCCAGCCGAAAAGTTTTCACGCATCTCCCATGGCGCCAATCCGAGCGATGATGCAACGCCACCAGGGTTGCAGAGTCCTCCAGTTCGAAGTTGGATGTTCTTGATTGCTGCCAGTTTCTCCACCTCTGCGTTGCTAACCCAGCCACCATGTTGGTTTTGAAGATTAAAGGCAACAACTGGACCTTGGGTAAGCGAGTCCCCATACGTGGACGATGGGTCCTTGTAGACGTGGCAGACCTCACGACCATTGCCGTGCCGTAATGACAAGAGTCCTTGGTGTAACCTTGAGGCAAGGAACGTAGTGTGCCTCGAGATTCTCTCCAATGACGTGTAGAGTTCTTCGTGAATGGTCATTGCGCTATCAAGCGCCATGATACTATGTATTGGCAGAGTGCCATCCTCTAGCTTTTCGTGTAGCGAGTCTGCCTTCTTTGCATGCCACTGCTCCTTGAGGCACACAACCATGTCGACAGTGCCACCACCAAAATAGCGCCGCTTGTCGAATATTGATGCTGATGCTTGCCTGACGATCAGTGCGCCAAGATCGGGAAACCCGAACATCTTGTACAAGCTCAGGACTGTAAAGTCGGGTGCCTCATCAGAATTACCCAGATCAAGCGGCGATGTAGAAACCAACGCAGCAGCGTCTAGCAGGGTATATACGGTGTTTGCCTTGTTGGTGCGAATGCGGCATGACCAATTTAGCGGTAGGCGACGCCCGTTCATGTTGGATTGTGCTGGATATGCGAATAGTTGCGCAGAGCCACACTCATTTTCGTCGCTGTCGATCCATGTATTGACCTCGTCATCTGAGGCGAAGCACCGGTGCTTGGTCGCACCCTCACGTACGCCTATCAAGCTCGTATGCGCATCGCGATGGTAGCCATACCAAAATCCTTCGTCTTGATCGCGAAATGCTTCCATGACTAACTTGATCCCGGCGGTAGCGTTGGCGACAAAGACGACATCAAACTCTTGTGGGTCGGCATTGAACATTTGTAAGAGGCGTAATCGCACATCCTCAATCCGGCGTGTGGTTAGTTGGGAGGCGTTGGAGGCAGAGTGTGGATTGCCGTATAAGTTGGCTACCATATCGGCAGAGAACCGCTCGATCAGTGACTTGGAGTAGAGTGTAGTTCCTGCATGGTCAAGGTAGGTTGTATCTGCTGAGTATGAGCGGCCTATCCTTGAATCATCGGGGTACACCCACCGTGCAACATGGGATACTCTCTAGCCCGGAGTTCCTCGATCGCGTTGTTATAACCGATGCAGTTTGTGTCGTCCATAGCGCCCGATGTGTCTGGCTGCATGCGACAGAAAGCTTTGTTCATCCGTAGCCACTTGAATAAGAGGAAGGAAGAGCAGAGTTTGCAAAGAAACCCATTTGTTCGTAGCTGAGCGCGCCGTTTGCAAGAGTGGGGGAGACGCGAAGGCGAATCGCGGAGTTGTGACCTGCGGGCCTTAGTTGCGGCCGGTCCCGAACGCTCGGAAATCCGCCGTCGTATCCATGCACGGTACACTAAAACTGTACACGCCTGGTACCTTGATAAGACATATACGCTTGACTGCATATGAATAGAACGGGTGAATATCGGCGTTACTGGGACATCATACCAAAATGTAATGTTATTCTCTATTTTCCAGAGTCTAGTCTATCAGGAAACAATCCCTATGTCTAAGTGCACACGCTAAAATCATATCAATAAGATGTCGGCCGTACTTTTCGGTTCTAAATATGTAAGGAGGTACTATCCTTGCCACTTCCTGTGGACCCTGAATCCTTCATCGCGCTCTTTGTTTCCAACGAGAACAAGGTGCTCATACCAACCTGACCCTCACAAAACGTATTCTCCTAGCCTTCCCATGAGAACGTGGGTTCGGTATCAAGACCGTGCCTTGGGCAGCTGCGGTCAGACGTTTATAGCTGCTTCTCCTCCCTAGCTTTCTTCTCAGCAGCTATCGTTGCCTTTGCCGTTCTCTCCTCTCTCAACGTAGAGTACACCCAAAGCCAGATCGCGACCTCAATAAAGCCCCAAGTGAAGATGATGCTATTGTTCAAGCTTGCACCTGTGCTCGCTCTGAAGTCGACACCCTTTGCTCCAAACAGACCGCCTTCCTTGAACGCGTATGTGTAGCCGGTTAGGCCAAAGAGGAAGAGTAGGCGCACGGGTGCTTGGAGACCCCAATACTCGTCTGAAATTTGTTCGTGAAGCGAAAGAGATGCCAGATCGCTAATGCCGATAAAGGCGAAGAGGACGGCTAGGAAGGCTGTTGCCGCGGAGGGTTTACTGAAGTCACGGGGAGCAGGCTGTAATCAATTAGCTACTCTGTTGACCAGTGGAATATGTCATCATTCAATGGCCGGCCACGCACAAGTTGCATTGACTGCCCAAGTACAAGCACGATGCCTTGGTTTGCGATCAGAGCGGGATTCTTGAGCAAGGCGACTGCAAGAGTAAGGTGGAACAGCGATAAGCTGCGTATCATGGTGTTGGATGATATTATCGCCATTTTGGAAGATGTAGATCTGCGATTGAGACGGATTTGGACAGGCAATGGACAATGTTGTTGCAACAATCGGTGTGCAGACCTTCGCGTCCCATGTCGTCTCGGACAACGCTCGCTAAACTCCGACCGCATCCTTGTTGCCAAGCCCGAGATGGTACCTTAATGATAACACGCTTTAAGTCACGCAGCGGACTCGATTTCTCTTTCACACTCCTCAGCATGGACATGGAGAAGAAGGTCGACTTTGTAGCCAGTGCTGCAACCCACCATGATGGCACTAAGAGACGGCGCGTATGCAGCTCAACCAGTATCACCTTCTCTGCAGTGCTTTTGTTCATCGTCTTTGTACTATGGTCCGCAGACATCCGAGGCCTATTCTTGTCACCTCATAAGCACACATGTCGGAAGAACCTGACGGTCGAAGAAAGGGCTGTCAAGATACTCAAGGAAAACCCGCTTATCGGTCAGTGTCACCAATCACTACCAGTTTTTGCTTATCCTGACGTTGCGGAGATGGCCATAATGATCTGATGATCTTGATTCGGATGCAATACCAGAACCACATCTATAAAGAATCTGGAAACGACTTTGCCCAGAAATTCGAGAATGGAGGGCTCGCACACCACGTCGATATTCCACGCCTAGAAAAAGGAATGCAGGGTGGAGCATTCTGGAGCGCATTCTGGCCTTGCCCTGTGGGAGACAGCACTAACTTCTCTGACACAAGATATTCTCACAGTAAGCCAATCCCCTAACTTTTGCGCACTTGAGTTCTAATTATCTCAGTTGTCAAATCTACGCTTGACCAACTCGATCTCTTCAACCGCCTTGGTCAGACTTACCCTAAGTATTTCACGCCGACAAGAAACAGTGCGGAAGCTGTCAAGGCTTTCGAAAAGGGCAGCTTCATTGCTCCCGTTATCATAGAAGGTTTGCATCAAATTGGAAACTCTATTTCCACACTACGTCTGTACCATCAGCTTGGAGTGCGCTATGCGACGCTGACCTGGAATTGTCATAACAAATACGCCGACGCCGCTGTCGAGATGGCCTCTGATTGGTCTGCCCATATTGCTAAGCCTTATTGGAAAGGCCTGAGCCCAGCAGGCAGAGACTTGGTCAAGGAGATGAATCGCCTTGGTATGCTAGTCGATCTGGCGCATGTCAGTCAGGACACGATGCGCGACGTCCTTGTAGGAAACGGCTCTTCTCAATGGAACGGCAGTATTGCACCTCCCATCTTCAGTCACAGTTCAGCCTATGCAATTTGCCCACACCCGCGTAACGTACCAGACGACATACTCCAGCTGGTGAAGCAGCGCAACTCTCTCGTCATGGTCAATTTCAACCCAGACTTTATATCCTGCAAAGCGTCTCAAACACCCGATGCTTTCCCAGAATATGTGCCGGAGAACAATACTTTGGCGCAGGTGGTAAGGCACATCAGACACATAGGAGAACTGATTGGATACGATCATGTTGGCATCGGCACAGATTATGATGGTATTGAGGCTACGCCAGAAGGGCTCGAGGATGTATCTAAATTTCCCGACCTTATCGCGGAGCTGCTGAGGCAGGGAGTTAGTGACGAAGATGCGGCAAAGATCGCTGGGCGCAATTTGCTCAGAGTATGGAGTGAAGCGGACAAGGTTGCGGGCGAGCTGCAGAAAACCATGTTGCCATTGGAGGATGATCTGGGGGATCCATTTTAAACTACAAAATATGTAACGCATGCAACTTGTGGAATTATCGGAAAAAGATGCCAAAGGCTCCTAGATACCAAGTTCTCACTTGGCTCGAGCACTACCATCCTCAACTGTCTCATCCGACTCTTAGCACTCACGCGAGAACATGTTTGCCCTTGACAGAACGTAATTACTTTTTCGTCGAATATTTGGTCGATGTGACATCAAATGCACAGGTTAAGTGGCTGAGCTTAACCTGCAGGACAACATCACCCCACATTTGGAGTGCCTAGCTCTTGGCAATCCGGTACCACATGCAACGGCAAGAGCTCACAGGTGGGAAGTATATAGCTTCCAAATGCCTTTACTCGCTCTTTCTTCCTTTCTGTCTCTTTATCTCTCGCCTCTCTACTTGAAGTAACGAGTTTAGTCCACCTTGCAACATCCCCACGCCCTTACTTCAATTAATCCCATCGACCAAGCAACCACAACAACATCAAATATAAGAAGCTAGTACAAAAGAGCAAACAATGACCCAACCTAAGCTCAAAACCACAATCGCCATCCTCGGCTGCGGCGACGTAGGCTCCACACTCGCCTACACCCTGGTCCTCAACCCAATTTGCTCCGAAGTGATTCTCGTAGATCCCAAGACAGCCCTCCTCGAAGCCCAAGTCCGCGATCTATCCGACGCCACCTACCGCGGTGGTAGTGGCGTCCGCGTCCGCGCTGGAAACCACGCCGATGCAGGCCAAGCCGACATCATTGTGATCACAGCTGGCGCAAAGCAGAAGCCAGGAGAATCGCGTCTATCACTGCTCAGCCGCAACCTGCACATCCTAGAGAGCATCTTTTCTTCCATGGCACCAATCAATCCGCACACAATTCTCCTGCTTGTCGCGAATCCAGTCGATATCCTGACGTATTTTGCGCGCAAGTTGAGTGGATTGCCGGAGAGCCAGGTGCTGGGGACGGGAACGAGCCTGGATTCAGCAAGGCTGAGGGGAATTCTGGCGGAAAAGGCAGATGTAGCACCGAATAGTATCGATGCGTATGTACTGGGTGAGCATGGGGACAGTCAGTTTGTAAGTTCTGCTCTTTTGATGTCGAACTCCTCCTACTCTGCTTCTGCAAAACTACTTTCCAGTCATTCAGAAAATACCTGGAAGACATCTTCAGAACTCAGTCATACATGCTCAAAGCGAGAAACGATATATCATCACACACAGTACCCATCTACTAACAGTTTCCAGATCGCATGGTCTTCAGCCACAATCGGCACCACGCCTCTATCACTGGCCCTCCCTCCCTCAACTCTGACTACAGAATTCAAAGCTAGCATCGCTGATCATACACGCGGCGCGGCTGGTGCCATCATCGCTGCAAAAGGCTGCACGGCCTTCGGCATCGGCAACATTGCGGCTAGCATCTGCAAGTACATCCTATTCGATTCACGATCTGTACGACCACTTTCATTTTACCAGCCGGAGCTAGGCTGCTGTCTCAGTATGCCGGCCATAGTGGGGAGGAAGGGCATTGTGAGGGCGATGCCGATCCAGCTGAATGACGAAGAGCAGGCGCAGTTAGAGGCTTGTGCTAAGGGACTGAGGGGTGTGATTGAAGGGGCTGAGAAGGAGTTGAGTGCGGATCGGGTGCTGGAGGAGGCGTTGAAGGCGGACAAGGGGGCTTGAGGTTAAAAAAAAGGCGGCAGTTTAATTCTTCAGAGTCTAAAGTAGGCTTTGATGGTCTTTGCTATGTTACGAGGGACACTTTGTTTGCCAGTATATTGATATCAACTTTCTAACAACACAACACTACATCCCCAGATGTCCCCTCAGCTTCTCCAACACCCCCGCAACTACCTTTTCGTTCTTCCCTTCCTGTCTCTTACTCTCCCTCGTCGCCACCTTCTCCAACTGCTTCGCGATATCCTTGTTCTCCTCATTCATCCAGTACGCGTCTGCACGCTCTACAAATCGGACAAACGCCTCAAGCACAACCTCTTTACCTTCCCAACTCTTTCCACTAAGCGCCTTATCTAACACCGGCCAAATACTCTTCGCAGTCGCAGGCTCAATCTTCTCGCTACCAACAGCATTGGTGATCTGCAGCACACAGTCCGCCACCGTCTTTGCAGCCGTGTGCTTGATAGCCCACTGTCTGCTTTCAAGGTGCGTGTCGGAGAGAGCGAGGATCTCTTTCAGGTAGAGGGACACAGCGCGTGGACCGGCGACATGGTCATCCCATGTTTCACCGAAACTCTTACGAACCTGCTCTTCGGAGTCGTGTTTGGCTAGGAAGATGAAAGGAAGGAACTCGGCGGCAAAAGAGTTGAAGCGGTCCGTTGCATGTGAGCTGATAGCGCGCATGATGTCTGCGGCCAATAGACGGTTTCTATCGCTGTTTTCCTCCGACTCGAAGTAGAGTTTGTTGACGAATGCAAAAGTGGAGAGAATCTGCTTGTCGGATGCTAGTCGCGCGAGGTATCCCACTGCTGCTGCGTACGAAGAGCTAACTGTCTCGTTGCGATCGTGGATTTGTTTCTGGATAAGCTTCAGGAACCCGTCGGCATAGGGGTTGAATAAGAAGCGGTGGCGTGTAGAAAGTGTGACCAGGACTCGTGAACAGCCCACTTTGGATGGCAAGCCGACTGCGTTCTTCATTGCGGCTTCAATACGTGGGACTAACGCAGCCATAGTGTCTGCGTCTGCGAGGTCCAGACAGCGCTCCACGGATTCTGTCAATGGAGACTGACGCACGCTTGCGAGGCGCATGTCGTCAATCTTTTGCTCGGTGAGATTGTATTTGCTGGCGTTGAGATGGACATAGTTGACTGCTTCAGGTTCCAAACTACTGAGCAGGCCAAGCAAGCGCTCAACTAGCTCTGGGACATGTGGATTGAGTGTCTTCGCATTACTCTTCTTGACAATCTGGAGGAGTGTGTGCACGGAAAAGAGTCGGACCTCTTCGGCCGACGACTCCAGTCCGGAGGTGGAAAAGAGAAATGGTATGACACGTTCAAGCTGGACGGTCGCAGACTTCAATGATGCATCTCCAGCCTCCAAAGACCGAGTCAAGATGCCAGTCAAGACACGAGCAAGAGACGCTGCAGCGACACGAACCGTCTCTTTGATATCGTCCAGGACTTTGAAGGTCTTTTCCCAGATGGTATCCAGGTACTTCTCATACTAGGAGATATCATTAGTTCAGGTATTTCAGCAAGTGCACTTTCTCACCTTCTCGATGCCACGTCCTTGAACGAGGTCTGCAATGGCTGCGCAGGAAGCCTGGCGAACTCGCCACTCTTTTGTGAGGATGCTGACAAGAAGGTCATCCATAATTGCGTCAAAATGCTTATCTATGGTTGCCGAAGACTCTTTGACGAGGGCGTTCCAGATATCATTCATTGAGCGCTGCACATTAGGGTTGGGATCAAATCTACACTTTGATCAGTATGAACCGGAAACAAATCTCCCTGAGATACCGTACCTGTACCGATAGAGCTTCGGATAGAGCTTAGGGTTTTGTGCAAGATAGCCGTCGACACTTGAGTCTGAGAAGATGTTGCTTAATCCAAATCGGCCGAAAGCAGCTCGGCTGGACCAAATCGAGTTATGAGAGGCCATAGACATGAAGCGGTAAACCAAACTGGAGTCACCGACTTCGGCTGCCAAGTTCAAGATATCTTTGTATGTGGTGATTGAGCCGTCGCCAGTAGGTAACGCACCGGGCTCGAAGAGTTGCGTATCATCCGTGACCGTGCCAGCCATCTTGGACTTGTTGTCCGAGAACGAGCCCACTAAATCACGGACAAGGTCATCCTTGAGCTGACGGTCTCCCTTTTCATACACAAGTCCCAGTCCTCGTGAAGCTGCCTCTTGCACGACTTCGTCGCGATCAGAGAGACAACTCTTGAATGCCACCTGACACTGACCAAGATAACCTTGCATCTCGGGTTTATGGCCGCAGTACTGTAGCAGACACAGCAACCATATCACAGAAGCCTTCTTTAACGAAGGTTTTGTCTGCACACAGCCCTTGAGAGTCTTTTCTAGTACCACACCAAGGGTCTTTTCGCGTTTCGGTCCAGATGGTGTCTTGAGAGGTGCATCCCAGGGCTCCAATGGTTGGTTCGGATCTAAGACATCTAACTCAGCAGTCAAAGCTTCCGAGTCCCACCCACTTGCAAAGCAGCTGAGTGCTTCGCCGACCGAAAAGTGGACTTCTGGCTGTCGCACCTCGTGAAGCTCATACAGCTTATCTTGTATAGTCTTATAGTCGAGTGCATCCTCAGAGCCGGCCTCAGCTTCCTCGGTGATCATAGAAAAATGACCCAGTGCTAATATTGCAGTTGTTGTACCCGTTTTAGCAGAATCATAGATATGCTGGGCGATATCTTCGACTTTGGCATATTTGGACAGCAGGGAGGGTGTGATCACATAAAAGAGACTAAGCTGATCGATGCAAGAAAAGGCTGCATTCTTCAAGGTCGCGTCCCGAGACTCTTGCATGATGGCCACAAGGGAACGCAGCAGCGAGTGAATAGGATGGTCATCCGCAATGGCCGTGGATGGGATATTGCCCCTCCAGAATGCTCTGCTGTAATAGTAACCAAGTGCAAGGATGATACCACTGATTTGATTTATGTCAGCGCCAACAGCTGTCTTCCAAGTTTCCAGCTTTTCGAAGAAGGCGGCTTGGTCGCTTTGTAATGCATTCTGATCAACATTCTCATGCGATGCTAACATGCCATACGCATGAGCAGCAGCAAGGCGCCGAGCGGGATTATTGGATAAGATGGATCGTTGCAAGTCGCGGAAATCCTGGACAACCTTTGCCTGTACCCAGTGACGCTGCGGGAGCAAGGAAAGAATTCTCACCAAAGTTGTGCCAATATCTCCAATGTCGCTGACATCGTCTTGTGTGAGCCTGTCAAAACTAGCACGTAATATTACCGCCAAAGAGCGAGCATGGGAGTCGTTTGCAGCGTATGCTCGGAATGCTTGCCGCGCACGCATGTCCGTAGTCATCTGTGTATCAAGCTTCCTTTCCCAGTCCTCTGGGATGTCCTGATCCATTTCTTTCTCGACCAGAGCACATTGCATAGCTACACTCGAGCAGAAACTGATAACAGCCGGCAGCGCCCCTGGGAATTGTTGGGTGAAATACCGAACCTGCACAAGAACGTCCTCGGAAGGATCGATGTCCATGGCGTCAGCATCCTGCCCCTGTTGAACGATGATAAAGTTGACTAGTTTATCAAAGTCTGGAAAAGTCAATTTGCTCTGCTCGCGCTCGCCGGGCGGTGTGTTTGACATTCTGAACCAGTAAGGATCAAGGCCTCGCCTTCCCTCCTCTACCAACTCGTGTCGATCACCGGGACCTCCGCTGATAACGAGGATGTCTATCCATCGCGCAAGCACGTCTTCGTATGGAAGACAGCGGTTTGCGAAACGCGTGGCAACATAGCGAGTACTTCTTGTGAACCTGTCCGAGGCTGGCGTGTTATCCTGGTCGACGGTGGCATATCGAAGCAGTATTTGCCTAAACCTAGGCATGATTGCGGCATCGAACGGTTTGGAGAACGCTCCAAGGACTGAAGAAAGGGCTTCTTCTATACTAACCGCCACATCTTTACCAGCTGAATCTTCACGCAACGATCGGAAGAGAAATTCTAGAAGGTCAAGTGATGGCTCCAACAGTATTTTTTCTGGGGCAGCTTTGGCCAAAAGTCCAATGGTTTCATAACCATAACCTCGCAGTTCCATATCTTGGTCACGATCCGGAACCGGCCAGCCTTGATCTTGAATAAAAGCTCTCAAGTTTCCGACAAGACTTTCGGCGACTTGAGACAGGTCAGACGCTGCTCCACGTCGGGCGACGAAGTTGACAAGAGAAAAGATGGCTGAGCGAAATTTTGAAGCCTCCCTTCCAGCAGTCTTGTTGGTCGCGTTCAGCTCGGGGGAAAGAAGGCCTTCCTCAACGATCCTTGCTATTTGACGTGGATATGCCGTGCATTTTACAGACTTGGAGAGCACAGTCAATATCTTTATCCGTAGCGGCGTCTTTACAGGGAGCGGCCCGCCAGCTGAGCTGGAGCCGAAATAGAACTCAAACAAACTCTCTACGAGTTCCGATTGCTCAAGATCCTTGGATAGCATAACGCGCTTCAGTGTATCTTCACCGACCTCTGATATCCTGGAGTTCGTATCCGCAGATGCAAACAGCGCCGGGAAGAACTTTTCGTCATCTTTGAACAACCCACTTGCCATGAGCCGGGCAACCAGAGCTTTTGATTCAGCCAAATTCAAACCAGCGTCTGCGCTAGGATCCCAAGCGTCTGGCTTTCCTTGAAGGGTGAGGAATTTGTACTCTTCGGAAGACAGCCCAGGACATTGCAAAGACGCCGTGTCTTGTGGGCTACTTGCCCGAACAATGGTCAATAGAAGCAACTTTCCAAACCACTTGGAAAGAAAAGCTGCATCGTCATCTGATAGGCCTAGTGTTGTCCTGAGCTCATCGTCTTCTTTGCTTCCCCGAAGCGGTAGCTTGAAGAGAACCAAAAGGCGCAGGATAAGATGAAACAATTGAGAAGCATGCTGTTCTGATTTTTCATAGTCCTTGGCAATACCTCGGAGGAGTATGGGGAGAAGCTCTAACCGCTCAGCTACAGTAAGACGTGAAATGCCCTGCTGAATATATAGAATGTCGAAATGTCGGATAAGAGCAACATGGGCATTGTCTTTGTATTGCTTCAAAAGCGCGCTCACGGGGAGCTTGATATCTCTTTCAAGCTATGTCAGCGAGTAATTTTGAATGATTCTAGCAAATAGGGGGAGCGTACTGGGACTTGATGCGCGTATTGATATGCTGGCAAATGGAAATAACCTAGGAAACCCGCTATCAGCGGTGGGCGAGGGAAGGCAAATGCCGCGGCAAGTGCCCTTGATCTCAAGTCTTACCTTGTTTCGCACCGCTGCACTATCTGAGCCGAGCTTGAGAAGCAATGGGGCGAGATAGGTCTTGAGCAGGTCTTCGAGTTTCTTGTCTGAGCTGGCAAGCGCTATGCGCATTTCGACCTTCCCCACGAGCGAGAGCTCCTTGGCTTCTGGCGACAGTTCTGTCGCCATGTTGAAAAATCCGGTAGTGTGTGGTAATGTTGAAGCAGATGGAGAGGAGGACGCAGCGATTTTAGTGAATAAACAAGGGCTCCGATTATGACAGCAAGCACGGCAGGCAGATATGGAGGACGTGTTCCATTAGCTGACAGAAAGTCGGATGACTAGAGGCGGCGAAGCCCGGAGGCGTGTAGTGTATTGGCCCTGGCTAGAAAGGCGTTTCTGGAGCCGCTTGGGAATGGGATTGCCACATGTCGCGTGTCGGACATTCACCTGAGAGGCGACAGGGATTCGGCCGCACGGGGCCCCGAATGACGCAGTCGCCGCTGCCTGCATTCTCTCCCTTTCTGAACTGAACCACCACTGCGCGTCTTCGACGTGATTCCGCCACCATCGACGTCTTCTGCACTCAATCCACCCCTACGATCCCATCAACTGCAGCACTTCGCCCCTCTCGCCCTCACCCTGCACCAGCGCCCCTCCCCCGCGGTGCTCCCGTGCACCAGAACAGCCAAACAAAGCGAGCTTGTGCCTGCGTTGTACATTCACCGCCACCGAGCCTCATCTTCACCCAAATCCTGCAGCTTCGCCGTCTTGTGTGCATAGAGGATCCAACCGTCGTTCGTCGAGGGTTTCATGGGTACATGAATTGCCCCACCACCGGTCGACTTCCACCGCAATCGCAACCGCCACACAGAATTCTTAATCCACCGCACTCTGCACAACTGCCGCTCACGACCCGAGCAAACTCCCTGGAATAGCTCTCCGTACTCACAAGGCTTTCCGCTCTCTGCGCCGCAAGCTCAAGCACACCGCCCTCCGGCCAACACTTCGCATCACACATCTCCACCGACGAGCGAAACGCGAACACGCGCCCAAGATGGACGAAGAATCTGTCCTCAACTTCTGCAGCATCACTTCATGCGACCCTGACAAGGCCGCACAGTACCTGCGCTTGACAGATGGCAACTTTGAGCAGGCCATACAACTCTTCTTCGATGCCCCAGGGCTCGACTTCACTCCCGCCGCACCGTCACAGCCCCCCGCCGCCGCCTCTTCTGCCCAGAACCCTATAAACATCGATTCTGATGATGACATGGAATTTGATGCCACTCCGCAAGGCACAAACCAGCCTGCGCGAACCCAACCTGGTATCGAGGATGACGAAGCCATGGCACGGCGGTTACAGGAGGAGATGTACGGCGGCAGTGGCTCCGGAGGAGCTGCCGTCGATGAGGTTCGCGCGCCCATGCAACGAACTACAGAGACATTGGTCGGTCCTGGCTCCAACTGGGGGCCTGCCGAAGACGAGGACATAGACGCCATGGTCCAAGAACAGCTCGCTCGCAGGCGAACAGGTATGTCATAATTCTCATTTTTATAGTTTCCAAAATGTACTCATCCTGCCAATTTAGGCCGTGCGGGTATTTTCAACCAACACACAACTCATACGAACGTCTGGGACAACACTACAGACTCGAGCACTCGGCGACGCGAGCTTGCAACCGCAACGGGAGGTGCTTCCGAGCAGTCGTCTAAGATGAACATGCTCGCAGAGCTCTTTCGCCCACCCTTCGAAATAATGTACCAGGGATCATGGGAGAAGGCGCGAGATATGGGCAAGGACGAAGAGAAGTGGCTGCTTGTTAACATTCAAGATCCAGCAATCTTCGACTGCCAGCGCCTCAATCGGGATATCTGGAAAAACAAAGATATCAAAGAGACTGTTCGGGAAAACTTCATTTTCTTGCAGTACGCAAAGGATGACCAGCGTGGGCAACAGTATATGAATTACTACTTCCATGCTCGCGACAGCTCAGACGCATACCCGCACATTGCCATTGTCGACCCTCGGACTGGTGAACAGGTCAAAGTCTGGTCTGGACCACCAATACTTGAGGCAGTCGAGTTCCATGCCCAACTCCACGAGTTCCTTGACCGCTACAGCTTGAACGTAAATGCAAAGAACCCGGTAGCAAAGCGAAAGTCAGAGTCAAAGAAGAAAGATGTCAACCGTATGACCGAGGAGGAGATGCTGGAAATGGCGCTACAAAACAGCTTGGAAAACGGCAAGGGCCCCAAGGAAGACGATCCAGACGCTCTTACGAAATCGACGGACAACATCAAGGGCAAAGGCAAAGCAGAAGAAGCCGCGCCAGAACCAGAGCCAGAGGCAGCTCCGTCAAACCCTGCTTTCGCTGCCATCTCCGCTCATGCTCCTCACACGGAGCCTACAGTGACCGACCCCAAGGTCACCACACGCATCCAGTTCCGAGGCCCCTCGGGTCGACCAATTGTGCGCCGGTTCAACCTAGGAGATCCTGTCCGTCGTGTTTACGAGTGGATTAAGTCTGATGTTCCCTGGGAAGGCAAGCAGGGTGCCGAGTTCGACCTTTCCTTTATGGGCAAGAACCTTATCGAGCATCTTGACGAAACCGTCGAGGCCGCTGGTCTAAAGGGCGCCAGTGTCATGGTCGAGTTCCTCGATAGCAGTGAGTAAAGTGTTCTGCTCTGAGGTACTGTGGGTGTAGGGTCCCGTGAAGATAAATGGATTCCATCACACACAAGGACATACTTTCAAATCCACAAGGTTGTGACGACAACAAATAAAATGTAACTAGACCTCGACTTTGTATTTCTTTTCTTCACACATTTACACCACTGCAGGGGTCTACTCTATAGACCTTTCTTCATGCCCCACTACGGAAACGTAGTAAATACCCTTGCATGCTCTGGGACTGTAACTTATTTTTTTGCTTATTTTAATGGTGCAAGCTTAGTAGTGCAGTGACTGCTATGAAGATGAATAGATTAGCATACTTCATGCACCAGCAATTGTATTCACATGGACTGTGATGTTTTTTGCTCTTGTTTTCCAATTTTGGCCGCAGCGCGACAAACGACATAAGAAAAGAATGCTTGTCAAGTGAGGAAGTCCCTCTCACTAAGCTGTTTAATTCGCCAACAAGGCAAAATAGCCAGGCTCATTCTACGAATTCTAAGATACCGTCACTGGGTCAGACAGGCCTTTTCTATCCAGTCCTCGAAAACCCCATCAGCTCAATCCTCCATCTTTTCGTCAACCCTCGGTGGCCGCTTGTCCTTTTCTTGCTGCACTTGAACCTGTTCTACCTTCAGCTCTTCCTCCTGCTGTGGCTCAACCTCTTCCTCCTCTCCCTCAGCATCGACATCAGACTCAACTTCCAGCTTGAAATTCTGGCCCTTGGCACGGGACTCCTGCGTCTCCCTTTCCCCCTCGACTTCCCCACCCACAGGCTCGCTGGCTTGATCGTCGCGAGTACCTGTCTTGTCCTTTTCACTCTCGGTAGCTTGGGCCTGAGCTTTCAACCTGAGCCTCTCGCTCCGCCTCGTACCCCTCAGGATAGATCTGCCCCTCTTTGGCGTCTTTTCTTCGACTTCTTCACTCCGCTCGTCCCATATCGTGGGGACTTCGCGCTCTTCGTCGCTGAGGTTAAATCGGACTTTCCTGCTGGGCTTTCTGGGCTGTGAAGTATCTCTCAGCGCCGGCTTGATTGGAGCACGCTTTTCCTGGTCGACATTGTTGGTATTAGGCGCGTCATGAATGTATTCGTCTTCGCTGTCGAACAAGAGAGAGTCCGTTTCTTCGCCTGCTTCGCCTACTGCACCACCCTGCCAAGTGACGTGTTGTATAGCTTGACTTGCTTGCTCAGCCCAATTGGAGGGCAATTGGTTTTTTAGCCGTGTCAAGGCATCGGCCGCGTCGGCTTCCTTGATTGATTTGGTGGATTCAGTGGTCTGAGAGTCACTTACCATGTCCATGAGTTCGACCATTTCTTTCATAGCGGCGCGTCGCCTTTGTGCTTGATCTGTCTTCTTCGCAGTTTCTTGTGAGGCAGGTGGGACTGCGTCTTCGGATGGAGTGATGATATCGTCGGAAGAAAATGAGGAATCGATGACTTCTTCTTGGACGAGGGGCGCTGGACATCGTTCTCTGGTCGGGATACCACGATGGGGATCGTCGTCTGAGGGAACGACTTCGTGTCCGTAATGTTGGACTTGCAGCCGCAAGCGCATGGCAAGGTACTGCTGATACAGTGTGCCTGTGGGACGTTTGTAGGAAACGACGTTCCTTGCTTCGTCGAGTACGAGAGGTAGTCCTGCATGAGAAAGCCCATTTCGATATGTAACTGCCGGGGATGGATCCTCATTGACGATACGCAGCTTGTTTTTAGGCCCAGTGTTTAACCCACTATCCTCATTGGGGTGTTTTTCGCTCTCAGCTACATCCCGCATTATTGTGTCAAGACCATCATCGTCCATGTCCTTAAGTTGCTTGTCAAGCCTGCTGATTTCGGCATCGAGCTCCGCTATTCTTCGACGAATTGACGCCTTGAGACCTACGCCCAAGATCTTGTATTCACCAGCCGGCCTCGTCTTAGCGTCGCTATAAGGTGGTATCTGTCTTACAGATTTCTCATTGATCTTGGCGCTGAGCTTGGAGGACGGTGCATTAAGAGATTCATCAGCGTCTTTGCTGTTATTCCCTAGCGCTTCAGCATCGTCAAAGAAAATGGACACCGCCCTACCCACGTCCCAACCAGTGTTAGTAAGATAGCTCGATGCGATAACAGAGTCCGCGCTTGTAAGGGCTTTGAATGTGGTCACAGCCTCAACTTGTTCTTTCGGACCCGGGGTATCGGTATTGCGGACAACGCTTGGTCTTGATCTTTCCTGGTCTTCTACAAAGTACGACATAGCGAGCTCCAGATTCCAATTGGCGGTGGATAGATATCCCTCGCACTGATGTGGCGATGCACTGGTGAATTCTGCAAACCTCTGAATTAAGTCGGCTTGCAGTCTTGTGATTTGCGTCGCGTCACCCAAAAGATTGTCTTCGTCAGAACCAGAGCCGTCTCCGGTAGCTTTTGGAGCACCATGCATGCCAGATGGTTTCAGTCCTGGCAAATCTGAGTCGTCCGAGTCGTCGCGCACATTTATCGGTAGAGCAAGCTGATCTAGTATCTGTTGAATTATAACATCTCTTTCAGATATCAGATGAGCTTCTTCTTCTCTGCTGAAATCCGCTTTTCGTATGTTGTTTCCTTCTTCGTCTTCATCGGTATACAGAATATCGAAATCGTCTGCATTGTCTCTGAGCCTTTCCACTAGACTGTATTGCTGTTGCGTAAGCTCGTCCTTCCCTTGACGATTAGCCTGACCAGTCAACTCAACCTCAAGATATTCGAAAATCCTATCTTGATGATCGGGCTTCTTTTTGAGCAACTCCACGTTCTGACGGATAGCAATTCTCTGCGCCTCTGGGGGGTATTTACTGTCGCTGATGGCGTCCGGTAATCGAGCCTCGGGTTCTGGCGACTGCTGCTGGACAGGCACATCGGCCAACATAGCTTCAAGGACGGGCAAGTCGGATGCTTCAAATGACATCAGACTCCACGCTCGTTTTGCAGTAGCGTACAAGTATCTCCAGCGAATACCGTTTAGTTTTTCTATAAACTTCGGAACCTTTATATAATTCCTCCAGTTGATCGGGCCCACTCGCTCGATAACAGCTCCAGCGAGAACAACGGGAGCGGCGAAAATTGGACCTTGATACTGCAAGGAATGCGATTAGCATCACGTTCATGAACAAATGGTGTTTAACGATGTAGCTTGTTGCTCACGAGCAGTGGTCGAGCAACATACATCGTGTGCACCGAATGTACCGCCATAAAACTTCGTGAGGTTTGTATTCTTGGGTACGCAATATACGAAGTCATGGCCCGAGTTGTTGAAAGAGCGAATGTACACGATGCAGCAGGTGACCGGCTCATTGAGCTTCTCGAATGCCATGTCCTGGAGCTTTATCTGTAGGCTGCGATAAGGTGCATAATGAAATTCCATCCGCATTCTCCTGACGTCTCTAGATGGTATGCTTGCTCCTCTGTTCATGTCAGCCGACCCTGTATCGTGTGGTGCGATAGCTTTACTCCTCAATCCAAATCTGGCAAGAGGGTGTTCTGATGGCGTCTTCTGTCTCTCGCGCGACCGTGGACTCAGAGGGAAGCTTGTGGTGCAATTTGGGACCCATAATGTTTGATGCCGATAAAAATGTCCTGTGATGTTGAGCGACGGTAAGACCTTGACACGTTTAGAGAAATGAATAGCTGTGGTTTGAGCGAGTGGCGCACAAGAATTTCCAAAAGTTGATGTTAGATTGAAGGGGTTGGACGCAAGACAGAACCTCGTTACCCATGCGGCCATTGAGACCGGGCGTCTCACAAGGAAGGTGATTGTCGACGGCATCCTTGAGTTGCGCATTTTCAGGGTAACAACTACCAATAGAGTTGCTCCTACTAACAATTCTTTACGTGGCATCATTGGCAACCTCAATGCTCTTTCATAATTTTCTCGTCACCAATACGCTGGGTAAAGGTCACTGTTCTATTCTTTATCCTCCAGATCCCGCTTGCACCTCGCACGCCTAAAATGTTGCGCAAAAGTTAGCAAATTTTCCGGACTTAGTGAGTATTTGGAAGACACAGACCCTCATAATCTCCGTTTTTCGCCTTCAGCAGGATCAAATCATCGACGTACTTGCCATACGCACTCAGCATCTTGCCGTCATGTGGGCCCTGTCCAAACTATATGGAGCTTGTAAGCTGTATTTTCTCATATGTACACATAGAATCTTACGTGAACACCCTGAAAGTAAGTCACGACCCGCGCCGTCTGGCCATCAGATCTGAAAGTGATCGTTTGGGTTGTGAGGTTGTGATGTGTGCGGATGGGTCCGAGACTGAAAGCAATCAGGTTCTGTGGTATTAAGACATTGTGGGTTGTATATGCTACCGATTCTTAATGGCTTCTTGAACTTCGGCTAGACTCTTCATGCTCGAGTTGAAGGGGTAATTTGCTTCAACATCCGGGTCGAACACCTTGTTTAACATGTCGAAGTTCTTAGTGTCTAGCGCTTGGCAATAGCGCGATAGAACATTCTTGATTGCTAACACATCGAGTGAGTTGATATTAGTCATGATGTCTGACTTGAAGGATAATATAGAATTCCTGTGAGCAAAAGGGTTATATGCTCTCGTCCTCGGTACCCCACTTCCCGGAACCAAACTTGTCAGTGACAGCGTTAAGACAGAAGTTGCCTCCGTTCGCTACCAGAAATATGCAATTCTCTCATATTTCAGATACACTTAGCCCATCAGGATCGCGCTTGCTATTTAGTAGACCAAAGCCTACTTAAGGCCAAACTGTATAATGAGGCTTTAAAGCCACAATGTCGCGGTAGGATATTCTGAGGAAGTTCCGTGTTTGGTGGCTAACACGATGATTTCGCAAATATTTTGTGTACAATGGAGCAATGGGCAGGGGGAGACGATATAGTTTGTAATGGGTGAGAGCAGCCTCCAATGACAAACAGTGATTGGACCGTGAGCCCCACTTCATACTCGGCCCTCCTCAGCGACTGCGGACTGCTTTACCTTATTGACATGCTCATCAGAAGCTTTCGTCCACCCGCTCTACTCTAGGCGCCATAAACTCCACTATACGCAGAACTTTGCTCATAGTGACGAACAACAGTTATTTTGGTATCTTAATTGCAGACTTTCACATGAAAGACCAAGGAATTACTTTTCCGCCATGGCATCCTTCAACAACGGTAGCATTCCTGATTGGGATAGATGACAACACCCTCCTGTCCCTATGCATGTGCATCACGATGCTGTCAATCTATGCATCTATTTTGTGCATGACTTTAGGCGTCCTCTCGTGGTTGATCTCAGCCTTGGGTGTACATCAGCACTGCGGGCCAGTCCGGCATTCTGTGTGCCGTCAGGATTGCCGCCCCTGTCTTGCAGGTAGCCCCTGCAGAGTTCTAATCCATTCAGCAAGAGTTCGCAGCATGCTGACGATTCTGACCAAACAGAAGTGAGCCATTGCTGGAAGAGTGATCCGCTATCTGTAAGCCCCAGCAACTGAATATAGTAAGTTACTGCACATCGCATCTCATACATGACGCGGATGGACCTATCACACGAGCGTACATGCTGCTTCGTTGATATCTGGCATATAAGCATGCAGATTAATAAGCTCTTCCTCAATACAGAAGTATGCATACCCACTGCTATAACTATTTGCGGGGCGACCCAGAGTAAAACCACCTGCTACTTTTGCATCACGGCCTCGTTAATAAAATCAACCCACATTGAAGTAAGATCTCTACACATTCTTCAACGCGGCCCGTCCATTTCTTTGTAAACATGGCGATGTCAACAATAACGGACCATTTCAGTAAACTACTCAACCTTGGTCTGACCCTGTTTGGAATAATTTTCACGGCAATACTATGGCGCATCTTCTACATGCAGAAACTCCATCCTCTCTCAAAATTCCATGGACCATGGTATGCAACTTCATTCTCCATCGTGGGTGCTATGATTTCAGCGGTACGCAAAGAACCTCAGTGGCTTGCGCATCTCGAGAAGAAATACGGAAGTAAGACATTCCTTAAAGTCCCTGTGGGAATTAAGTCCTAACATATCACAGCGGAGCAGCCCATTCGCATAACTCCTTATATGCTTCTTTTCCCTAAACCGTCCGCGGTGAAAGACATCTATCGAGACCCCCAGTGTAATCTGAAGGCGGGGCTTTACACGGCTGGGGCTCTAGGTGAGTGAAGCCGTCAATCATGGACATGTTTTGTGCTAACTCTACATGCACAAGGCCCTCCGAGCCTTGTAACAACCATAGATGGAGATGAACACCGCGTATTGCGAAAAGCCTTGTCTAATGGTCCGTGGACCATCGGTCCATTGAAGAATGCATGGGAGTCCTCCTTCGACAACCATATAATGCTCTTCATTCGGAAGCTTCGTGAACATGCCGAGGCAAAGCGCACCATATGTATAACCGACAAACTTACAGAGTTCGCGGCCGATATCTTGGGTATGATCTCGTTCTCAAAGCCCTTTGGCAGTGTCGAAAACCAGCGCGATGAGAGAGAGCTACTCAAGAACTTCCGCGCAGGCCTACCATTCTTTGGCTTTGCAGGACGATTCAGGTACTTGAGAGAGAATATCCTCCCGCTCCCAATCGTCGGTCGCGTACTTTTACCTTCTAGCACTGACCAAGTTGGAAACGGCTGGCTTATGGGGGAAGCCGATCGTCAGATAACTACTCGCGAGAAGCAGAACGCTGAGAAAAAATTCGAAGGGCGGCCAGACTTTTTACAACAGTATGTCGTATGAGATACTCTTGTACAGGAAATTTGCTAAACAGAATTAGCTGCCTCGATGCTCGCTTTTCAGATGGCGCCCCTCTGAGTCCAATCCAGAAGCGCGGTCACGTTACACTCCTCATTCAAGCCGGAGCTGACACGACGGGTACAGCAATGGGAGTGACTCTTCAATACATACTCGACAATCCTCCCGTTTTAGAACAAGTAAGAGCAGAAATTGAAGCAGCCGAATCCAAAGGTCTCCTGTCCACGCCAGTCCGTTACGACGAGATGAAGCAGCATCTCCCATATATGGGAGCATGCATCAAGGAGGGTCTTCGTCTTGGACCGCCAGCTCCGAGTCTGTTTGCAAGAGAGATTCCAAAGGGCGGGAAGGTTATCGATGGCCACTTTATACCTGGTGGTACTGATGTCACAGTTTACTCGTATACCCTCCATCGTAACAAAGAATTCTACGGAGAAGACGCTGAAGAATTCAAGCCAGAGAGATGGCTGATAAGCCAGCAAAGAAACTTTGAAATGGAGGCAGCTCAGTTCGTCTTCGGTACTGGGTCTAGGGTCTGCTTGGGTAAAGACGTGGCGATATTGGAGTCTCATAAACTCTTACCAGAGGTAAGCTTCCGGTCAGATACCGCCCCATATATCCAAATACTGACTGACGCAGATTATCCGCCGGTTCGATTTTGAGGTCCAACAGCTCGGCAAGTACATAGTTACTGGCGGTGTGGCGTGCAATGCTGGCTTAATGGTGAGCCTGACACCAAGGGAGTGAAGCTAGCAGGGTTCAAGAAAGGCTGCCCACTTTTCTTGCAGAATGCTTGTTTCCAATATGCCGTTGTGGTTTCTCAAAGATCTGGGGCGGTTAAAGAGGGTAAAAGGCACGTCTGGCAACTTTGTCTCCCCCGCACTCTAAGCTCCATACCAAGCCCATCGGTTGTTTTTGAAACACGTCTTTAATATCTCCGAAAGGATTCATATGACACGTTCCCCTTGCATAGTGCGCTCTTCGTATACCCAGACCCAGTTTTAGTACTATGTTAACCATTATGGAAGATTGCCATACGAGCAGAACACTCTGTCAAGCATATGTCAAGACGGATATTCAAACGGATCTGCGTGGTATATGTATGAAGAACCAGGGCATGAGATCGATACCATCCTGGATTATGGATCGAGTATAAATGGCAACCCGATTCCATGCGATGAAGTATAGAATTCTACAGGTATCAAGCAATCATGCACTTCTCAATCCTTACCAGCGCCCTGGCTATCGCTGGGCTTGCTTCCAGCACACCTGTCTCCCCTCGGCAGCAAGCCACTACCCTAAATGATGCTATGCGCGCTCGAGGCCGCTCCTACATCGGCACTTCATTGACTATCCGCAATGACAATACTGAGCAAAACATTATCCGCAGCTCAGAATTCGGCTCCATCACGCCCGAAAATGCAATGAAGTGGGACGCTACTGAGCCCAACCGGGGTCAGTTCAACTGGGGCGCTGCCGATGCAGTTGCGAACTTTGCGTCGCAGAACGGCAAGCAGATGAGATGCCACACACTGGTCTGGTACAGCCAGCTGCCAGGCTGGGTAAACCAGATTAACAACAATGCTACGTTGATGAGTGTTATGCAGAACCACATCAACCAGGTTATGGGAAGGTACCGAGGAAAGTGCACACACTGGGATGTTGTTAACGAAGGTACGTCCTTTTTGCCCCAAGACATAACATATCCAATGGATGCAAAATTAGAGTAAAATCTCACATACTACACAGCCCTCAACGAAGATGGTACAAACCGAAACAACGTCTTCCTCCGCGTCATCGGAGAGCAGTACCTCCCAATTGCATTTCGTATGGCTGCCGCCGCCGACCCCAATGCCAAGCTCTACTACAACGATTACAACCTAGAGTACGGCACTGCCAAGCACGCGGGTGCTCTCCGTATTGTTAAGCTCGTGCAGTCCTGGGGCGTCAAGATCGACGGTGTTGGTCTGCAAGGCCATTTGGTTTCAGAACCAACGAACACGGCCAGCGACGTCACTCCCAGCGTACAGGTCCTGACCAAGGTTCTGCAAGACTATGCCGACCTCAACGTCGACGTCGCGTATACTGAGTTGGACATTCGCTCCAAAAACCCAAGCAATAGTCAGAAGTTGTCGGATGCGGCCGCTGCGTGGGCGCGTGTGGCGCAGAGTTGTATGAATGTTCAGAGGTGTGTCGGTATGACCATCTGGGTAAGTTCTTCTATTTTCACATCCATAAGAAGAAAACACATTGCAGTAATTGGATGCTGACTAGGTGTACTTAGGGTGTTGCTGACAAGTACTCTTGGGTTCCCGGCACATTTAACGGCGAAGGTTCGGCACTGTTGTGGAATGACAACTTCCAGAAGAAGCCTGCTTACACGGCTTTCTTGGATGTACTGAATGGCAAGAACGTCACGATGTAGATCACGCGTCTGAAATATCAGTCATTAGCCATAGTTGAAAGGGAGATGTGGTATCTGCTGTTCAGAACATTGTTTCGCAAGGGCGATATATGAACCTTCACCTAGAATGCCTGTACGAATACTCAGTGTCACAACTACTCACTTGTTCCTTCTCCAAACTTGTAAGTGACAGAATGAGCGACTCACAGACAATCAACCAAGCCGTTCCACTCACGAGGACTTGCTCCATATTCTCTTGCTCTCTCTCGCGCGCGCGCAAACCCATACTTCTCCCGCCACCCCACACTCCCCAGTCCACGCCTCCTTCTCCCAATTTCCCTATCAAGCAATTCTCAATCTTCCATCGATCGCTGCGAGCCTCAAGGCCCCATCCATGACAGCTCGTCCTTCGCTGCTCTCTTAGCCTCGCCTCTGGCATGCACCACGCTCCGTGTGTCACCCACCCATTGGCCACGCCCAGGTACCTCATGCCTGGAAGTGGATTGTGCACATCGGGCCGTTCTCCCGTGTTGGTATCGCGTAGACAGCGTCGTTGGGTTATTCCCTGTTTTGTTCTTGGAGCATGACCCGGTGCATGTATGAAATACGTGCAGAAGACGTACTAGGTCTGGCGTCCAGAGGGGCAACATGCCGTTGGCGGGGCTAGCTGCCGCTTGTGGTGGGTGGCGGCGTTAGCACGTGCCGAAACGTAGCCGGTAAAAATCATTTTCCGTGTCCAGTTAAGCTTCGGCTGCGGACGTGCCGGGTAAGTGTGGGTTATCCCGTAGTCGTCCCGTGAATCTTGCGCTGTTGTAGGGGTGGGAGGTTGGTTGTGCCGCTTTGCGTTGCGTGGGGCGATAGGAGACTTTGTCACAGCTGTGGCCCTACGACTCACACCACCTCCATAAGGTGACAATTATACTAAGGTGGGTTACTTGGAGATGGTCAATGTCACAAGAGTCATACAAAAGGAATATGGTGTTCAGTGTTCCAGCAGCCAAAAAATTGGCGGGTAAATTTTACACACCCTCTTGTATGCAAGCATGCAACATCGGTACTATGCATATAAGAAAAAAGTTAATTCGAGCGAACATAGGGAATTGCCGAACACGACAAGCAAAATTCCATTAGCCCATGCCTTTCTTCCACCTCACATGCTCATTCAAGCGTAGTCTATCTGCATTCTCTCAAGCGATCCCCATGCCGTTAGCACCGGGCTGCACGCAGCCAGGAGACCCACGGCCTGCGCTTCCAAGGTTTTTTTCTTTTCAAATCTCCGGGTTAGCATGACACCACACCCAGCCCGGCCGCATAGACGGTGGCCCGCCGTCGTTCCACAGCAGCCGATTTCACTGCTACAGCCAATAGTACCTGTCCTTGGCTCCGTTCGGGACCCCAGGTAGCTGCATTCTTGCAGCCCTTAGTGTGGTGTTTGCAGCCGTTCCAGGAATCAACGGATGTCCGCATTTACCGCATGAGGTAATCTGAGCTTTTCTGAGCATGCTGGAGAACGAGACACGGGTTGTGTATGCACGTTACCCTTACTGTGGCGGGTGTTTGCGCGTTTCTTGGTAACGACTCTGTGAGATTGCGTTTCTTTGTTGCATGGGTTGTCTTGAGTAGCTATTTCGTGACGGATGACTATGTGCCGTTGTCACCTGTTCTACTTCTGTGACAATTGTCCCACATGGAGCTCTTGACTACCATTATTTCTCGCTGCTCTTCCAGCTAATAGCAGATTGATTTCGTTCATATACATCATACTGTACAACAACTTGTTCTTTGTCCACCAATGGCTGCACTCTCGCATGTCCCGTTCTCTGGGACAAGGCTCGAGCAATTCAAGACAACTTTCTATCCGTCTCATCAGAGAATATACAGCGATTCACTGATCCCACTTTATATTCCTGGATTCGGCGATGAGTATGTCCGCCGGAACCCTTCATGTTTTTTTCCAGCAGTGAGGATGCATTTATAGAAAGACATCTTCACTGATTTCACCAAGCATGAGTTGAAACTCGGCCCTGGCTCCGCCCCACGATGATAGGCGCACTATTTGTGCAAAGGAAAAGTCAATAGACTTTAGGAACAATAAAACATGAGAACTAAGAAGTAACGGAGACATCTGTTATTTATCACCAAGGGCTCTTCGCCTTCATATTGGCTTCCAGATTTATGTACAAAGTTCAATTGCGGAGCCATTTTCACATGAGGCGTACAGACAAAGACGTACAAAAGGGGAAGGTAGTTGAGAGCGACAGATAGACCACTGGACCGGACGAAATTCGGCTTATGCCACAACAAGGTGGAAAGATATTCTATGATATTTGCAAGCACGATGTCAAAACACTGATTTGCTGCTGGTCGCATCGCTGCGAGAAGACTCGCGGACCACGGTAGGCCCATATCCACAGTTTACACCCTGCTGAAGAAGATATCGCTGCTCAGCATAGGCCGAATCTCACCAAAATCACTATCAAAACCACCAAGTATCTCCAAAATCCTTACCTTACAAGCTCGGAACTACACCAAGGTAGTAAATTCCTTGGAAATACTTGACTATCTTTTATTGATATCTGCAAAAGCAGCTCCGCAGTTTCTTAAAAAAAATGTCCACATAAGAATGAAGTTAGAAAGGTAGGTATCTTTTGACAAGGAGTTAAGGCATTTCCGAGTCGCGCTCTTTGTTTCGACAGGGTGAACCTTCCTAATTTCTTTATCGAATTGACAAGGTTTTAGCATCTTTTTCGTCCGAGCGGATTGAGGTAGCTGCTGGGGTTCTTCAAATAAGCTATCTTATTTCCATAGGCTCTTACTCAGCCGGAAAGTGTGGAAGTGGTAGAAACAGACGAAACGATTCAACACCACATTGTCAAATTAGATATCTTACACTTGCCTCGCCATCCTTTTGCAAAGCGCCAGCCCACAAGAGAGAAGAGGAAAGCAAAAGTGTGTACAAGCCCGTACAAGTTTTCACAACGAAAAAAATCTCTAACCAAAACCTTAGCGTCGACATCACCAAAACCAACAGCCCTCTTCTAGTAAAACCACACCACTCCTAAGAAGAGAAAAACAAACTTGAACATCCCTCAAAATGCCACCCAAATCCCTCAATAACACATACTACCCCCCAACTGGTGTCCTACGCACCGTCTTTGTCATCTGCTTCATCGTCATAGTCCTCGTCGCCGTCCCCACCCCCTCCTTCCTGCTCCCTGCCTCTACTCCTCTCCCCCAAACAACCGCCAAGATCCTCCGCTGGACCCAAAACTTTCTCTTCTACTTCATGTACGGCCTTCACGGGCTCGAAACTTTGGTTTTCACCAAGCGGCTAAGGGACCATGGCGTCACGGTGGGGAGTGCCGCGTGGTTCAAGTGGATGGGCACGTGTTTTGCTATAGGCATGTCTTGCTTTATCTATTTTGATAAGATTGTGGGGACGAAGGCGTAGGTAGGTAGAATGGGACGAGGAAGAGGAAGAAAGTGAGGGAAGCCAGGATGGGGGAAAAAAGAGACGTCGAGTATGGAGTCCGTGGCGAGCAATAGCGATAGGTACCAATCCCATGCGGTTGTCGAACTACGGCGTAGACAACTATACCGTTCTCTCCTCTTCTGGCCTTGCGCCCGTATCATTCCTACCCTGTCTATCTTCATTTTTCTTGTCTGAATTTTTCTCTCGTGCTGCACTCGCATCAGACGCTCCTTTCACTTCTTCAAAAGGCGTAAACGCGCAGTTCATGTGAAGCGCCGTGTAAGCATGGTTCGATCTTGCGTCGTCACCGGCTGCTAGGATGCGGAAGGAGGGGCGTTCGGAGGCGTCAAAATAAGGCCGCATTGTGTGATAATTTCTTTGGGTACTGCTAGGATAACTATTGTGAGGTCTGGGTGGTATTAAGAGTGAGGCTTTATAGGATTGGTGTTGAAGGCTTGTTAGGATAGGTGCTCAGATACGGAGAGCGGAGAGAGATAGGGTTTTTTTTATACATGACTGTGTCTCAGCTGATATTTTTGCTTGGAAAAGAGGGGATTAGCTGCATGGAGAGCTCGTGGTACTGTGGCGGGCGGAACAATAGTAACACTAGATGGGGTAGTTGACAAAGGGATAGAAGGTATACGGAGCGATTAACGAAGAGGCCAGGATCAAGTCGAGAGGGGATGACGGTGATTGGGTCATGGGCAGAAAGGAGGGGATTAAAAAGGCTCCTGATCGGCTTCTATTGTGTTGGTAGATGCTGTGGAATGGTTAGTAAGGGATACACCGACATGCGCGACCGACGTAGATCATTAGAACAATGTTAGATGGAAGGATATTCGGTACAACATCAACGTGAAACTTCCTTCATGTGTCTCTATGAGTCTTTCACAACATACAAATAAGCTTACATCTACAACCTTCTCAGTACCCAATGTCACACGTCGTAACGTCCTCGACAAAGTGCTTCTCACGATACGCCCTCGTCCACCACAAATACCACGGTACAACGTTCATCTTGATCTTGTGTCCCAACCACGGTGTATCCTGGACTGTCTTCACGACGCTCTGGCTTTCGTCAAATGCTATGTCAATCCTCGCACGCCTGAGCGCTTCGTACGCGTCGAAAGCTTCTTTGACTGGCACACCTTGATCACGCCTTGTTTCCATCCACTTGGCCAAACACCGCGAGAACAAGACACCGTCTTCAAACACAATACCTGTAGATTCTCCCTGTGGTGGCATGGCATGTGCGGAATCACCAATCAGCATCACACGGTCAGTAGCCCACTTGCCCCCCTTTGAAAGCGTGAAAACAGGCCAAAGATACAACCCCTCTGCGTCCTCGATCCAGTGAGCAATTTGCGGGTTTGCAGCCCCCGAGTAACGCTCAAGCATTTCATTGCGTGTCTTCTGCGCGTCGGCGCCCGCAGCTTTCCAGCCATTGCGGTCGGCGATTTCTGGGACTTGCATCAGGGCGCCGACGTAGATGCTTTCTCGAGCGCGGTCGTGGAACGAGGTTAGAAGCATGCCGCGGCGCCCAAAGTTCATGCCGCTGACGTCAAAGTGTACGGGCTCGTATTCGCCAGTGGAAGGGTCTTCGCGGCGAGGAGCGAAACCAAAGGCGTTGCAGATGCCGCTGTAGATGGCTTTGCGCTCTGGCTCAACGTGCTTGAGGCGCGTAACACTGTGGATGCCGTCGCAGCCTATCAGGATATCGGCTCGTGCTTTGCCTCCATCTTCGAATTCGATGCTGACTCCGGTATCATCTTCATCGATCTTGGTGGTCTTCTTCCCGCAGATGAGCTCAATGTTGGAGTGCTTTTCAATGGCAGCGAGCACGCCTTTCAGAGCATCACCTCTTGTTATTCTCAGCGCTGTAAATGGAGGATCTCCCAGGCCTTTCCCTTCGGGTCCTTTGAATGACGATTCGGCAATCTTTACATTTGTGTAGAGATCAAAGACCTCCACTGCGAGACATTCGGCGCCATAGTCCTTGGCACGGATTTCATCGAGCGCTCCTAGATGTGAAAGAAGACGCAGAGCGTTTGGTGTCAAGTTGACAGCGCCGCCAATGGTTGCAGGTTCAGGCCGGATCTCGTATATGGTGATGCGTGGTGGTTGGGAGGCAGGGGCAAACTTGGTGAGAGAAAGAGCGGTAGTGAGGCCGGCTATACCACCACCAAGTATAATGATCTCCATGGCATTACTTGAGGCCATGGCGAAGTGCCTAAGTGGGATCTGTTGGTTAGAATATGTTTGGATAAACGGCAATATATAAGTAATGCTTTGACATGCAAGATGTGGTCAAGACGGAGAGTGACCCAAACCTAAATTGTGCTCCGCCAGACGGAACGACACTTGGACACCGGTCTGATGCATGTAGTTATGTCCATAAAACTAGCGCTACTCGCCGTTGTGAGTGGCTCGGATATGATGGGGTCTCGGAGAAGTTGGGGAACCGACTAGACTACATCACTAGTTCAGCATTCCAAACAACCAACCTGTATGCAATTGTTAGAGCGGCAACAAAAGCAGGACGCGCAATGCTATCCGAAGCCGTAAATGATAACACGGTTCGCACACGCGACGAGATCGGTGAGATAGCGAAGTATTCAGTGAAGCCTGTGGATATTTGCAACAAACCAAAAGCAAAAACTAGGTTTGATAAGCTTGGTATTTCCCTACAAAGTCCATAATCCATACAACGCCGCCGGCCCATGCTTACTAACGCAAAAATCGTACAAGATACACAAACGAGTTCGCTGCCAAGTTCAAAAGATATTCTACTGCTTCTTCTGCGCATTGGGACCCATCTCCTTGCTAAAGGCAAAGTATGAGACCTCGAGACTGGTAAGAGCCCGGATACCGACAAGCAGGATGAGGAAGAGAGGGATAATGGCAGCAAAGCCCATAAAGATGCCGGGTGTAAAGTATTGGTACTTCTCGAATAGGCCGCCCTCGGTCGAGTTGGCTGGCTTGGCGTGAGCGGAGAGATCGCGCTTCAGCTCCATCTGGATGGCGTCTGGGAAGGGCGTGTCCATCTCATATGTGTGTTGTTGGATAGATTCCTTGGCTTGCGACTCCGTTTGGGGAGTGGTAATGTAAATGACAGTGTAGTCGCTCGATTTGGCGTCGTTGACAATGAATTCCTCCAGGGTCGCATCTGGACAGGTTAGTGTTGGCACTGCATTTCAGCCAGGGGAGAACAAACCGTCAGACTGAAGCTGCTCAACGCGAAGCGCCGTGGACGTAGGGGGCGCTGCGAATGTCTGTCTCGCGAACCATGTGTCGTCATCGTTGTAGCCCTTTCCACATTTGGACACCAAGTGCCTAGTGATGGCCGTCGTGTCGATGTTTCCGGCAATGTCCGGGATGGCAACCGTCGACTTGACTTCGGCGTGCTTGCCAGCCATGTACTTGCTGAGCTGGGGTGCAGCGCGGCCATCTGTGTAGTCGGCAGCCGACACGCCCCTCTGCTCGACAACCAGGTACGACTTGGTGGGGCAGTGCTCGAGAGCCTTCAACACGTCGGCGGTGACATCTGATGATGCGGCGATGGCGGCGTCATTGTTTGGGATTAGCAAGCTGCATGGTGGTTAGCTACACGGCGTCAGGATGGACTGGTTGCTGGGCAGGCATACTCGGCCGTGGAGAAAAGGAAGAAGGGCGATGTGTTGCGGAATGCGAGCGCCGAGGGCAGGGCGGCCAGGGCGAGGGCGCCAGCAAGAGTCTTGACCATGATGATATCGGGGTTGATGGAGTGTCGTTGGTCGTTCGTGATGCTCGCTGAAGCTCAAACGCGATGCGGCAATCATTGGCAGCAGCCACCGTCGGCACCAGCCACCGCCGAGTGGCGCGGCCAGGCCCTATGACGCGCCCCCATCGTGAAAATGGCAATGGAATTTCGGCGCCGCCATCCAGCCCGCGGCCCAAATCGCCCTCCACAAAAAGACCAACTAAACACACGCTCGCCTGACTGCGCCACCCGTTTGCAAAGGCCCGCTGCAGCATTGGTGCCTGTCTGCCTTGCTTGGCCTGGCCTGGCCGAGGAATGAGTCGAACTTGACTCATCCCGTCACTGTGGCTGCATCTTCTGGAAACGGCCATCCTAGCGTACTTGCTCCCACCTTTTCCTCCAATATAAACCTCTCGCCACTGCACGCCTCCCTGGCATCGCAGCAAAAGTCGTCTTCTGTTTTTGATTTTCTTTCTTTTCCAGTTCAGCGGGCCGTACAAATAATAGAGCCTGCTATTGTAGACGATTCTTTTCTATTCCGGCCCGAGGCCCTTTCATCAGCATTATTCGCTCAAACATCAGCACAGTTGCTTCTGCACCACAAGACATGTCGGCTCCCACAGTCGCCCCCCAGCCGCCCGTGTCGGCTCCAGAAAATGCCCCAAGAGCACCGCAAAGGCGACGAGGCCCACGAAATCGAAACGGAAATGCGAGTTCGAGCACAGATGCACCCTCACAGCCAGAGCAGACACAGCAACCACAAACAGGACAACAGTCTCAAAGAGGAGGCGGTCGAGGAGGCAGGGGACGTGGTCGGGGAGGTCGTAGTGGTGCTGGAACCAGTTCACAGCCTAGTGCTGCCCCAGAGCTTGTGCCTGCATCCGTACAAGAAGCCGCACATCGGAGTGGAAGAGGTGGACGTGGAGGGCGGGGTGGTGGACGCGGAAGAGGCGGCCCAGAGCGTCCTCCACAGCGGGTGGCTGCTGGGGGCCGCCAATTTGGAGGGCAGTTGACTGTCGAGGAAGACACTGCGTCCATTTCGTCAGAGGCTCCCCAGGGATTACAACCAGATGCACCCTCCTTCCAGCCAGGCAAGCCTATTGCTCCCCGCAAATCGCGACCACCGAAACAAAAGCAACCGCAGGCCCCAAAATCGACAGCACCGGATATTGCCACTAGAACACACGAAGACATCGACAACGGCCATTACGAGTGTGCCATCTGTACAGAAGAGATCACGCGCCGATCGCGAGGTGTCTGGTCATGCAGGACTTGTTGGACCGTGTTTCATTTAGGATGTATCAAGAAATGGTCAACTAACGAAGGCTCTGCAGCGGCGCGACAACAAGCCCAGGACGGAGAGACGCCTCCACCGAGGCAATGGCGCTGTCCAGGGTGCAATTTGCCAAAGGATGGTCTACCAAAGAATTTCCACTGCTGGTGTGAGAAGGAGCTGGATCCACGATCGACACCTGGCTTACCTCCATTTTCTTGCGGTCAGTCTTGCTCGCGGCCACGAGTTCTTCCCAAACCGTGCCCCCATCCATGCGGCTCGACATGCCACGCTGGTCCTTGCCCACCATGTAATCTGATGGGACCTACACAGCATTGCTTTTGCGGCAAGAAATCAGTGACACGCCGCTGCGTCGATACCGACTATGAACATGGTTGGAGCTGTGGCGATGTTTGTGGAGAACTCATGTCCTGCGGGCAACATCGCTGCGAACGGCCGTGCCACGAAGGCCCTTGCGGTGCTTGTGAAGAGCGTGTACCAGCACGTTGCTATTGCGGCCAGGTACAAAAAGACATTCTGTGTCACGACAGAGAAAGCGAAAAGAATAGCAGCCAGTTACATATCGCTGCAGATGGCACAACCATGAAAGAGAGCTGGGTTGGCTCGTTCACATGTCCTAACAAATGTGGGCGCTCTTTTGATTGTGGAAAACACGCCTGCGAGCAGGCGTGCCATCCGCAGGAATTAGAGGCATCTCATTGCCCGCGGTCTCCAGATGTGGTCACTCACTGCCCTTGTGGTAAGACTGCACTGAGCGAGATATCAAGCAAGCCTCGAGTGACCTGCGAAGACCCAATACCCAACTGCAACAAGCCTTGTGGGCAGATGCTTTCGTGTGGACATACATGTCGGCAACACTGCCATCAAGGCGAATGTCGACCGTGCTTGGAGAAAGTCGACATCTTATGTAGATGTGGGCGAACATCATCCCAGACAATATGCCACCAAGGCTCCGAAGAGCGCCCCCAGTGTATGCGTGTCTGCCGTGTCTCACTGAACTGCGGACGACATGAATGTGGCGAACGCTGTTGTGCCGGTGAGAAAAAGGCCGCCGAGCGACAGTCAAATCGCCGCAAACCTAGGCCGCTGGACTCAGTCCCTCGCCGGCCCCTCGAGAACTTTGAGGCGGAACACATCTGTACCCGCAGTTGTGGCCGCCAGCTAAAGTGTGGCAACCCTGAACATCGCTGCCAGGAACTCTGTCACAAAGGTGCTTGTGGAACATGTCGCGATGCGATATTCGATGAGCTCAGCTGCCACTGCGGACGCACTGTTTTGCAGCCTCCCCTACCCTGCGGTACCAAACCACCACCATGCCGTTTCAAGTGCGAGCGGCCCAAGGATTGTGGCCATCCTCAGTTGGACCATAGCTGCCACCAGGACGACCAGGCTTGCCCGAAATGTGCTTTCTTGACTACGAAACCCTGTTTGTGCGGCAAGAGCGTTCTCAAGAACCAACCGTGCTGGCTGAACGAAGTCCGCTGTGGTCAAGTCTGCGGTCGGACTCTCAAGTGCGGCACACACAAATGTCAGAAGCAATGCCATCGACCCGGAGAATGCGAAGAACCCTGCACTCAGGCCTGTGGGAAGGAGCTCAGTGTGTGTGGTCACCCATGTTTGGCTCCGTGCCACTTCCCTCAGCCATGCAAAGAAGAGAAGCCCTGCCAACATAAAATCTTCGTCACCTGCGAGTGCCAAAGGATAAAACAAGAGGCCAAATGTAACGCTTCTTGGAACAGTGACGGTAACTTGAAAAAGACCCTCAAATGCGACGATGAATGCGCACGGTTAGAACGCAACCGAGTCCTAGCACTTGCTCTCAACGTCGATCCAGACCATCAAAGCGACCATATACCCTATTCGGACGCTACTTTGAATATGTACCAACAAAATTCTACTTGGGCGGCTACACAAGAGAAGCAACTGCGGATCTTCGCAGCTGATCCAGACGCGAAGCGCCTTCGCTTCAAGCCCATGCCCCGCAACCAGCGTGGATTCATACACTCGCTTGCAGAGGACTTTGGCATGGATTCTGAGAGTATGGATCCAGAGCCTCACCGGCACGTGGCTATCTTCAAGACTCCAAAGTTTGTTATGGCGCCAATGCGAACACTGGCTGAATGTGCACGCACTCGCCAAACACAGCAGCGTATCGCTCCTGCGCCTGCACCTGCCGCCACTCCAACTACAACAATACGTCCGAAGCCCAGCAATGCGAACACTGATCCATACAATGCGTTTCTCATTCTCAATCCTCGGTTCGCGCTCACCATTGAGGAACTTGCACCTATCATAAAGAGCGTGCTGTCAACTACGTCTTTTCGCTGTGAGCTAGAAATCACATTCCTATCTGATGAATCAGTGGCGTTGAAGCCGCCTCTAGCAGCACGTCTCAGCATTCCGGAACCCGACATGCAGGCTATGCTTGAATCCATCCGAGCTCCGCTAGCGCAAGCCCTGAATGCGCACAGCATCGGCAAAATCCAGCTCGCACGCCTCGACTCAACCCTCACGGTTCTTCGCAAGGAGAGCGACATGGGTCCCGGTTCTGGCTGGAGCCAGGTGGCTGCATCAAAGGGTGTTCCCCTTCGACAGGTACCGAAGAGTACCCCGTTTGGTAACAAGGGTGGTTTTGCAGTCCTCAGCCTGAGTAGCAAGAAAAAGAAGAAGGAAGAGCCCGTAGAAGTAGCAGAAGATTGGGAGGCAGCTGAGGAAGAGGAAGAGCAAAAGGAAAAGACTAGCGGTGCTAGCAGTGACATTGTTGGAGAGGATGAGGCCGCTGTACCAAAGGATCTACCTGGAGCTTCTGGCACCATGGCTACAGGCGAGGAAGATAAGACTGCATCTTCTTCGGAGAATGTGCCTCTCACCACTCAGCCTTTGCCAGGCCGCTGGTCTGACCTTGAGGATGACGAATAGGGAATTCTCTCTTTCCGTCTCTGTCATATTGGTGCCTTTTGGGGTTTTGTTAGAGAATATCGCCATGATAAGTGTAGAGAAATAAACATCTGTTTATGAAAACGGGACATCAATGAGTTGCCGAGTGATGAACGCGCGTTAGTCGAGCATATTTCTAGGGCCTTACTTTCCTAAGGCACTGTTCAACGACCGAGATGGTTTGACATGTGCAAGCATTCGGCATTTGACCGCAGTATCTATACCCTTTTAGTATCGAACGAGAAGAATACAATAAATCAATACAGTGCACCAAAAGTGCACCTCATCACAGACGCAAACAGCGCAAGACATGCCATATCCCACATACTGCAAGAATCGGCACAGACACGAATCGTTGCGGCTGTATTTCCATTTTCTTTCAAATAAACCGTCCAGAACTCATCTGCCAAGTGACACATTCTGATACCACCGTATCCCAAACCCAGACGCCCGAATAGTCGTATAGCAAGTCATTTCCAACTTTGGGAAAACGCAACCGACTGGAAAAAAAAGACGTAAAACGCCATTACATGCATATCCCCACACGTCCAGTCCCTCGTCCCACTCCCATCTCAAAGACGTGCCCTAAAAGTTATTCTGCTCCCTCTGCATCCTCTCAGCCTCGCCCTCACTAACAATCCTCTTTCCAATCCACTCCGTCTGGAAACTATCGTTCAGCTTTGACAAGTCCGCAATCACCTCCCTGCACGTCTTCATGACGGCTTCCTTGGGCGTAATCGATCCGTCTGTTTGGACGCGCAGCTCGAAGGTGGCGAAGAGCGGGTGCGGCACTTTGTATGCCGCGAAGAGGATGGCGGGGTTTTTGAGGAGGCGCTGTGCGAGCAGGTTGCCGAGGGTGTGGTCTTCTTTGTTGAAGGTGAAGACGGCGGTGTTGGGGACGCCTGCAGGTGGTGGGAGGGTTAGTTTCGAGGGAGGAGAGAAGGGGAGAGGGAGGGATGAGACGTACGGGTTTCCGCCTTCTCTTCGACTTTTTCTTGGCCTTCGTCGAGGAGGAAGAGCTCGAATCTGGAGGAAGGGGAATAGTCAGCTTAAGTTCACGGGGAGATGTTGCGATGCTGGCTGTCGCATGGTGCGTATTCCAGGGCTTGAGTGATACACTGAATGATCTCTGGTAAGAAGAGCATGCTGTGTTTGGCCTTGTCGCGATATCATGGCCTCGCATGTCGCATGCTCCTCATTATAGAGACCAGGTTCGTGAATTTTGTATACCGCGAAAGACGATACGTTCCAGAGTGGGAATAGAAAAAGTCAGAACATACCTGTCTGGTGCGTTCATGGTGCCGGTTTTGTCTTCTTATGTCTACTCTTTCTCTTACTCGCGCGTATGGAACGCGATTGCCTGGCACTCGTGTAACGAAAGGGCAAGTTTTTCGGTACAAAGGACAGGCAGATAACCAAATGTAAAGGAGCGGGCAAAGCGACTGGTTCAGGGTAACTGGTTGGCGGCCGAGAGGGGTTGCGACGGAGTGCGACAGCTGCGGTAGGGGTGTTCGGAGGTGAGGTTGGTGGTCCGCACTCGAGGTTCTTTGTGCCATGTTTGACCGCCCGTGGTACTATGAACGTGCGTCGCCACCTAAGACCCCTAGTCCATGGCTGCCTTCACTTGTAGAGGCCATCTCATCTGCAAAGCACTACTAGATACGCAGGCCCAAAAAACAAGATGGTACAACAAAGCAAAGTAAGTTGTGCATTGAAAACCGCAAATTATCATCCGAAAACGCACTTGACACACAAATCGCAAAGGTGGACAAGGGATATTGACGATGAATGTGTCTCGATACTATTCTCGAGTTGTGTGATATTCAGAGAGTTCTACAGGCTTTTTTTCTGAGACCCCGTCGAATAGGGAATGCAATATCGCCAACAGAAGCTAGAATTCACCATAACCACCGCTGCCCACTACCCAAAACCATTGCCTCAACGACCCGCAACAGCGCCGCTTAACGCCACTAACACCATGCTTCTTTGCCGCGCAATTCCACCGCTATGTAACAAATGCCAGATTCCCCACGCTTTAGAAGAACAACGCTAACAAGCAACATTAAAAGTATATACAAGACAAGTGTGAGGGGACGGTCTCGTGGCGAGTCTCTGCCGCCAATCGGTACACCTAGGTCCGGTTGACCTGCGCTTGCTGCATACCCGGACTTTGTTGCATTTGTGGATTCTGCGGTGTTGCGCTTCGACTCGGTGGTCGACCGTTCAACCCTGGACTACCGGCTTGCTGTCTGGCCATCAGCCGCTGTTGTTGGACAAGTTGTTGCTGATAGTTCTGTACCGCATTTGGTTGAGGAGTGTTGGCCATACTACCATTTTGCTGGAAATATTGGTTGTTCGCCATTTGCGGACCAGGAGATACGCCAGGTGATCCGGCTGCAGCGTTCATTGCCTGTGTACGTTGCTTAGCCAGGAAACGGGAGAGGTGGTCGGAGGCCTGTTTGGAGACTTGTTCCGGGGTCCAGTCCGGATGCTGTACCTTTAGCTGATTTTGGAATTGGAGAAGCTGAGGCATATGTCCGCTGGATAAGGGCCGGGCAGGAGTTTGCAGGTTCCCGTTGCCCTGGTTGATCCGTGGAGATCCGGCGTTGTTCGACATTCCGTTCATCGCGTTGTTCATGTTTCCATTCATGGATGCTCCCATGTTTTGATTCGGCATAGATGCCATCATGTTTGCATTTGGCATTCCGTTCATGCCCATGCCCTGGGACAGATTGCTGGCCATGTTGATCTGTTGTTGTTGCAACTGGAACTGGTGTTGCTGGTTGGCGTTGAACTGGCCTCTCTGCATTGCCATACGCATCTGATCTGGTGGGCCCATACGCTGCGCATTCTGCATGCTACCCTGCATTTGTGCCTGGGGGACACCGGGCGTGCCCATAGGAACGCCAGACATACTACCGTTTCCGAAGTTGGCTGGCATTCCCTGTTGAGATTGGTGGCCCCGGGCCGCCATTGCCGGGCCGTTCTGGCCCTGCTGCAAAGCCGCATTAGCCATTTGCGGAGGAACATTGCCGTTGCCTACAGGTGTGCCGTTGCGCTGCATTTGGTTGCTGACACCATTTGCCATCCCTGCCTGTGCCTGCATCTGTGCCTGCTGACGCTGTGCCGCCATTTGCTGCTGTAAAATGTCAGAAGCGTACAAGCTTTCGAAAAAGGGGTTTCTTACTCTAGCCATCATCTCCTGTGCCATTTGCCGTTGTTTCAGCTTCTCTTCGCGCTCCCACTTGAGACGACTGAACTCTTGAGGCGTGTGCACATTGTTCTTTGGCGCGGCAGGCTCATGCGCTTTGCGAAGCGCGGCTGCCTTTTGGGATTCGGCTTGCTTATGGGCGGCGGATTCGCGCTTCCTGGCGAGTTTGCGCATACCATCAATGATGGCGAGGTGTCGGTTCTCTCTTCTCCTCTCAACTCTGATTGGCGTAGTTGTAGGTCTTCGTCGTGGCTGTCCTGGTGTCTGTCCTTGCTGTTGCTGTTGCTGCTGTTGGGCCTGGAACTGAGCAAACACAGTCTTGTTGGCTTGCTCCAATCGGCCCTGGTAAGTGCGGAAGTACTGCGTCTTTGACATCTCTGCTGGTAATCCCTCAAGCTGCACCCAGCGTTCAAAGCATTCCCAAGGCGTGCGACGACCGGATCCAGATACGAACAGCGATGGAAGAGAAAGCTGCTGGGAGACCAGAGACCAGTTGAAGGTGTACTCCTTTACCAAAGCTCGCAATTTTTGGTCTTCCTCCCACAACCACTGAGAAGGAGTACGGTTCTCGAAGAAAGACACAGTAGGCATGTTGAACTCTGTTGGTGGCCTGAATTGGTGGGCGGCTTGCAAGCGATCTCGGACATGCTTGTTCTCGGCATTGAACAATGCGACATTCGTCATCTCTGGTGGCAGATCGTTGCGACAAAATAGTCTTCGACCAGGAGTAGATGGCATGGAATGTTCTGCTGAGGTTCCACATCGACTGGGAGGCGTTGAAGGCTCGTCCTCGGAATCGTAGTCGTATCTGCTCCGCTTCTTTGGTGGGCCTTGTATTTGCGAGACAAGCTTTCCAGTTACGAATTTTGAAACAGGAAGGATGGGTGGCTCTGTCAAGGAAAATGGGTTGGTGTCGCTAGAACCCTCGAACATGGGATCGTAAAGCGGCAGTTCTCGGAACATCGTATCGCTCGCAGGGGTGCGGTCAATCTTCATGACGACATCATTGTACCCTAGAGAGAAAATGCCGGCAGGAGGGTTGGCGTTAACAGGCGTAAGAACATCGTCGTCTTCGCCGTAAGACTCGCTCTCTGTCTCATGTGTGCTGGAATGGACAAGGTCTGGTGTGGGGGCATCATTCATGTCTTCGTCGTTGCTTGTACGCCTTGCAGTCTTGGGAATACATGCGTTGACTCGCAAGCTGGCCCGTTCTTCGGGTGAACAGCTTACATACTCAGCGCACCACTCCGCAAAAGTAGCAGCAAGGGCTTTTTTCCATTTTCTTTCCTCCTTGAAGTCTGTCTGCATCCATTTCATGTCCAGCAGGAGCTGATCCTGGTGGGTAAAAGGACGTTCGGGCTCAGCTGCCTTCGAAAGCTGCCGCAAAGACCACCGATTCGCATTCTGCAATTGATACACTCTCTTCAAAATTTTGTAATCTTGATGCTCGCGAATCATAGCGAGTGTTCCAGCTGTCGATACCGTCTTGCGTGCGGATGCAACAAGGTCCTGCAAAGGTACAGACCGTGGAGGGTGATGGGCCTGATACTTGAACAGTCCCTCCAGGTAATCTCGACTGGAATCTTCTGAAGCACCTTGAAGAGAGGCATAGTCTTCATTGTAAGATTGAAGAGCTTTCGATGCTCGCGTAGGAGTCTTCTTTGCAAAAACAATAGTCGAAACTTCTTGAGATTTGCGATGGGCAGTCCTCGGTCGTGGAGGGCTAGTAGAGGCTGACAGGTTGCTTGAGCGAGGAGTGAGGATCGACTTGTGAGCGGCCTTGTCAGAAATAATCTCAGAAACGGATTTTTGCCGAATTGTTCCGGAAGCGACACGAGTGGTCATACGCTCGTTGTGAGACGTTTGAGGCGATGTTGTTCCGTGTGCATCCGTTGCTGGTGCATCGCGCATCTCGGTATCACCATCAGCAGGAGGCGTTGGATGATCGACAGTGGTGGACATTGGTTGCGACTGGTTATTTGCTTGTTCGGCATTGTCACGGTCCAAAACCGAAGGTTCCGCGGCAACCGTAGTTGGCGTTGGCAACGAATCAACTGCGTTGTCTTGTGCGGCTTTCCATTCGGCGGACTGGTTGGTCTCCGACGCATTATGCCGCGAAACATCCTCAATGCCCTCTGTCAAAGAATGTACGTTACCCCCTGGCTGCGATTCGCTCAAGCGACTCTTTCCATCTCGTGCTATGCGTATCGCCTGCTCATCCTCAATTTGTTTCTCAATGTCTGGTGTTGGAGAGTCGTCTTCTCGTGCTCGGGCATGTTCTCTTGCTTCCGTCATTCGTTTCTGAAGCGCACGCTCGTGATCCTCCTTGACCTGTTGAGCAGCAGGGTCCAGAACATCGTCGTCTGGTAGCGGTACGTTGTTGCGTTCTTTGTAAGCTTCCATGTCTGGACTGGTGTCGGGAGAGTGATGTTGCGCATGCGGCGTTGCTTGAGAGTACGGTCCAACAGTGGATGATGGCGAAGACACATCGACAGGTGCATGTGTAGAATGGATGGCAAGGCGTTCCTCTTCCTTCCTTTCCTTCTCAGCAGCGTTGCTCAGCTTCTTCTCCATCTCTTGCAGTCTGGCCTCTTGCTCCTCCTTGGGTGGTAGATGTACGACTTTTGGTGACTTGGGTTGGCCTTCCGTCTTGAGTGCGGATACTGATCCATTAGGGAATGCGGAAGCATCTACATCTTCGACTGTTGGCGGAGCAATATCATTGGGGTCAGCAGTAGGTTTGTCGACAATGGAACCATTCTGAGCCACGGCATGGTCGGTTTCAACGTTAGCCTTGTCTTCTTCCTTCTCTTCTCCAGTGGGCGTCGTAGCACGCGATGGCTTTACGCGAGAAACGACATCAGTCGTGTCGTTTTGCATTGATGTTTCAACTGAAGGCAGAGTTTGATTTGCATCAGAGGGTGAGGCAGAGGCAGCGCGAAGTTGATCTTCAAGGCTTGGGGTACCGACGGTTGGAGATGGCGACGACTTTACAAAGACTGACTTGGAGGGATTCTGGAAGGGCAGTGTACTGGGAAGAGATGATTGACTGTCCGTATTGGCCACGGGGTAGGGCAAAGATGCATCGTTGAAGCGTCGACCTCTAGAGACGCGACCGTGTTAGCAGATGGAGGCGGCAGCAACGACGCGAACCACAACATGTTCCTGCAGCAGCAGTGGAACAATAACAGAGGAGGACAGGCTTCTTACTTTGAAATGTCATTCTCTTCAAGAAAACGACTTTCTTCTTCGTCAGGTTCGTTGTAGACGAAGTCCTCTGGCTTGGGCTGGTGCCCGTTCAGAGCGGCATTGCAGCAGCCCGTGACCTTCCAGAGAGCCCGGAAATGGCGCTGCAACGTCGTGGATGCGAGTCTGCGAACATGGGATTAGCAACAACTCCACAACAACGCGTGATCAAAACAAACGGAGCGATTTTTCGGTGTCGCATCGATGCATTTCATCGACAGGATCGCTCCAATATCAAATGCGATGTGTGGTTGTGGACTTGTACTTACGCGGCTTCATTTGTCTTCTCCTGGCGTAGGGTTTCCCGTAAACTGTCGAGGGACATATGAAGGCCGACGAACGGTGGCCGACATCCGTTATCCACGAGTGCCGCCGTTGTGATGAATTATGGAAGATGGTGGTCGCGTTGGTTGATGGAAAAGTGGTATACGGTATGCTGGGCTGGTTGCGCGGGACTTGCGAGAACGTGAGGGAGAGAGCACCCGCTTTCGCTGTTGCGCGCTGCAGTGCAGGGTTGGGGCGATAAGCCCTGCCTAGCTTGGGCCCAATTGGCCTCCGCCGCTGGCGCCTTGCCGCTTTGGGACTAGCCCGTCCTGCTGCATCAAAAAACTTCTGGATCTTGGAGACGAGCACGCGGAGAAGCAACAACGCCAAACAACACCAAACAGCCCCGCAAATTACCGGCAATGGCAAAGAGAAAGAGGGAGAGTGCCGACCATGCCGCCGCGCCCAAGGCTGTGAAGAGCAGGAAAAACGGCGTCGCACCGGCGCCCAAGCCGGCTGAAGCCAAGGAAGTCGCGATCCGCAAGAGAAAAGAAGGCGCAACCAACGGCAAGGCAGCCGCAAACAAGGCAGCCACAGACAAGGGCGCCCAAGTCAATCCCAGCACAGAAGACGGCGATGCAATTTCAGACACGACAACCATCCACGTGGTCACTGGATCTTATGAACGAGTTCTCCATGGCTTTGCGGCATCTATCCCGAGCAGCCTCCTCGCCGGCCAGGACGACGCCTCGACACCTGATGCAGACCAGCCAAAAGTTGATTTTAGCGACACGTTTCTCTTCAACGCCCATGCATCCGCCATCCGCTGCATGGCGCTTTCTCCTCTCTCGGACGAAACCTCCAAGATCACGCTTGCAACCGGCAGTACAGATGAGCGCATCAACCTGTACTCCATCTCAACAGCACCACCCGCGCCCTCAAAACTGCGGCCCAAACTCCCCTCGCTCAATGGCGGCTCAATCACTGAAAACCCAAAGAATAAGGAGCTGGGATCCCTTCTCCACCACTCATCTAACATTACAGCTCTTTACTTCCCAACAAGAAGCAAGCTTCTGAGCTCAGCAGAGGACAGCACCATCGCCATTACAAGAACACGTGACTGGACAGCGCTATCGACCATCAAGGCACCGATACCCAAGCCCCAAGGACGACCCAGCGGCGACACCGCCGGGCCCGGCGAAGTGCCGTCTGGAATTAACGATTTCGCCGTGCACCCCAGCATGAAACTCATGCTCAGCGTTGGCAAAGGCGAGAAATGCATGCGACTCTGGAACCTCGTAACCGGCAAAAAAGCTGGCGTCCTCAACTTCGACCGTAACATTCTCACCGCCGTGGGCGAAGGCCGTTTTTCCTCCGGCGAGGGCCGCCGCGTCATCTGGGACCCAGAAGGCGAAGAATTCGCCGTAGGCTTCGACCGCGCTCTCGTCATCTTCAATATTGACTCCAAGCCAAAAGCGAAAATCGCACCCTTCCCCCGCTCCAAAATACACCAGATGCACTATCTCCCCTCGCAACTGCAGCGCCCAAATACCCTGCTCGTGTCTACAGAAGACGGCCGCGTACTCCTCTACAACACCGCCGAGACCTCCGCTCACGAGGACGCGTCAGCAGAAAAATCAAAGCAAAGTGATATTCCGCAGAGCAAACTCATTGCGCAAATCGGCGGCCCTGCAGCAGGATTGACCGGCCGCATCAAGGACTTTGAAATCATCCCTCTTTCCACGCAACGCTGTGTCATCGTTACCGCGTGCAGCGACGGTACCGTGCGCTTCTGGGTGCTCAACACGGCCGATCTGGACGACAAGAGCGCAACAACAGACGATGCGGCGCAGACAAAAGGCTTTTCGGCGCCGCAGATAGGCACGCTGCTTGGTTCGTACTCGACAGGAACGCGTATCACATGTATGAAGGCGTTCCCGATGACGGGGAAGCCGGATCAAGATGACGAGGAGGAGGTGGTGCTAGATAAGGAAGCGGATTCAGACGAGGACAGTAGTGATGAGGAGAGCGAGTAGCGCTGAAAACGCATGATTCCTTTTTTTCAAGACTCTTTCTGTTACATTAAAAAAGGGGCGGGGGCGGCGCATATATAAAAGCGTGTTGTGCCCTAGTAATTTTCCACACCGTTGTTACAAAATTTGAACGAAACTAGATTAGATGAATGAGTATTTGCATATGATGATCATATTAGACGTTTCCATTCTAATTTTCGCTTTCTCTCTCTAATTAATTCAGATAATGGACATGACCCCAGACACTCCTCACTGACCAACAGAGTCAAACTAAATCTCACAAATTCATAGTAACAGTCATACTATTACTATGCACCAGCAGCGTCGGCGGCAACCCTTGACACAAGACCTCCAAGTCACTGATATACTTTACGCTCTCCGCCTCGCTCTCACACGTGCCCTGCAATGGACTCGGCAGCGTGGTAAACACGACGGCGGTATCGTCGCTGTGGCGTCGCATCAGCTCGTTCAGAATGAGGTGTTGGGCGCGGCAGGGAAGGTCGTTGAAGGACAGGGGGATAGACTGGTGGGCTGGGAAACCGGAGGCGAGGGAGGGAGTCGTGGTGCCTGTGGTGGTGCCTGTCGGTGGAGGATGTGGGTTGCTTGTTTCGGATTCGGGGTTCGGGGTTGAGGCGGCTTCTAGGGGGTTTGGGGCGGTGGATGTGCTGGGTTTGGGTGTGTCGACGAACATGATGGAGGGGCCTGATGCTTCTTCTTCTTTGGGGACGGCAGTACGTGGCATGGGGTTTGAAGTAAATTTTGGCAGGGATTGGCGGCGCGTGGGTGGGGGGATGGATGAAGGTCTGGTGCGAGAGGAGCTGGATATCTGGGAGGAGGAGCTGGCTACGCTTTGTGGGTTTGAGCGCTTCTTTTCAGTGCGGAGAATGGCCGTGTCGGAAGCGCTGGCGCCAGAGTGGGGTTTGAGGGGTGTTACAGATTGCATGGTTGGCCTGTCGTCGTGGTGTGAAGGGGCATCCTTACCAGTGCCCTTCCAGATAGCCTTGCGGAGATCGAGCTGTCGGGAGAAGAATGAGGTGCTGGGTGCTGTCTTTCTCCGCCGCAACGACATGCCCTGCCCCTCTTGGTCACTCTCGTCAGTTGATGCATCCAGGTCGTATTCATCAAGGTTACTGCCGCTGATGATAGCTTCGCTATCTGATGCCACGCCTTCGTCATCAGCGTCGTCATCATCTCTCCCATCCCCGTGGTTGGAACGTTGAGTATCGCTGTCACTGTCCTCGAGTAGATGAGCAGGCAACCTCTGACTCTGCATTGCGAGTCTGCCGCCATCTCCAAGGTTACCGACTGACGACCTGCGCTTGGCCTTGCGTAACATTTTTCTTAGTGCAGAGAAGCGCTTCGGATTTGCGTCCTGTCTGCCATGTTGAAATGAGGCAATCGGCCAGTTTGTGACCGCCTCTAGAATGTCAACTGTCTGTTCTAGTTCTTGACTGGCAGTTAGACTTTCTGGTTGGCGAAGTCGCTTGATGTCCTGCCACCAGCGCTCATCTTCCAAGGAATAGTCAATGTCCCGTGCAGTCTGGTCAAAATCTCCCTCATCGCGTCCGTTGATGATGACCTCATACATGCCCAAGTCGCCACATGACAACCAGAAGACATGGACCTCAGCCTCGATCCGTAGATTACGTAGCAAAGTGGTCACACGCCCGCGTTCCTCTTCCACATCCGTCTCGTACTCGACAAAGACACACACTCTTAGCTTGTATATGCGTTTCCATGAGGGCACAGTGTGTAGAATACAACCGAGCTGAAGAATGAGCGTGTATGTGTCAAAGTTGGTTGTTAGGACGTTCTTTCGAACTGGTTCATCTCCTGTAGTGGCAACCTCTGCCGACATTTGAATCGGCCAAAGATCGATATACTGTTTGGAAGGCTCGTCAATCTCGATATCACCCAAGCCAAGGAGATGGAATGCTTTTTGCTTTGCCGTAGGCTTTCCTGGTGGCACCTCAAGCTCTTGGAAACCCTTTGCTATAGCAACGTTTGCTTGTAGCCTCAGGATCAGGTCTTCTATGACTGTGACATAGCTGCGAATTGCGATTGCGTTCTCCGGCTTCATGGCGTCTGTAGGAAGCGCGCTGTGTGTGTTACCAGTGACACGGCGCCTGGCTGCTGCTTGTATGGCTTTTCGAGACATGGGGTGGTTCGCGGCCTTGCTAGATGGCCTCGAGGGTTGGGGTGATGGGATGCCTACTGACGGCTGCGCTTGCCTCAGCTCCGGCAAATTGTAGAAACCCATGACAACAATGTTTGGCCTCATACCACCTAACCCTGCACCAAGCACAAGGTTACGGGCGCCCCACTCTATAGTAGGCGAGATGGCAATATTGACAAAAGCTTTGATCCTGGAAAAATCGATGTACTTTGTCCAGGACTGCTGTTGCCGTCTAGCCTCAGGCACGGCTTCCCCGAAGTCGTCAGAGACAATGACGTGTCCTAGAACAAAGAGACCTCCTTTCTTCAGTGAGTTGCAGAATTGAATCAACTTGTACTGCCGTCGTGGATCATTTACTAGGAGCAGAATTTGTGGTCTCCAAAATTTTACATGCTCCTGCCTCAGACGGAGGAGATATTTTCGAACCTGGTGGTAGATGAGGCCCTGACTGACATCACCCCAGGGTTTGGGGGGCGTCGTGTAATGGATCAAGAGGAAGATGACCATCAAAAGAGCCACGCAGCCAGAAGCATAGAAGCCATCAACGAAGAACATGGTTGCTCCGCAAGCAATGGTCCCTATTGCAGCCGTCTGCCAGTTGAAGTAATGGAAAGAAGGCCGAAAATTGGGAGCGGACCCAATCTTGAGCAAGAAACAAGCCAGATTTGTGACCAGAAACGTCATGAGATACTGGTGGCAATTAACGTCTGTAGGGCAGGGTTGGTTGATATCCAAGAAGATAGACGTACCGTCATGGTAATGAAGGACGCGATTTGGTTAATGTCTGCAAACATGGTAACCTGTGCAATAATGTACGTAATAATAATGGCGTATATAGGCTGCAACAGATCAGACATCAGGTCTATGTTTTATTCTCCAATGAGTACTTGAACCTACCTCGTCCGACTTCTTCGTACCTTGACCGAACAGGGAAAGACCGGGAATAAGATGGTCGCGCGAGAGGGCCTGGAGGAGCTTGGAAGAGCCAATGACACCCATGAGTACCGAAAACAGCGATGTTGCAATCTCACCAGCAAGTACAATGACACCAGAAATGTTAGTCAATTGGATAACATTGGTGTTGTGGTACAAGGTCTCCCGGGTTATTGATGCTGCCGTGGCAAAAATTACAAGAGTGTACAGCACAAATGTCAATGCTATGCCGTAAAGGGTGCCCTTTGGGATAGCTTTACTGGGATGCTTCAAGTCTCCACTCATACTGGCACCAGCAAGAATGCCTCCTGTAGCGGGAAAGAGAATCCCGAACAGGTCCTGGAAATTTTCGCGATGATGAATAACGCTGCCTGCAGCGCCGCGAGTAAAGTGAGGGAGCAAGTTTTTGCGGAAAGTGTCGACGCTCAGGCCTGTAAACACAACACCTTCCTTGGGCTCGGAAAACGGTGGGTTAAAAACAGCCGATAGGGGAATACTGAGGGTTGCAACCAGTAGAACAAATAGCAACGCATTGCTGCATCGTGCGAACAGCCCGCTGCCAGCTAGACAGATGATGGTGGACGCGACTAAGACAGTCGTAGCCCACAAGAACTGCCACCAGAAGCTTTGGGGCAGCCATTCTGCCATGTTGCCGCCGCGGGTACCAAAGTTCTCGATGAGACAGTCGACAAGGCCAACAGCGTTTAGAGAGGTGTTAAAGACGGATCCAAGGTAGTAGACTATGCCAATGCTTCCCCCAAATTCTGGACCAAGGCTTCTTGAGATGAGGTAGTACGCCCCTCCACCCCTGACAGTGCCGTTGGTGGCAACAGCCGAAATGCTCAAGGTAGTCAGGAGGTTGATAGCGTAGGCGGCAATCAGCATGCCCATCATGCCCACCAACCCAGCTTGACCCAGGAGGAAGCCAAAACGCAGAAACATCAAAATGGACAAGACATTGAGCGTCACCGGCACAAAAACGCCAGCAAAGGTGCCCAGTTTGTCGGTGCCTCCAACCGGTCTGGGAAAGGCTCCAGGCCGTGGCTTGGAAGTCTCGGTGATAGATTGTCTCTTGCCATGGCTGGTGGGTTGCTGGCCAGAGTCTTCCCGCGACAAAGTGAACAAAGCAGAAAACCAGCTCCCTATGCCTCGCCGCCTTTCTTCCGTGTCTTGCGAGCCATCCAAAGCATTGCCATGCTGCGAATTGGGTCTTGCCCCATCGGCAAGAAGTGGAGTGTCTTCAGTTGGAGGCGGCGAGTGCTGGACAAACGAACGCCGGTGCAGGCGTTCCCTGTCGTCTTGTGCTGTACGAGCTGCAAAGTTGGACCTCGCCCTCGGTAATGGACGTCTTGTCAGGTGTTCGTTATCTGCATCGGCCATGGTCCGACATGCGTAAGCCTAGCTCCAGGCACGTGTTGATGATGGTTACGTCGATGGGGGTCAAAGCTTAGGCGCGGGATCCGCCGATGGTGCCTAGGACGTGATTCCAAGTTTCTCGAGACTGTCCAAAGGGAAGAGGAGGACGCCGGCGGAGAACCCAACGGGCGAGGCGTAGCAGCGCTGGACTAGCCTGACGAGCAATGATGCCGGAGCTGCATGTGTATCAAGCAAGCATGAAGTCATGGCCGTGGTCTGGGTAACGTCCAGTTAGCGCCTTAGCCTCACTCCCTCAGTTGAAGACGCAGGGTTTTGGCCCATGGACGTGACCATCCCGCGCCCCACGCGCCCTCCACACGTCTCGGCTCGGCCAAATGACCTCAGCCTCTCGGCACCGTTCGCTGGCAAGCCAGCCGTCTCAGTTTTGGTTGCTTGTTCATCGCGTCCTCTGTTCGACTCGAGACTCGACACACCTCGCGTTTGGCCTGCCGTGGGCCAGTATCTGTTGCCCATCTTCATTCATTGCCAAGCTGCTTCTGCAGGTCCCACCTCGCGACCTTGCATAGCAGACGCCGATAAGCGAAGCTCCTACTTTTGTTATCGCAGCAACTTCTACCTCACAAACCATCTTGGTACCACACGCGACGCAACATGGCGCCTGAGCGCTCCGCATCCTCGAATCCGCCTCCCGCGTCGTCGTCTCCGGCGCGAGACTCTCGCCAGAGTTCTCCAGCCGAGGCCCAATCCATCCGCGCAAGCTCGACTGCGAGGCTGGGCTCGTCCATTCCCTCTCTGCCCAACGGCTCGCCAGTCATACGCCAGATACCCACTCCCTCCCAGACTGCCAACTCGTCTTCCCTCCAGACGCCATTACCGGGGCGCGCAGACCCGGATTCGTCCCTCCCTGGCCCATCCGAATCCAACCTCTCCTCCGCATTGAGGGAGTCGTTGGGGAACTCGCCTCCACGATTTGGCACGCCCCCGATACGCCCGCTTTCTCCAGCCCAGGAAGTAGCCCCTCGCGGTCCTCCCAGCAACTATGGATCCTTTGACGGCCGTGGTCGCTCACCCGTTCCTTACGAAGACCCAGAGATCGTGCGTCGCCATCTGGTAGGACACTATGCCTCGCCCAGCAGGTCTCACCGCGGACGGATAGGCGATGACGATGCACAGTCGACAGGCAGGAGGCCCGAGGAGGACGAGGAAGAGTTTTCAAGTCTGCAGCTTCAGGGCGGTGACATTACGCGACAGATCTACAGGTGGAGCGAACAGCAGCAGGCCGAGGAGCAGGGCAAGATGCAGCGCAGCAAGAGCTTCCACGGCTCTCGTCGCAAGCCCGAGGATGAGGCGCTGGATATCGATTCTATCCGCCAGCCGGGTGGCTTCCGACGCAACTACATACGCAGAGCCGCCGGTAGCCCTTCACCCGCACCTGGACCGGCTGGATATGGTACTGTTCAGCAGCCCCGGCAACAACCCCAGGTCTTTACGAGCAACTTCCTCGAATTCCTAACTCTGTACGGTCACTTCGCTGGTGAATCCTTGGAAGAGGATGATGAGGTACTAGGGCCCGACGAGTATTTCTCGTCTGATGCGTTGGACTCTGCGGTACAAAGCGAGGACGAAGACCGAGAATATGGCGAATCGAGTGCCCTGCTCACACCTGGAAAACGCAGGAGGCGCAAGCCCAAGAAGACGGGCACCGGTTCGCCTACAGGTGCGGCCTTGCTACTCCTGAAGTCTTTCGTCGGTACGGGTGTGCTCTTCCTGCCTCGAGCTTTCCTGAACGGTGGCATGCTCTTCTCCAATCTCGTCCTTCTCGCTGTAGCGGGTCTCTCGTATGCGTGCTTCGTCTTGCTCGTCTCCACTCGTCTTGTGGTCGAGCATTCTTTTGGAGACATGGGCTTCCATCTCTACGGAAACTGGATGCGCAACATGATCAACTCGTCGCTTGTCATCTCGCAAATCGGTTTCTCGTCGGCCTATATTGTCTTTGTCTCTGAGAATCTGCAAGCCTTTGTGCTGGCCGTGTCCAACTGCAAGACCTTCATCGACATCAAGTACATGATTATGATGCAGATGGTCATCTTCTTGCCCCTATCGCTCTACCGCAACATCAACCACATCCAAAAGCTAGCTTTGGTTGCCGATCTCTTCATCCTCATGGGTCTCGTGTACCTGTACTACTACGATCTCTTCACCATTGTAGACCAAGGCGGCATCTCCGACATTGCTAGTTTCAACGCCAAAGACTGGACTCTCTTCATCGGCACCGCCATCTTCACCTTTGAAGGCATCGGTCTCATCATCCCCATCCAGACCGGCATGAAGGAGCCAAAGAAGTTCCCCAAGGTGCTGGGACTCGTCATGATCATCATCACCGTCGTGTTCCTTAGCGCCGGTGCCCTTTCCTACGCCGCGTTCGGATCCAAGACCAAGACGGTCGTGCTTCTCAACATGCCCCAGGACAACAAGTTTGTCAACGGCGTCCAGTTCATCTACTCGCTCGCTATCTTGCTTTCTACGCCGCTGCAAATCTACCCTGCTATTGAAATCACCAGCCAGCAACTCTTCAGCCGAACAGGCAAATACAATCCCTACGTCAAGTGGAAGAAGAACTTTTTCCGCTTCTTCATGGTGCTTGTCTGCGCAACGCTCGCCTGGGCCGGTGCAGGCGACTTGGACAAGTTTGTCAGTTTGGTTGGAAGCTTTGCTTGTATCCCGCTGGTCTTTATTTACCCTGTAAGTTCTTTCCCGAGCAAAAATACCAAGGAGAATATCACGTGCTAACGGCTTGCCTTCATTAGCCCATGCTGCACTACCGAGCTGTTGCGCGCACAACCGTCGCTCGTGCCTTTGATGTCCTCTTGTGTATCGTCGGCGCCATATGCATGGTGTACACAACTACTCTCACCGTCCAGAGCTGGATCCAGGGTGGCGCTCCAAAGGCGCCTGGATACTGCGATAGCAAGTAAACAGGTTTCCGCTCTATGTCTGTTGCCCTCTATGGATACAATTTGTTGTTGCTAGTTGTTTTTTTGTTATATTGAGTCAAGTTCTTGCATCACGTGCGAAGCATTTCAGCGATGGAAATATATATGTCAATTTGAAAGAACAGGATAAGGGCATCGGATGATGGAGAGATCGGTATGAAGGAGAGATGTAGGCGTGAAGATAAATTGGCACTTTTGCGTACGGATACTAGAGGTAAACGCTGCGAGGCTGCTCCCTCATGCAACCCCGGTTTGGCCGGGTTGGAATGTAAAGACTAGATTGTTGAATTGAGTTCTCTTCCTCTCTTCTTTTTTCCCCTTAGATGAGCGAGAACGAGATTGGATTGATGAGAAGACGGCAAATGTAAAGTCGATATTGCAAGACGGGTGCTTGTTTCCATGCAGTCTTTCCCATTCGGTAGTCCTCAGCCGTGGAACAGCTCCTCGGCGAAGAAAACTAGGGACCGAATAGAAGAAGAAACACATTGGTGACGCACACACTGATGGCCAAACCTTCTTCCCCTAGACAACAAGCACGCCCGAGTACCAGAATGTCTGAAGAAGTGTGTGTGAACACGAGCGTACCACGAGTCATGAGCGCTGAAATCGAGGTTAAAGCGTTTATTTCTCCGAACGAGAACGCAGCCGGTGAGGGCGAGCGAATGGTGGGAGTGGAGAGGGGTGCTTGAACGGCACTAAACTCATTTCACGACGCTAGTAAAAACGGGTGACACAGAGAATACGAAGGGGCAGCATGATGGAAGCCAAGGGTTAGTAGGGCGAGTTAGTAACCGGAGAGACACGAACAGAGGACATCGTAGGGCGTGAAGGATCGGAAGGGACGGGTGGAAGGAGTAACAAGGCTGAAAAGCCGCCAAGGAAAGAGGCTGTTGTGCGGCTGAAAAAAGATGAGAAGAGTATGCGCCACTTCTTGTTAGTTTTCGCCTTAGGAGCAAAAATGTGGTGAGATGTAGACGACAGGCGGTCAAGGACAATAGGGAAAGAAAAGGTACATGTGGCCTTTGGGGAAAATTGGCTCTGCCCAGGCATGGGCAGATCAATCGCTCATCAATGAGATTGAGGGTGGGGATGGCCATCTAGGAAGCCCGGTGCTGCCAGCTTGCGTGCCAGTCTTTCTTCTCCCCTCGCCACCCCACCCGGCATGCCTTCCTGCTCTAGCTAATCTCACACCAACGTGCAGGTCGAGCAACGCTAAAACGGAATAGGGACAAGGCATGCTGGCCAACCTTTCAACTGCTTCACCGTGTTGTTGTTGCTATTGCTGAGCAGGAATATGGGCTACAGCTGCACGTTGTGAGTTGCAGCTGATGATTCGCTCTGTGGCGGGGTAAGCCGACTAATGAGTGGCGTGCCTTTGTAGAGACATTGTTTCGTTTTTCTGTTGACTTTTTCGTGCAGCATGCAGGGCAAAGCAACGAGAACAATATGCACGCAGATGAACCAAACGGCTGTCTGTTTCCTTCACCGTCCTGCCTCTTGACACGTCGGGGCCGACGGGTGGAGAGCTGGAGTGCGGGTACAGGTCCGCCGTTAGCGGGACAACCCACTCTGTTTTGTTTTGATGTTTTTTTTTGTTTTTACATTGCTGCTGTGTCTTTGCATATATGTAATATGTGTATGTATGCATGCGTTGCCAGCCTGCAAATTGACAAGAAAAAAAGGATCACTACTGATCGACGGGCTGACGATGCGCCGTGTTTACTTAGCACCGCATTGAGAGGTGCAAAATCCGGAACTGCTGACGTAGCCGGTACAAGTCGTGTATAGGGGAGGAGTATTGGCGAACGCCCGCCCTGACTACAGAATTAGCAATGGCTCCCGTAAGCCTCTGGGAATATTGGTCATGGACACGAGGATCTGGTAGTATTGAATAGAGCATTCCTGGTATTTCGCGGTGCCAATCGTCGAGTCGTGGGGCTAGTGTTTCTATTTTGGAGGTGCTGCGCCTCGCGGTCCCTGAGCAGCGATGGGGATGCTGGGCAATGGATCCAGGAACGGCGACGGGCGAGTGTCCCACTATTGGCCGCAGCGAGGCTCGCGGAAGCCGAGAGACAGGGCCCATGACAGTGGCAGGCGTGCAGGGCTCATGGCATGGCGGACGAGCGTCAGGCAAAGCATCATCGTCTGGCGGCGATTGGGGTGGGTGCGAGCGATGCATGGGCGAGACTAGCAAGGTGGAGTGGAGAAGGGCGCCGCTGGGGCATGCTCAGTGCTTGGCTTGAGACGTATAAGTCAAACACACCACCGCTCTTTCCTCTCCTCTCATATCCGGTCTCTCTCCTCCCTTCCTCCCTTGCATTTGCCCTGCTGTGCTGCCAATTCCATCCCCGACATCCGCACAATCGCTTCCGTTTCATAATCGACTCCCTTCTTTCGTTTCTTCGCCATGTGGTAAGTTCCCACTGCCCCACCCGGACCTGTGAAGCTCTACCAACAGCAACACTTGGACGGCGACAAAGCAGAAAGAGAAAAGATGCGGAAGCTGACAAGCCATTGCCCAACAGCGGAATCTTCGGTTACATCAACTACCTGGTGGAGAAGGACAGGAAGTACATTCTCGACACATTGATCAATGGTGAGTTGTGGTGCGATTCAGCTCCCGTGCAGCAGCTTGAGTCTGTTGAGGGGGGCGGGGTTCTAGACCGACAATAGCTAACATTACTTTTTCTTCTCCGTGGACAGGTCTGCAACGTCTAGAGTACCGCGGCTATGACTCTGCCGGTCTCGCCGTCGACGGTGACAAGAAGAACGAGGTCTACGCCGTCAAGGAGGTCGGCAAGGTCGCCTCGTTGAAGAAGCTCGTCGAGGAGCAGAACTTTGACCTCAACAAGGTCTTCGACTCGCACGCCGGTATTGCCCACACACGATGGGCGACCCACGGTCCCCCTTCGCGTGTCAACTGCCACCCCCACAGGTAGGTTCTTTCTGGCTCTCCTCGCTGCATGCCCCCATGCTAACACCCGACCGCCAGATCCGACCCCAACTGGGAGTTTGCCGTCGTCCACAACGGAATCATCACAAACTACAAGGAACTCAAGACTCTGCTTGAGAGCAAGGGCTTCAAGTTCGAGACAGAGACGGATACCGAGGCTATTGCCAAGCTCACAAAGTACATCTACTCGGAGCACCCAGACCTGAGCTTCCCATCGCTCGTCAAGGCTGTCATCAAGGAGCTCCAGGGTGCCTTTGGTCTTCTTGTCAAGTCTGTCCACTACCCCCATGAGGTTGTGGCTGCCCGCAAGGGTTCTCCCCTTGTCATTGGTGTGCGGACACAGAAGAAGATGAAGGTCGACTTTGTCGATGTCGAGTACAACGACGAGGGTGCTGCTCTCCCCGCTGAGAGCGCCTCCCACAACGTTGCCTTGAAGAAGACCAACAACTTGCTCGCTCCCCCAGACAAGTCGCTCCTCCACCGATCGCAATCCCGCGCTTTCCTCTCCGACGACGGTGCCCCAATGCCCACCGAGTTCTTCCTCTCCTCCGACCCATCTTCCATTGTCGAGCACACCAAGAAGGTCCTGTACCTCGAGGATGACGACATTGCACACATCCACGAGGGTTCGCTGAACATCCACCGCCTGCACAAGGATGACGGATCCTCCAACGTCCGCACCATCCAGACCCTGGAGATCCAGCTCCAGGAGATTATGAAGGGCCGCTTCGACCACTTCATGCAAAAGGAGATTTTCGAGCAGCCCGAGTCCGTCGTCAACGCCATGCGTGGACGTCTCGACCCCGTCAACAAGACGGTCACACTGGGTGGTCTCCGTCAGTACATCTCTACCATCAGGCGATGCAGGAGAATCATCTTCATTGCCTGTGGTACTTCTTACCACTCTTGCATGGCTGTCCGTGGTGTCTTTGAGGAGCTTACCGAGATCCCCATTGCCGTCGAGTTGGCCTCTGACTTCCTCGACCGCCAAGCACCCGTCTTCCGTGACGACACTTGCGTCTTCGTCTCCCAGTCCGGTGAGACTGCCGATTCTCTCGGTGCCCTCCGCTACTGCTTGGAGCGCGGCGCTCTGACTGTTGGTATCGTCAACGTTGTCGGTTCCTCCATCTCTCTCCTCACCCACTGCGGTGTCCACATCAACGCCGGTCCCGAAATCGGTGTGGCCTCCACCAAGGCCTACACCTCGCAGTTCGTCTGCATGGTCATGTTCGCCCTCTCTCTTAGTGAGGACCGTGCATCCAAGCAGAAGAGGCGCGAGGAGATTGTCGAGGGTCTTGGCAAGATTTCCGACCAGTTCAGGGAGGTGCTCAAGCTCGACCAGCCTATCAAGAAGCTCTGCGAGAGGTTCAAGAACCAGAAGTCTCTGCTCCTTCTCGGACGTGGCTCTCAGCACGCCACTGCCCTTGAGGGTGCCCTGAAGATCAAGGAAATCTCATACCTTCACTGCGAGGCCGTCATGTCTGGAGAGCTCAAGCACGGTGTCTTGGCTCTCGTCGACGAGAACCTCCCCATTGTCATGATCCTGACCCGCGACGACATCTTCGCCAAGTCGCTCAACGCATACCAACAGGTCATTGCCCGTAGCGGCCGTCCGATCATCATCTGCAACGAGAACGACCCCGAGTTCCCTGCTGACAAGACGGACAAGATTGAGGTGCCCAAGAACGTCGATGTTCTCCAGGGTCTCATCAACGTCATCCCTCTGCAGCTCATGTCGTACTGGATGGCGGTTGCCGAGGGTGTCAACGTTGACATGCCCCGTAACCTTGCCAAGTCGGTCACTGTTGAGTAAGCAAGCGGTTGTGTGATTTACATGGCGTTCTCTGGGATAGAGAAGTTATGTACAGTTTGGGTTTGAGCTGAACTTGGGATTATGAATGGAAGCTCTGGATGTAGCTTATGTGTATGGCTCTGAACTTTACGATATCTAGGATGCGGGGCAATGGGTCTTGGACCACTTCTGGTACTAGACGGAATGAACACAATATCTCTTCATTACTCTTTTATTTTGGCTTGTGATTGCGCATTTGAAGATATTATCAACGTCGCACATTTTGGTGAAAGTCTTGGTCATTGCGCAGCATCTGACACCCCTGTTCCGATGACACCATCGCAAGAAATGGGACCCCTGCTCTCTCGGTTGCGGGGCAGCCTCATGGGTAGTGCGCCGGTTCCTGCATCCTTGAACCCGCTCTGGCAAGCAAGCTGACAATACCCAGCCCACTCCGGAACCACCGACTTACTCCCCTTCACGCTCCTCACCCTCAACACACCCACCCGCATATATACGGATATTTACCATGGCATCTCTCAAAGGTCCCGGCGCGCCCAAGACGTACGATGGTCCGTAGCTCTCGCATAGCACTGCCAACCCCGCCCCCACCACCGCTACAATCCCCAACGACCTTCAGAGCTGCATGCTGACGGCACATGAACAGGCTCTGGGCTACGCATCGGTATCGTTCACGCACGATGGAACACCAAGATTATCGATGCACTGCTCGAGGGCACAAGGAAGAAGCTGAGGGAAGCCGGTGTCAAGGATGAGAATGTGGTTGTGCAGAGTGTACCGGGAAGCTACGAGCTGCCGTACGCTGTCAAGCAGTATGTGGACCATGCTGCTCTTGTTAGCTGTGGAAGGGCGAACAAACTCAAGGAATCCAAGCTGACAGTCAGTGCAATAGACTATACTCGGCATCCCAAATCCAATCCTCCAACACGGGCGTCGTAGGCGCAGCGGCCGACCTCCTTGGCTCCACATCCGACCTGACGGCGCTCACTGGGCAATCCACCAAGATATCCAACCAGCCATTTGATGCTATAGTCGCCATTGGTGTGCTCATCAAGGGAGAGACGATGCACTTTGAGTACATCGCAGACGCGGTCAGCCATGGCCTCATGAGGCTGCAGCTAGACAACAATGTGCCCGTCATCTTTGGGCTGTTGACGCTACTGAGCGACGAACAAGGACTCATGAGAGCAGGCATTGGAGGAAGCGATGGCAAGTCTGGACATAACCATGGAGAGGACTGGGGCAGTGCGGCGGTTGAGCTGGGTGTGAAGAGGAAGGGCTGGGTTGAGGGCAAGTTTGTAGAGTAGGTGGCACTTTATGTATAAAGAGGAGATCTGAATAAAGATCCAGGGGCGAAATTGGGCGTATATACCCAAATAAAAATGAAATGCCATCTAGGCTATGAGCAGGCACATACTTCGGCCTTGTTCTGCGCGCATATTTCCAGTGGGCCCGAAGACTAGGTGTCACATGCAGCAGATTTGGTGCAATTACATACGATCTTTGTCCGCGAACACCCTCACGTGCCTTTTACTCGATAGAACAGCATTGCCTTGAGTTTATACGGGCTGTTTTGAATGTTTTCTCCGTGTGCTGCTGCCATGTCGAGGCCTCTCTCAGGCTGTGTGACCGTGCTAGCGTGGCTGCAGGCGCAAATCGAGCGATGACGCCGTCAGGGCTGGCACAACAAGGCGTGCCTGGTACGTGCTCTCGTGAAGCTGGTTGCGCAATTGTGAGGGGTGGCCTCGGGATGGCAGTTTCGGGCAGTGATAGATCAAGGAGATTACGCGACCGTGTTGACCGTGTGCGAAAGGCGCATTGCTCGAGAAGAGTCGAGTTGAAGAAGGATGGTTGGCAATCAAAGCACTCTCCTTTTCTCTGCTAAGGGCCGCTAGCTTGGCAGCCGGGATCCGCAACCTCACCTTGGAACCTCATATTCCTGAATAACAACCCTCACTCAACACCAGCCCCATCTGTGCGAGACGAGCGCCGAGGACTGGATCGCGCATCTCATCTGCTTACCTTGCCGCTCTCTTTTCCCCCCTTCCGCCCCTGTCCGGTCCGCCTGACACGTCTTCACCGCGCCGGTGCGCGTTGTTCCCTACCGCAGCCCTGTTGCAGGCCTGTCGCTGCATCGAGTACTCCAGCTCGTAGCGCCGCCCCTGCCTTCTCACTCTTCGTCTGCCACTCGCCGCCATACAAGCATGGAGGGAGCACACGCGTGCTGATACGAAAAGCTGATCGGTACTGAGGTGCGCTGTCACGGTGTAGCCATCAGAAACTGGGTTTGCATACCAGGTCCATGACAGGAAAACCAGGCGGCGAAAAACACGACCGGTGACTACGGCAAACAGCTCCGTACCGCGAAAACCCACTCATCTATTCACACCCAACGTGGGCTGTTGTGGCGACAACAAGAGGAAAACGTGTGGCATTGGGAACAGGATTATAGGACCCAGGAACGATGCGCAGCGCCCTAGCCATCTGCTAGAGGACGTTGACTCGACTTCCTCCGCCCCTACGGTTACCTCGTCCACCGCCTCCGTCCTTCCTCAGCCATGTCGCTCTCTGGTCACAATAATTCCCTACACGCCCTCACACCCTTGACCAGCTCAGATTCTTCTCCGCCGGGCAAATTGCCCAGTCCGCGGTCATCCAAGCTCTCACATGAGACGATGCACGCGACCTCATCCTCCATACGCGCGGCCCCATCGAGCGCATCCAACAATGTCGCCGATACCATCACACCCATAAACACACCGCCCGAGACGCGCAGATCCGTCTTCCCAGCCGACGGCGTGCTGGGCCAGCGCTCTACCTACGACGCACAGCTTGACCCAAAACTTGATAGAAGACAGAGAGCGAAGGGAACGGCGAAATACAGCACAATACTGGATAAGGTACGTGAAGGTTACATACATGTATATACATAGATGTGGTCGCCCTGTGACGCTAAGGCTAACTTGACTTGTGTTACAGGGCGACTCGTCTCCTCCCCCCGACCCGCGTCTGGCCATTGCAGGCTACACCACTGGGAACTATGTCATTAAGACTTCCTTCACAGGCGCCCCGAAATCCAAGTTGAGGATAGCCCCCTATGTAGCCAAACCCTACTCGTTCGACCAGCGCATATCATGCGGTCCTGGACCTGCGACCCAAGTGGTCGTCACAGGATTCGATCCATTGACCCCTGATGTGCAGCTGCGAAGTTTCTTTTCTGCCTACGGCGAAGTAGAGACTGTGCGCAACCAAGTACACCCTGACAATGGCAGTCCGCTGGGAATATGTCTAGTCAAATTTCGCGACACTCCCCCTGGCCGTGGTACAACTGGCATGAAAGCAAGTACTTCAGCAAAGCGGGCTGAAAGAGAAGGCACCAACCAGCGCATGGCCCAGCACACGATCAAGGTACAATCTGATCGCGAGGGCCGAAGATGTTCGAAATTAGTGGATGTGGCGGTGCAGCAGAGCCGTAAAGAGGAAGAGAAGCTGCGAGCCAAGTATGCTGCCAAAACGACTAGCACCGCGATGCCCACAGGCCCTGCAAACTTCGACCTGCCAGCCAATGTGCCCAAGGGACCCTCTGGCAAGGGCGCCCGTCCGATGATAACAATACCACGAGAACCGCTAACACGAAAGGCCGCGCTTTCCTACCTCATCGAACGAGAGCCGATCAAGCCTACGCTAAAGCGAAAGCCCTACATTTTTATCGCGCACGCATACGTCCCTGTCCTCAGTACCACAATTGAACACCTGAAGAAGCGGTTAAAGAATTATCGGTGGACTGCAGTAAGATGCGACCCGACAGGTTATTATGTGACTTTCGAGGAATCAAAGCGGGGAGAGGACGAGGCTGTTCGGTGTTACAAGGAGTGCCACATGCAGGCTCTGTTCACGTACGTCATGAATATGGAGTGCAATCAGTATGGCGATCCCAACTACGAGCGAAGTCCCAGCCCTGAGCGCGTAATGGCCGAAAAGAAGCGAAAGGCTATAGAGAAGCGGATAGAGGAGGAAGAGGCGGAAGACTTAGAATGGGAAAAGAAGCAGAGGGCAGAAGCGCTCGATCCTGTACGGGCTGCGATGGACATCCTGAAGCAGGAGCTACTGGAAAAGCTCCTCGGTGATATCAAGACCAAACTGGCTGCCCCCACCATACTTGAGCTGCTTGATCCCGACCTACATGTGGAAAAGCGTCGGAAACTTAACATTCCAGGTCCGCCAAAGAAGGACGATGATGTTCGACCACCGGCTCTGCTGGCTCCAGGTTTCGATGCCTTTGGGGCAGGCACTCCTAGAGGTCGCAATGGGGGCTTTGGAGCTCGTGGAGGCCGCAGGGGCCTCGGCGGGTTTGATCCAAGCACAAGACGCGGGAAGAAGCCCCCGAAGGTTGTCAATGCATTCGCCGACGAGCGAAGAAAGGCATCTGCGCCCAAGCCCCGTGTGGCTCGTGGTCTGCATCGCCAGATGCTGGAGATGTTTGAACCAGAAGAGTCGGATGACGAAAATCGCAGCCAACTGACACGTGGTACGGAAGAGCAAGAAAGCAGGCCTATCAGTCGGGCTCCTTCCACAGATATCGAAGATGAAGTGGAAGAGTCATCAAGAGCTCATCGTGCCAAGCGACGTCGCATAGAGACTGGCTGGGGTGAGGAAAGCGATGAGGAGATGGACGATTCGCATGCGCGAAGTTTGCTTGCCCACTGCATCCACAAAGACCCAGAAAACATGGCAGAGAAAGAATTGGAACAGGTCCTAGCAATCCTCCCACGCTCATCGCCAATTTGGAAGAAGGCCGACAAAGCACTCAAGGGTTTCAGGAGGCTGAGGAAGATTGAGCAAGAGGCAGACGTAATATTTGGCGTGGAAGGAAGTCCAATGGAAAAGACGGAGCCCGAAGTCATTGTTACCCAGGAGGACGAGCCAGAAAAGTCTATCGAGACAACCGAACTTCCTGAAACGCTCACATCGCTCAAGAAGAAGGCTGCCACCAAGCCGAAGAGGAAGACCAAGAAGCAACTTCAAGAAGAAGCGAAGGCTGCAAAGGCGGAAGTCACAGAGATCGAAACACCTCCAGAAGAGGAGGCACCTGAGGTCAAAGAGGTCAAGGAGATTGCTGAGGAAGCGGTGGTCGAGGAGACTACTCCAGAGCAAGATGAACGAGCGTCTTCTGTGTGTTGGAGTGTGTCTCATGACATACCTCGTAAGACGGTCGATGACGACTTTAGTGTTGTTATGGATATTGATGGTTGGCAACATCTGCTCAAAGACGAAGAAGATCTGCGTCTTCTCAAGCAAGCCATTGAACCCGTCGCTCCTGCCAGCATTGGAGACGCGCAGTCGTGGGCCTGGAAGCAAAAGTCTATCAAGCACCTCAACCGCAACGGCCAGGAAGGCGTCTCACGCACCGAGACCAAGATCGAAGGATACTATGTTCCCAACCCAACTGGTTCCGCTCGTACAGAGGGAATCAAGAAGATTCGCGAGTCGGAGAAGTCAAAATACCTACCTCATCGTATCCGCGTGCAAAAGGAGCGCGAAGAGCGCCAACGCCGTGCCAAGCAAGAAGAGCGAAATACCGTGTCGGTGGAAGGCTTCAAATTCCAAACGAGCGCGAACAAAGCGTCAACGGCAAACTCACGTGCCAATCGCGCCAATAATCGCCGCATGGTCAACGATATCAACATTTCCAAGACTCTTTCCGGAGCTGAAGGCGATGCTCTCCGCTTCAACCAGCTCAAGAAGCGCAAGAAGCTTGTCAAGTTCGACCGTTCCGCCATCCACAACTGGGGTCTGTACGCACAGGAGCCCATTGCCGTCAACGACATGATTATCGAGTACGTGGGTGAAAAGGTGCGGCAGCGTGTGGCCGACCTACGAGAAGCCAAGTACGACATGCAGGGCGTAGGATCGAGTTACCTCTTCCGAATCGACGAAGACACAGTCATTGATGCGACAAAGATGGGTGGCATTGCCCGCTTTATCAATCACTCCTGCACGCCTAATTGTACCGCCAAGATTATCCGTGTTGACAATACCAAACGTATTGTCATCTATGCGTTGAGAGACATTCATTCGGGTAAGTTGCTCTCTCCCTCTCCCTTCTCTTTTTCTTCGTGCTGTGCCTCTGTCTACACGTATAACAATGGCGCTAACAGTACACAGACGAGGAACTCACATACGACTACAAATTCGAGCGTGAAATCGACGCCACAGATCGTATCCCTTGTCTCTGCGGTTCAATCGGTTGCAAGGGCTTTCTTAATTAGACCAAGTTTTCTTTTTATTTTCACGTGGTTTTGTAACAAAAAGGACAAATATATGCTTGCCACACTTTTCATAATCATCACACTGTCACATCCACATACGAACACGAATATCTTTTGCCCTCCTCTCCTCTTGTCAAATTCCTCATGACAAAATGCCTCAACGCAGCTACCTTCTCCCTGGCCTTCTCTCTCATCCTCGGGGCCCTCTCTATACCATTTTCTCTCTTCTTCTCACATTTAAAACTTTTGCATACTGTTGGAATCAATTAGGACTCGACCTTGAGCCCTACTGATCCGCGACACTGATTGGTCGACACGGGCATTGGCAGAGGCGTTGTCACCGCCTATTGGCCCGTGCGCGCAGGAGCTGTAGATACTCAACACGGTAGTAGCTACTAGACAATCAATCCGCTTCCTCACCATAGTATTGCAGCTGCAAGTTGATTCACCCCGTGACACCTTTATCGCGCCAACACTGATCAGTGCTTGCACGGAAGCACAGATCGGCAAGGAACATCCGACAGGAGGGATAGCCTGGATAAAGGGCTG